>CM053763.1:105259886-105470691 GCA_028658305.1 Pachyuromys duprasi
AGATACAAAATACCACTGTCTTAGTTACTTCCCTCTTGCTGAGAAGAGACACCATGTTTGCTTAGACGCTGGCTTGTGGTTTGAGACGGTGAGTCCGTGACTGTCATGGCAGAGAGCACGGCAGCGGGGGGGGGGGGGGGGGGCTGGCCTGGCGCTGCAGCAGTAGCTGACAGCTCCCACCTTGAGACGACGGCCGCCAGGAGGAGAGAAAGCTAACTGGGCCGGCCACAGGCTTTTGAACCTCAAAACCCACCCCCAGCGACACACTTCCTCCAACACGTCCACACCTCCTAACCGTTCCCAAACAGTTCTGCTACTGGGGACCAAACATTCGAATATGTGAGCCGGTGGGAGCCATGCTCACTCCCACCACCGCAGCCACATATGAAATCATTCTGTTTATATAAAATGTTGAGAAGAAACAAAAGCATGAAGACAGAAGACAGATGAGTGTTGCCTAGAGACGGAAGTGGGGCAGGGAAGGGACGTACACAGACCCAAGGCCTCTCTTTGAAGCTGACGGTTTGGGACAGTCTCCCGCTCTGTAGATGTTGTAGACATCTGAGTCGTTACTCTCCGGAAGCGGCAGCCTGTCTGGCTTCTCTATGCTGGGTTGCTGGCAGAGTATGAGTGGCTGTGGATAGACCCACTGCGTGGACCAAGTCTTACAAAGAAAGTGAACCCACGGAACATGGCAGGGTACTACAGGGAGATTTGAGAACCTGGATCATTTACAAAATGACCTGGTCATTTTGGTTTTATGAGGTGGTGTCAGTTTGCTACTTTTCATCTCCTGGGGTTCTTCCACTTGTGACCTGAGGGGTTCACCCAAAGCTCCTACCTGCTGTTATCCCTGGAGCAGGAACAGCAGCTGACACTTGGACATCAGAAGCAGCATCATAACTAGCAGCTACCGTAAAAGGAAGCAAGGGTGGGAAGGCAGAGCATTAATCCTGAAACCATCAGGCTTCCGAATGCATTGACAGATTAAAAAGTAAACCACAGAGAGAAAATGTCTGTCGTTGCTGTCTCTGACCAAGGACTGGCTTCCTTGGGGTAGACGGAAGTCTCACAGTCCTTCCAAAGTGACTGAAATAGACACAAGGCTCTTGCAGACGCACAGGCTAAGCTAGGGGCATGGAAAGAAATGGGCGGGCCTTCTATTATTAGCAAAGCACAGGTGAGTCCACACAAGAGGTTCCTACACACCAGCCCTCGTGAAAAAGGCCGACTGCATCAGGGATTTTTGTCACTCAGACAAATGTCTGAGAGATTGATTAAGGAAAGACTTCCTTGGGCTCCTGGCATCACAGGCCATATCTCCTGATCAAGCATCTGTGCTATTTCTGTGCTGTGGTGCGGTAGTGCCCCACAGGGGAAGGGCGTGGTCAAACAGAGCTCCACAGGGGAAGGGCGTGGCCAGGCAGAGCACCATAGACGAAGGGTGTGGCCAGGCAGAGCTCTACAGGCTGACTTCATCCCAGTCAGGAAGCAGAAAGGAGGACCAGAAAGGGGCTGTAGACAAGCTAGTCCCTTCAAAGGCTGCCTTCTGACCTCCTTCCTCAGCTTCCCATACTCCATTAAGATTTCTTTATTACGGCAGAGCCCACAGACACACCCAGAGATGCACTTCGCTGACCCTCTGGACACCTCTTCATCGCAGTAGCGATTGTGACCATTGGGGAGGGTGTGGCACGGCAATATGGAGGGAGTCCTCCATGCCATACCCCTATAGCCCCCCGTAGGGAGCAATGGGCCTGTTTTGAAAAAACGTGAACCATTCAGGCCACCACATGACCATCCCCCTCCATACCCACATATTTTCCTAAGGAAATGAACACCTGAAAGCCTGCAGGGATTGTGTTTATAGCACCTTTATTTATAACATTTTAGAATGGGGAGTGGGGCTGGGAAGGCAGCCCAGATGATAAGAGCGCTTGCACAGAACCCAGGGTTCCGTCTCCAGGCATACCTCAATGTGGTGCTGCACGCCTGTAATCACAGTGCTTAAAGCTAGGGACAGCAGGATCAGGCTACATAGCAAGTTCGAAGCCACACTGGGCTATGTAAGAGACCTTGCTCAAATAATCAATAAAATAACTGGGATCAACCCAAATATCCACCAGCAGCACAATGAACTAACAAATTAGGTCTCCGCAATCAGTTACCACTCAGCCAATAAAAAGCTGAGTGTTGCTGTAGAGAGCAGCATGGATGGAAATTAAAACAGTTAGGCTGAGTAAAGGAAACCAGACAACGGGGGGGGGGGCGCATACGTTACAGTTCTGATCATACGAAATTCTAAAAATGCAAATTCCTCTGTAGAAACAGAAAGCAGACCTGTGACTGCCTAGAAAAAGAGGAGGTGGAGAAGGGCTGAGGGAAAGACAATGCTGTGCTGTTCACTGACGCAGACGGCCGTCAGCCTGTGGTCTTCCGGGACCAGGAGGTCTCTGATGCTGAGCAGAGCATCCACCTGTCTCAGTGTCTTCCCAGACTGTCCTGGGAGTCAGAGGAACCAGGCACAATTTGCTGATGGCAGGGGTGAGAGCACCTTCCTCCTTCCAAGCAGTCCCGGGAAACTTATTCCAGCTGCCAGGCCAAACAATTCTGGGTAATGGATGGCTGTTCTTTAACGCTGCTGTGCAGGTGCCCCCCCCCCTCCGTAATCTGCTGCAGTGTCATTAGGAGAGAAAACATTTGCCCAGGGAGCTCCTACGGCCTTTGGAAACTGCAAGTTCAACACTAACAGCCAGGGCAACTCTGGCCTTAACCCTCCCCTGCCCAGCCCAGGCCAAGGCCTTCCTTCAGAGGTGAGTCTGTGGGGCACTAGCTTACATGTTTGGAGGTCTGGGTCCTGTTTTGAGGTACTTCATGGACTGGAGAGCCATTGGAAGACAGGCAGAAGAACTGAGAGCACAGTGAGCCATAGCGGAGAAGGCACAGCGTCGGAAGTGGGAGGCTGCTCGTGCTGGGTCCACAGTCAGGAAGGGGGAGCGAGGCATGCTGATACTAAGTTGGCATTCCCATTTTTATTATGGAGCCCCGAGTCCTTGGAATGGAGCCACTCATAAGGCAGGGACCCCACCCTGAGGTGTGTCTCCTAGGTGATTCCAAATTCGGCAAATTGACAATGAGGATTAACCACTCACTTTCCCCAAGCTGTACAAGTCTGCTGTCCCTTCCTGACCCTTGGACACAGTGCATGCCTGATTTGATGGATTATGAGAGAGGAAGAGAAAGAGAGACAAAGACAAAGAGACAGGAGAGGGAGAAAAAAATATAGGATAGGTGGAAGACATGTTGGGAGATGTCCAAAGAGAGTGAGGAGGAAGTTCAGGTGGATATGACCAAGACACATTGTTTGAGTGTAGGAAAACGTCAGAAGATAAAACGATCGCAATCTTCTGCTCTTATAGAAACATAATGGTTTCATTTAGTGAATTGAGTGCTCAGACTTTTAATGTTTCCCCAGCATACATTGTTCAGTATGTATGTATCAAGTGGGCATCTTTGGATTATATGGCATTAGCATGTTGGATTTTAAAAGTTATCATTTGAGTCCCTGACTTGATTTTCACACACACACACACCATTCTATGAATTTTGGCTTAGGATTGGCATAGAATTTTCAGCAATTTCTGAACTGGCCCTAAGTGGTCTTCTGCCACCGTGTACTGTGAGTTTATATGATTCTGTGTTCTTGATGGTGACAGGGAGACTGAGGCTATAAAATCAAAATAGCAATCACCTCTTAATGTTGGAGATGCTTGGCATCCTGCAATCTCAAACGCTCAGCCGAGGCTGAATTCTTTATGTAAAAATAAACCAGCCCGTCTGTCTTATTAGTATGCAAATTTCATCTTGCCCTTTAATAAAAGACACAATTGTATCTACAGTAAAGAATTGTTTTAACATAAATGTCTTTATAATTTATTGCCAATAAATGTTTGATTTATACACCCATTTTATATGCCTGTATACCCAGGGTGGTGTAAGAATTTCTTGGGTAGGAAAGAGCGTTGGGCTTCAGGCTGGCAAGATGGCAGGGTTTGGGGACACGTGAGTCAGTGCCTGCACAAGTGTTAACCACCTTCTGGAACACGAGTAAAGATGGAGGGAGAGAGCTGACTCCACAGAATTGTCTCCTGGGCTCCGGGTACACACCATGGTACACGCAGGCTCCCCACCCCCAACCCCGCCATGTGTACACACAATCGTTAATAAAGACGCCCAAGGCTTCTGGAGCCTGTGGGTTTCAGCACACTGGACAGCTCCCGGGGCCCTTAAATGGCTTTCCTCTTCAGGCTCCTGGTGTGATACACTTCCTGTTGTCTTCGAAATGGAACTCTTAGTTGATGAAGGATATCTGTGAAACATGACTGTGACCAAGAGACAATATTGTGACCAAGTAGACACTAAGCCCAAATGGTCTGGATTTGAATTCCAGGCCCACCCTGGCTAGTTATATGATCTTAGTATCTTTCTCCCTCTCCCTCTGCCAGTCCCAGGTCAAATCAGATGAGTGTTCAGAGAGGACTAGGCCAAGAGTGAGGACAGAGAGCTTTTAGAAAGTGAGTTACGGCTATCACCGTCTCCAGATCTCCCTGTAAAACATGGGGATTCTTGGATCCCATCACTAGTCTCTATAATTAAACCATTTGTTTTATTAATATAATTAGGCTTTTTAAAAAATACTGTGATAGTGTGTTTTATAGTACTTGGTAAATTACTTAAAATATAACAAAGTGAAGATATCAGACTAAGTGGTGTTTGCATCCCATAACTACATCAGTGTGTGTTGTAATTACACCAGTGTCTGTGATTTATGAGTGGGAAAAAAGTCGATACTAGGCATAATGGGGGTTGGGGGGCTTGAACAGGATATGAGGTGTGCAGACTCTTTAATCAGCTCCTGCTGACACTAATCTCTGCATCTCCCTTCTCTTCTGTCCTCCGTGTGCGCTCAAGTTTCTCGGCAAGGCGTACTCACCGCTGTCCGCTCACAGGCCATACTTCTCTCCCGCCATCTTTTTGTGAGCTTCTAGAAGACACCACAGATTTTCTCTCCTCAGGGGCATTTCCTGTATTGTGTCCTTTGTCACATATATGCACAGTGTCATCTAGAACTTTTCCCACTGCAAGTGACAAAAAAAAGTTTTTTAATTCAATGCACCTTAAACAAACTGTTGCCATTAAATTAATTTGTGCATTTACCTGAAAAAGCCAAGCATTGATTGATGCCCTCAGACATAGCAGGATCCAGGAACTTAGCATTGCCATGTCCTCTGCCCTGGCATCACTCACTGTCATGCTGGGTGTTCGGGTGGTGGTGGGCAGCATCGGGCTGCATTACACAAACTTGGTATCTGTCCTCCCTGACAGCAGAGATGCTTCCTGGGACCAGGAGCTCAAGTCTGGAAGACGACCAGAAGCTGGGGAACAGGTCAGTTCCACCTGCCAGTTGGAGACTTCTGTTTTGTTACATTCACTGCTGTTTTGGTTTGGTTTTTAGAGATACGCATGCGCATGTGCGCGCATGTGTGTGTGTGCACGTGGTGTTGCCCATGTGTGTGAAGCCCATTACTGTAATGACTAAGTTCACAGGAAGAAAAAAATGAAAATTCAGACTGACCTCAGTAGTTAGAGCAGCAGCTTTTACTTATCCTGAGAGGGATGCCTCAAGGGTGCGGCAGTGCCTTTCTCTAAAGAGGATGTTGACATTATTTTCTGTGTTCTACCTTTGATATTGGACGTGTTGTACAACTGAATGTTTAAATAATGCAAGAGGAAACCTTCATAAAGTTTTAAATAAATTCATGATCTTGCGTAGGGCCACAATCATGGGTATTTTTGATGGAATGATCCAGAGTTATTGGGTCTCATCCTACCAGACAACTACGTATTCTCTCTGAGAATAAAATGACAACCTGGCACGCTTGAGAGCTGGGGGTGGACTTGGGGAAAGTGACCCGTCTCCAAATTACAGAAGGCTGGATGATGAGTGTCTTTCCTGAGTGTGTGGGGCGGGGCTAGACCCCAGCAACTGGAAACACCTTCTTTGATGACCTGGCAGAAGCCTCCACTTCTGGTCATGGCCAGCTTATTAGTCTCCTGGGAGTGTTTACTGCAGTGTCCCAAGGCCATCTCCTGACTTCCCGGTAACCTGAAAGCACCAGGCTCTGCCTGGTGGTGAGACAATTGGCTCTTCACATCGCACAGCACTACCGTTCTACATACAAGAGTAGAGTCAGGGAATTCTCTGAAAGCCCTTGAGGATTCCTGTTAGCACTGACCCATAGAGTGCCACCTTGATCATTGTTATTCAACAGCTGTAGTCACTACCACCCTAGTGTAATAACAGCCACCACCAACTGTTGCGCACTCACCACACACCAAGCCACAACTCACACTGGGCCGCATCTAGAACACACACCCCAGGCCCTGGGCTGAACGGTCTAGCAGGTAGTCTCATCCCAGCTTCCTAACAGTCATGGTCTGAAGGCGGGGAGAGCTACTGTTACTCTTCACTCTCACGGGTAAAGAAACTAAGCCTCCAGGATAAAGATCCAAGATGCCGAACATTCGACAAGGAAGGACAGTGGCTCCTGAGAGATGAGGTCTGAAGAGATGGGACCCATGTTTCACCACTCTAGTGTCTGGGGGGAATTTCCATTCTGTGACACAGGAAGCAGAAAGAGTGGAGCTAGAGAGACAGCTGAGGAGCCAGGAGCGATGAGGCAGCTGGAGCTCACAGGGAAACCCATAACGAGAATATAAGCACACCAATTAAAACCAGCTTAGATTAGATAAGCGGACATGGTGATGCATGCCTTTAATCCCAGAACAAGGGAAGCAGAGGCAGGCAGATCTCTGTGAGTTCCAGACCAGCCTGGAGTGCCCCCAAGTCCTCCCCCCAACACCTTAAATGAATTTGCTTTACTGAGTGGGTCCCCAAGACCCCCTCCACTCCAAAAAGCTTTAAAGAGGGTAAAGACTCACCTTTAAATGCCCCCAAGCAGCTCCCCTCCCCCCAGCAGCTCTCCAGGAAGGAGGATTCAGTAAAGCTCCATCACGGCAGTTACGGGAGACCAGTCCCTAGGGAGAAGAGTCCCAAAGCCCCCTGTCCCTGAAGTATGTGCATCAGACCTTAGTCCTGGACTCACAGTCTGCAGGGGATGTCGGGCAGGAGAAGGTGGAGATACAGGACAGTAACAACCTGCCAGGACCTGGCAGCATTTGAGATGGCAGAGGGTGACATTGAGGCTACTAAAGGTCTGCAGCTCCCACCTGGTCTAGAGGAGCTAGCCAAACTCTTTCTGGGGACCCTGCCAGCCCCGACATTCTGTCTCCCTGGCCCGTGTCTGGGGAAGCTGGGCAAAAGGCCTGGGGCTCAGGGGTTGGAGCAGAGGAGTGGTGGAGGTCAAGAGCAGCTAGAAGCCCAGCCCTGATCAAGGGTGCTTGGGAGACAGGGGCGCTGGTGGTGACTGTCCAGGCCCCAAGTAAAGGTGCCCAATAGGGAATTGGAGAAAGGAAGACAGAATACCACACCCCGGGTAGGAATCAGAGCTGGGTCAGTTGCTGCGATGCTATGTGACCTTGGGGGAGTCAGATCCCCTCTCTGAGTGTCAGTTGTTTGATCTGCAAAGAAGTTCTTGTCCTTGATGAGGAGCTATTTGGGGGAAGGAAGCAGATCTAAGTAAACAAAGGGGTAGAGAATAGATATTGATATGGTGAGACCTAGCCTTGTCCCACCCACCTTCTGCTCCTAGCTTTTGTTAATTGGCCAGGCCTCAGTAGCTCTGTCACTGAGTCCAGCTGATTGGAGGAGACAAGTCCTTTATGCAAATGAGTCTTCTTCTTCTGCTGCTTCTGCTTCTGCTTCTGCTTCTTCTTCTTCTTCTCCTTCTCCTTCTTCTTTTTCTCCTTCTTCTCTCCTCTCTCATACACAAGGTCCCACACTCCTGGTTATTGCTCCTGGTTGTGGCAGAGCCTGTGACAGGCTGACTTGTCATCTAAATGCAGGCAGGCCTGGCTTCTCTCCCAGAGCCCTTCTGCCTAGTCCTGTCCCTGGCCCTTCCAGGCTCCCCATGACCAGCTGTGTGGCTTTGAATGAGTAACCCCATGTCTCTGAGCCTCAGTCTGCCCCTCTGTTAAATAGGGAAAAGGCTGCCCATGGATGAGTTCTGCGCCGTTCTACAGGCTTGTGATCTTGAACAAACTGCCTGCTGCTTCCCGTTGCTGGGGTCTGAGTTTTAGTGCTAAGGCTGCCCTGCTACACCACCCTCCACCTCGTCCACCACCACCCTGCTCCCTCCCAAATCTCCTTGAACCTCTACCTCACTTGATCCAACAGCAATTTGGCTAATTTCCTGGGCCCAGGGACCGCCCCATGGGGAGGCCGAGAGGGTGGCCGCTTCCGCTCCATCATCCACCGTAATGCGTCGTCTGACACTTTCAATTTATTTTTCAATTCCTTCACCATCAGAAATGACGATTAAGTTCCCAGCATAAATGCTACTTTACCAAACTGAATTAATCACAGTTAGGAGGGGTGGGCTCTGCGGCTCAGCTGAGAAGCAGGCAACAAGCATGTGTCCTCACAGGGGTGCCCCATGTTCTCACAGAGATGGGGGACATGCTCCAGGCCTCTCTGGATGCCCTACATGGAGGTCACCCATCCCACAGCCCTCTTGCCCTCTACAGCCTCGCTCCTGTCCAGGGTCTAAGGAAGAAGGCAGCCCAGGGTCACTGCCTGTCACAGTAATCAGGGACACAAGCCTGGCCCCTTTTACAGAGTATCTAACCCAGACTTTGGCAGATTCTGGCCTACATGCGCGGCCAAAGCTCCTGCAGACTTGAGGCTTTGGAGCCAGCTGGACAGGGTTCCTGGACCCATCTCCAACAAGGTCAGCAAGAACCTAGGGCCATGCAGCAGCCAAGACCAGCTCTCTGCCCTTCTTCTCCCCTCCCCCATTCAACTACACCTAACACCCATCCCCTGACCCTCACAGCTTTTTATGCCCCAGCCACACCCACACCCAGCCCTCACAGCAATGCTCAAGTACAAACGTGGCCACAGGGCCGCCTCTACTCTCAGACCTGAGCCTAGGAGGCCTAGAGTGACCCAGGTGGTTCTTCACACTGTCCCTCCAAACTTCATCTCCAAGGCTCCACATCTCCAAACCTCTGCCCTTCACACACACACCCAAGCTGACCCCGGCATCCTGACTGGAGGGCTTACCCTGTCTTGACATCAAATTCCATGTCACCTCCTTAGAGAACCTTCACAGAAGGTTCTGTCTCACAGCCTAAATTAGCTTCCTCCTTCATGGGATTCTCCCACCTATTTCCTCTCCATCAGAGCACTTAACAGGAGTTAGGACTATGTCTTATTCAAGGGCTGATTTACTGAACAGACCAGTAACCAGGAATTGTTGACTGAGGTCTAGGATGTGATGCCTAGGTACTAAGGCAGTTAATGAGGGAGTAAATGAGTGATGAATGACTAAATGAATGATGAATGGAGTATGAATGAATAAATAAATGACGGATGAAATGAATGAATGATGAGTAAATGAATGATAAATCCCTCCAGGTGCTAGGCGAGACTCTAAAGGGAAGTAGAAAAATTGGGCACAGCCTGGGCTCTTGCAGTCCCCTAGTGTCGCAGGCTGGCAAACACAAACACTGACAGCCAAGCTGCGGCACCCTGAACAGCACAAAGGATGCAGAGAAATGTTGATGACCACAAAGAGAACCTAAAACCTTTGGTAGAACAAAGTGTGCAAGGGTCAGGATTTGAGCGGGAATGATGGGATGAGGGAGGTCGAGCTGTGGGGAAGTGACCTCTACCATGCTAGAAAGGCTGGCAGAGGGTCAGCAAGACAGCTCAGTGGGTAAAGGGACTCCATACCAAGCCTGATGAGCTGAGCTTGATACACAGAACCTACACGATATGAAAAGAGAACTGACTCCTGCCAGATATCCTCTGGCTTCTACATATCCTCTGTGATACCCTGTATACACACACACACACACACACACACACATACTACACAACACACACACACCACACAACACACACACACACCACACACATGCACACATCACACACACCACACACACACACACACACACACAACACACACACCACCACACACACACAGGTAATTTAACAAATTTAATAAAAGAAAAGTTGGCAAGGCCAGACCTAGAGAGCCTTGGAACCCCAGGCGGAAGCTTATGGCTGCTACTGATATTGATGCTGGGAAAAGGAGGGGAGAGCCTTGGGAGAATTTTAGAAAGGAGAATCACCAGGCAACTGAGGGATGGTCAAGATGGATAGATAAGGGGCTACTATCACGCTCTGGACAGCGACATGGTGGGGTTCCAAGTAGTGAGAAGACACATGAGTCAAATCAAGTGCTGCTTGAAGCTAGCTAGGCAGCAATTTCCCAGGCACAGTGGGAGATCGTGTCCTCCCTTCCCCCATCCAAAGTGCCTCTCTCAGCAACTTGGGTAGATCGATCCACTCTAGAGACCTCAGGAGCCCAGCCCTTAAGCTAGATGGGAAGCCTGGTCCTCCATTCACACCGTGACCTTGTGTTGCTCACTTCCGTCCAGCCTGGGATAACTCATGCCAATCTTCCTGGACCCATGGTACCCACACAGCCAGGTGCAGGAGTGTCCTAGAGGGAGAAACCCTGGAGCTCCGCCAGCAGGCAGGTTCAAGGACTCCGGAGAGCACACACCTATCCTTGGGAGCAGAGGACAAAAACTCAGCGCACTTCTCCCAGGTGGGGACTGAGAGCTGAAAACCAAGGAACTGGCAATATTCCCAATACTGACACGGCCCCTGCCCAGCCATTGTGGTATGTCAGGAGGCTTCTGGAAGGAGGTGGTGACCCTCTATCTCTGTCTCTGTGTCCAGCATGGGGTGTTTATTGTGGTAGAAGCAGGCTTGGAGATGGGACGCCCCACACAGGTCCTTTCCCTTGCTCAACAGCCGAATTGGTCATTCATTTGCCAACACGTTGCAGACTAAGTCCCAAAGCACTTACTGTGTGTTATGCTTCATAAGTTATAACGAACGGGAGCTGGAGAGATGGCTCAGTGGTTAAGAGCACCGGCTGTTATTCCAGAGGGTCCACATTCAGTTCCCAGCAGTTAGCAGCAGTGGCACCTTAGAGACCCCTCTACTCTTCCAGGGCAGAGGCAGCCCTTCTCCGGCTCTAGGCTGCCAAGAGCAATGGCTGCCAACAGAAGCATTGAGTGGGGGCCTGGTCTCATCCTGGATACTTTCTGCCTTGCTTTGACTCTATTCACTATTCACAACTCTCTTGGGGAACATGAGCACTGGCTGGGGCCATTCTGCAGATAAAGAACCTGAATCCCAAGCAGGGAAAAACAACCACCAACAACAAAACTAGCCTGTGGGCATCCTCTGCGTTGGGACCAAAGCTTGGCATGCCAACAGGCTGTCCAGCTGCAATGAGTGGTTTGGGCTTTTTCAGAATGCTGATGCAAAGGGATGGGGGAATGGAGATGATTTTACTGATTCCTCACCCCTTGCTAGACTCTGGCTTCCAGAGGGCTGTGCCAATTCCCTGTCCATAGTAACACAGCCTCCAGCGTAGCATAGCAGGAAGAATGTAGCTGGTGTCAGCAAATGCTAGCAGAATGAATGAAGCAGATACCGCGGCAAATAGATACATTCCTTCTAGAAGATGAGCTTTCCTGGGGGGCTCAGCAGTGAGGCAGAGCGACCACAGACTCCTGCTGGTGCTCCTCCAGGTGCCCACCAGCTCCTGCTGAGCCACTTACTCATTGTGTGCAGGACGAGTTAACTGCCCGACTGTGGCTCCTGGCTTGTCAAGGCCTAGCTGCTGACTAACTCCATAATGATGCCCTTTAGGGGATGTACAGGCGGGCAGAGGGAAGATGGCATATATGGGTGGGGGATCCCTTTGCCTCCTGGGGAACCAGATTCAAAGTATTGCATCAGTCCTTATTCCCATCATCTTCAAAGCGACACAGGGCTGGCTGCTGTCTTATATGTGAAGAAGGGGTCCAGCAAGGGGAGGCAGCAAGTTTGGAGATAGAGCCGAACTGAGTTCTTCTCGGGATCTGTCATGGCTCCATATTTCATAAGCTCAGCATTTCCCATCTTCACTACCACCCCTGGGGGGCTGCTGCCTGGAATCCAGACCTCCTCAGACTCTGCAGGTCATCCCAGATCCCACCTGCAGCCTCCTCTCAGATCTGTGAATGACAATGGTCTTGAAAGAGTCTACAGGAAGCTGTCACCCAGCCCGCAGGGAGAAAATCTGGACAGCTTTTAGAGTTCCTGCAGTTCACAAGTCCCCGTTGACGCCTTCACCTGCCATCCCACCCTCTTACCGTTACCAGGATAAAACAGTGGATAGAAGAGACAGTGTCCCCTCTGCAGAGCCCACACGGTAATGGGAGGTGATGACAGTGACATGAAACAACCGGCTGCTAGAGCAGGACAAGCAAATCAAACATTGCTGATAATAAGTCAAGAGGAAATATACTTCTTGTGATAAAAGCACTCTTAGCGCACCTATAATCTTACCATAGACTGAAGACAAAGGCAGGCTTTCCTGAAAGTAAGATGTCTGAGCACATTCCTTGTGTAAAGACTTACATCTTAGCTGAATATTTGATGCTGCAGGATAAGGAGCATGTTCAGAGTTGATCGATACTTTGATTCTATCATAGTTGATGCTGGGAACATTTCCTATCATAAGCATGTAGCACAAAATGGCAGACATGTATTTAGGGCCATTTCAGAAATTATTGGAAATTTTGTCCTAATCTCAAGCCAAAATTTGTTTGACGACTTTAAAAAAAATAAAAATAAAACCCAAGTCAGCCCCTCAAACAGCAGTTATTGGCATCAGGCATTTTAGTACAGTCCAATCCAAAATACACTAATGCAACACTTGTGGGACTGAGAAATGATGGTAGGAAAATACGGTCTTTGTTTTCTGGAATTGAACAATATGTTTCTGTAAGAGCAGGTGGCTTTGTATGGATGGTAGGGTGAGCTGCCGTTGATAACAGAACAGTTTCAGGTCTGTGCTGGGGTGACTCAGTGTTCGTTGATGTTGCGTGGTGACATAGCAGGTGCCCGTGTTGTGTGTTCAACAAGGCTGCAGTGAAGTCATGCAAGGCAGCACAGGAAAGCACTTCAGCTGTCTCAGACTCATTATGCCCTTGAACTCCAATTAAGTTTTGGTTGTTGCATATTCAGAATCCTTTTTCTGCTTGCCAAAATTTTTATAGAGAAGTATTTTATTCTTTTTTAAATATTAGTTACAGTTTATTAACTTTATATCCCAGCTGTATCCCGCTCCCTCATTCCCTCCCAATCCCACCCTCCCTCCCTCATCTTCTCCCTGCCCTTTTCCAAGTCCACTGATAGGGGAGGACCTCCTTCCCTTTCATCTGACCCTAGTTTATCAGGTATCTTCAGGACTGGCTGCAAAGTCCTCCTCTGTGCCCTAGTAGGGCTGCTCCTCCCTTGGGGGTGGGGGGCAAAGAGCCCATCATTCAGTTCATGTCAGAAATCCTGGGCAGAAATCATGCAGAACTTAAGGGACCACAGATACCAACCCAGACTACTATACCGAGCAAAACTTTCAATCAACATAGATGGAGAATTCAAAATATTCTGTGACAAAAGCAAATTTAAACACTATCTACACAGTAACCCAGCCCTACAGAGGTTACTAGAAGGGAAATTCCAACCCAACAAAAACAACTACATCCAAGGAAACATAGGACATAGATAACTACACAATTACAAAAAAAAAAATCAAAAGAATGCAAGCAATGAAACAGCAACACCGCCAAATTTTTTTTACACCCCTCACACTTACCTAACCTTATGTGGGGCTGTGACCGTATTTCAGAAGATGTGAACTACAGGATGAAAACAGAGAAGACAGGGATAAGGCACAGGGTTGTGGACAGTGAAATGAGGACACCTTAAGGAAGGACACTCGGGAGGGGTGATGTCTGAGCTGAGGTGCAGGAGCAAAGCTGTTCAAAGCCCTGGATGGGGTCAGAGGAGTGTGCCTGTCATCCTCCAAAGAATTCCAGGTGGGACAGTTAGTCGTAGGGTCGCCCAGGTTAATGTTATCTGGATTCACGTGAACAGAATCTTAAGTCAGGTACTCAGCACATGAGAGATACCTCCACCATCACCAACATCACTATTATCGTCATCAACATCATTGTGATCACCATTGTCCTAGTTAGCCTTAATAGTCAATTTGACACAGCCTGGAGTCCTCCAAGGGGAAAGCCTCAGGTGAGTAATTGCCCAGATCAGACCAGCCCATGGGCATGTCTGTAGGGCTTGCTTAAATGTCAGTTGGTGTAGGAATGCCAAGCCCACCAGGAGCACCACCATTCATTAGGTAAGTAGCCCTCGACTTTCTAGGAAAGCTGGCCAGGCAGCAGTCATTCCTCTGGAGTTTCTGCTGTACTCTTCTTGATGATGGACTGTGACCTGGATGCTAAGTAAACCCTTTCCTCCCCTGAGCTGGTTTTATCACAGCAACAGAAAATTAAATCACAACAAGCATCATCATCACCATCATTATCAGCATGGCATCACGACCACCACCATCATCAAAACCGTCACCACCTTCACCATTATCAGAACCATCATCACCTTCACCACCATCATCATCAACATCACCACCTTCACCGTCATCACCACCACCGTCACTGCTGTCACCGTCATCATCACAGTCATCAGAATCATCCTCCTCACCACCACCACTGCCATCATCACCACCTTTATATCTCCAGCAGCAGCCGCAGCCACAGCATTACACTGATGGCTGTCATTCTGAACACAAGTGTCTCCCGCTCACCTGTTCCCAGGTCTTAGAACCTTCACCAAGAGGTGCAGAGATGAGCAATGCTCTTCCAGTGGAGCTCCTACATGAGGAGGATTCCAGGACCAAAAAGTACCTGAGCTGTAAGAAGAGAGGGAGAAATTAAACTACAGCCACCATCGCCACTACTGTAACATGGGGTCCACCCTCCCCCCCTGTCCTCCCTCCCACCACCGGCCCATTTACAAAAACTCCACATGTGCCCCTGAAAGGACTTGGCAGCTCTTGCTGACAGACCGTGTTTCAGGAACCTGAGGAAGGTCTAATTAATTATAATTGTCCCCTTTGCAGATGTCTGCCATATGATGCCAACTCTGGCTACAAAAGGTTCCAGTAATTCTGTTTGAACAACCCTTTCCAAGCATATGTTTGCCATTTGAGCCACTCGGAAAACAGTTCATTTCTGAGGCCACTGTGTGGAGGGGCTGGCCTGGCTCAGACGGTGCCTGATGGAGGGACACCACGTGGAATCTGAGGCTTTTCACTTCTCCTGAGACTTCCTCAGGCTCTGTGACTTAATGCCGCTGGAGAGGAACCTCACAGGGTTATATTCCCTCCCACCCCATTCCCTCTGCCCCATGCTTTCGTCTCTGTGTGTGTCTCTCTGTCTCCGTCTCTCACTCTCTCTCCTACCTCCATCCCTCCCTTCCTCTTTCTTACCACCCCCCTCCAGAGCTGCAATGCCCAAGCTGCTTCCCCAACAGCAAACACCTGGGTTGGTAGGGCTAGGGTTGATGAGCATCTATCTCACTGACAGAGAAGTCCTTCCTGTGGCCCTGAGGCTCTTCACAGCTGGACACCCTGACATTGCCCCAGAGTGAGTGTCCCTGGAGACAGGGAAGAACCTGTCCCTAGTTTGCTCTCAGTTGCTGTAATAAATATCAGGACCAAAAGCAACCTGGGGGGGAAAAAGCTAGTTTCATCTTACAGCTCCCAGGTCACAGTCTGTCAGGAGGAAAGGCAGAGCAGGATCTCAAGCAGGAACCTGAAGGCAGGAACTGAAGCAGACGCTGTGGAGTAGTGTGGCTTACTGGCTTGCTCTTGTGACTTGTTCATCTTGCTTTCTTATACACACCAGCACCACCTGCCCAAGGGTTAATCATTAACAAAAAAAAAAAAAAGAAAAAAGAAAAGAAAGAAAGAAAGGTCCCACAGACTTACCTACAAGGTCAATCTGATAAAGGAATTTTCTCAACTGAAGATCAGATGACCTTAGTTTATTTCAAGTTGAGAAAAAGATCTACCCAGGCTAGGGAGGCTGATGAGAAAGGGAAGGCTTCAACAGCATCACCTCTGACATACTCTATTGGCAAATTAGCCACAGACCCCTCTTCCCCCAGCCTGGAGGGGACCAAGCACACTGAGTTACCCAACTTAAAGCATATGTGAACTAGGGTGTTACCCAGAAATCAGTTTCTCCACACTGTCCCCCTCCGCCTTCTTGGTAGCAATCCCTTCTCTCCACTCCAAGCTCTCCCATCCCCACGCCTTAGCCATCACCTCCTGGACACTTGGCCCACAGCATCCTCTCCAGCTCCAGACTCCATCAGTCCCCTGCTCTGTCCCCACTTGCTGAGGCCCTGAGAGGACGCCTCAGGATCCCCAAAGTGGGGTCAGCAGCAGAGTGGGGGGAAGGGCTCCCCCTCCACCGCCCCTCCAGACCCTGAAACCTGAATCTCAGGGGTCCCTTTTCTCCATGCCATGAAAAAACACTTGGTGGAAACAAAGAAAGGATTTATTTTGCTCGGTTTCAGCCCACCACGGCCTGAATGTGAGGGGGCAGGAGGGCTCCATCCGTGTCATCAGGAGCTTGAGGGTGGCTGGTTGGCATGGATACCGACCTGTACAAATTTCAGACTGGAAGCAGGGCTTGGTATAAGCTTCAAAGGCCCTTTCCCAGTAGCCTACTTCCTCCACCCAGACTCCACCCCCTAAAGATGTCACAGAGAGTTCAGGACAAGGGCCAGAGTAAGACAGTTCACTGAGGCCAGCACAGGGACCTAGGGAATTGGAATCTGCTGATCTCTTTCTCTACTTCCCCAGTCTTCAAGGCCTGGACTACACCCTCCCAGCAAGCTGGCTCTGGAACCCTCAGCCCCATCCAGGGAAGCTATGTGAGACTTCTGCTCCAGGCTCCCCTCCATGGCTCCCCAGCCCTCCCCTGGACCTCATCCACAGCCAGGGACACAACCAACACAATCTCTGGAGGATCCAATGCCATACCAAATGCCTCACACAGCTGCCCAGAAGCACCTAAAAACCTGACGCTGGGAGTCCCTAACCTCAGCTTTAGGAAAATTTCTAAGCCCATATGGTTGCTGCCTGCATCAGGGGTTCATCACTCTGTCCACCGCCTCTCTGTCCTCACTCCAGTCACAGGATCCAAGCTGTGTGAGCCCTGGCCAGTCAGGCCATACCCGTGTCTACTGGGATGGGCAGGTCCTTTGTGTGGCTCAGCAAGAGGTAAAAAACTGCTATTAATTTTTTTCTTACCTTTCCATTACTAGAAGATTACAGTCTGTTGAAAAGTCCCAGAACCCCTGAGCCCAAGATCTCTGAGTAATAATGAGGTTTATTGAAAGCTGACCCCGTGCCAGGCACACACCCATCATCTCCCTCCCTTGGCTTCACTCTCAAAGTAGCCACATGGGTATGTTATTCTCCTCATTCATCAGTGAGGAAACTGAGGCAGAAAGTGTGGCTTTGCCCACAAGGCAGAAGGTGGGCTCTGTTCCTCTCACCCACTTCCCCGTTCTGCCCCGCTCCATAGCCACAGGCTCCTGGCAGCTACCTCAGCCAGGGCTGTGCTAAGAGTGAACCTGGGAAGAGAAAACAGGCCTGGTCCAACACACACCTGCTTGCAGTGTGGGTCCAGCCCTGAAGGAGCCACTCACTAATCAGAGCCACGCGTCCTGTGGGAACCTGCGGTGCACTCTAAGGATCATGTAGTGCCTACTCTTTGCCCTGTAAATCTTCAAGGGGCTTTTGGCCAAAGCAATAACATTCCTACCTGAAAAGTTAAAAAGACTTTGAAATTATGAGCCCCGGGCCTGGCTGGAGACAACCAAGGCTGTAGAGCAGAAAACACAGAGAGGGGAGCCAAGCAATTTCCCATCCACCACAGCCTCGGGATTCCATTAACCTCCCTGCCCAGAACCCGACCCTCTGAGAAGGAGCAGGTGGGAGGGGGCTGGCCATGCCTCCTGGTCACCTTGCCCTTGCTGAGTCCCGCTTCCTCCAACAGTGTCCCCTCTACGGTAGCAGCCCAGGGGTGGCCGCCAGCCCTGCCAAGGTTAAAATAACTCTCACTCTTTGGAGTTCACAGCACACTGGAAGTTTTGACAGCACATGATCCACGCTGACAAGGCCCAGGTCTCGAAGGGCAAAGCCTAGTTGGAAGCGTCCATCGCATTTCAGGTAAACTTGAAGAGAGGCTCATCTGTGCCTGGCTGCAGCAAGGAGGAGGATGAAAGTAGGAGCCAAGGGGCTGAGCTAGCAGCCCCGAGCCCAACTCACCCAGCCAGCAGGTTGTAGAGTGAGGTGGGAAGAAGGAGGAGAGTCTGCCTATTTCTCTACATCCATCATATGACACTGTGCTGGCTCGTCTTATGTAAAGTCATCAGAGGGAGCCTCAACTAAAAAAAAAAAAAATGCTTCCATAAGATTGGGTTTTAAGCCAGGTGCAGTGGCACAAGCCTGTAGTCCCAGCACTCAGGGAGGCATAGGCAGGCAGATCTCTGTGAGTTCGAGGCCAGCCTGGTCTACAAAGTGAATCCAGGACAGTGAAGGCTACAGAGAGAAACTCTGTCACGAGAAAAAATAAATGGGTTTTAGACAGGCCTGTAAATCATTTTCTTAATTAGTTAATGATAGGGGGGTGAGAAAGACACTGCATTGAGGGTAGGGCCAATCCTGGGTTGGTGGTCCTGGGTTCTATCAGAAAGCAGGCTCTGTGTGTGTATTCTAGCTATTAGCTTAGTATTTTTATGGGTCTCCTGTCTATGAGAACGAGTGGGTCTCTGACTATTTTCCCTGCTCTTGGGATTCTTTCCCTAACTAAGACAGGTAGTATGAGGAAGTGGAAGAGAAAGGTTGTGTGGGGCCCTGGCTTTGTGGCACTGGGCCTCAGAGCCCAGTGGCCTTGTCTATCACCCACCTGAACTCACAGCCACTGCTCCTACCCTGACGGTGACAATAAGATGTCATGGGAATCGAGGGAAGAGAGCCTGGCCTTGTCAATCATACACAGCAGCTCCATCTTCATCCCTCAGCAACTCTATCCCAGACCCTTTCCTGTATTCTCCCTCTTGAGCTTCCCTAACCTGCAAGCCAGGAAAGCGGGTCAGCAGGCCAGCACAGATGGGGTACCAGAGGCCCAGCCTGCTGGTAAATGGCTGTGTCCCACTGCTCCCCAGCTGCCCACACCCACAGCCTGTCCTGCAATGGGTCTGCAGTGAGACCCAGGCCTTCCTGGCCCTGCGGTCTCCAGTAGCCTCACCTAGCAGCTGGCCACCCACAGGGGAGGCATGTGAGAGCAGGTCCGAGTGCTCTGATCAGCATCTTGCCTCACAGCAGGTGCTTCAGCCAAGCTGTCCCCTCCAGCAGACTTCAGTCATTTGTCTCCCTATCGCCGCCTGACTTCTTTCAACCACAGCCCTGGGGGAGATCAGCCTTCCCCTCACCCTCAGACTAGGGCCAGGCTGTGAAGGCATCACATAAACTCGGTTACGATCTGCATTTAAATACTGGCTGGGGTGCTGGAGAGAGGACTCAACCCAGAGGTTAAGAGTACCCATTGCCCTGGCAGAAGACCCAAATGTAGTTTCCAGTATCATGTCTGTTGGCTCACAGCTGCCTGAAATTCAAGTTCTACGGAGAATCAAATGCTCCCTAGCACCCCCCCCACACACACACACTTAAAAATAACAAAAGGAAAACTTTAGATAAAAAGAAACACTGGTTGGGGATGCCAGGAGTACAAAACACACTCTCCGCCTCTGAAATTGAAGCCGAGGGGACGGACAGGCTGCTTCAGACATCTTGCCACCAGTGTCTAAGGATGGGCAGGTGGAGCAGAGATGATCCCAGCGGCGCTGTTTGAGCCTTGATCAAGCCATCCCTGAAGTCTCACTCTGGCTTTTCAGTTCCCTATGTCAACACCTCCCTTTGTGCTGAGTTTGGTGTGGATTTTCTTCTCACCATCTGTAGCTGGAAATACTGACTCAGGCATCGTGACACAAACATAGCATTGTTATTCTGTCCCCTCGGGTCTCAGTTTACCATCTTCACAGTGGAAGAATCGAGCCTAATAATGTCCTGAAGTCCCACTCTAACAACCTGGGGTCATGAGGCCTGGCTGTCTCAGAAGCAGGATGGAGGATTTTCTTGCCCAGAACTGGGAGAAGCTGAACCTGGAAACTGTGGGAAGAATGCTGACAGAAGCCCATTAATCACCAACCATAGCTCCTCACCTGAGGGGAATTTAATGCAGAGAGAAAGTGCCAGAAGAGGGGATAGGCACTTCTAGCCTAGCTCAGACTGCTTGAGAACAAGAGGCCCTCAGCACACAACGGCACAGGAATCTGTCTCCTCTCTGAAAACGTACATATGTCCACCTGAACTTCTGGTGACTACAGGCGGAAAGCAAGGCCAGGAAAGAGGACAGCTCAGAGAGTGCCAATGACTCACCCAAGGTCACACACCATTATTGGAATAGACTAAAGCTGAACCCATCTCCAATTGCTCAGTCCCCACAACCCCACAGCCCAGGTTTTGTCAGTGTAGGAACAAGGTGGAGGAAGAGAGGACACAGCTCAGGAAGATGCCCAGGACCTTGGTCTTTGACACTAAGCCCATAGGCTGGGAAGCCCAACTCACCAGCTGGGAAGATATGTGACCTTAGACAAGAGCCCCAACCTCCCTGTTGGGCTGAGAGCAACAGGACATTAGGAAAGGCTTTCAGCAGGTGTGGGCTGGGTGATGTAACTCAGTCAACAGAGAACCCTCCCCCCTCCCCCCCTATCAAAGAGAAGCCAGAATGGGAGGAGCCAAGGAGCTGGGAAGAGCCAGGGAGGTGGGAGGAGCCAAGTAAGGTAAAAGTCCAGTGGATGAGTAGGAGGAGCCAGTTGAGAAGAAGGGTACTAAATTTCAGGAGTAGTGATAACCCAGACCCAAAAGGGCACCTAGAGAAGCTGTATCATCAGTTCCATGTCCAGTCACGGCTGGGCTAGCAGAGATGGAGGTGGGGAGCGCTGACAGAGGAGGAGGGATGGACGGAGTGCTTTCACGTTCCGAATTGAAAGAGCACACTAGGTACCACCGCATGTCCTGAAAGGAGATCGCCTCTCACATGTTATTCCTAGCTCAACTGTACCCACTGCTCATGGCTGGCTTGTTCTGAGTTAACCCCTGCTATCCCAGGTGCCTCTGGAGGAGGCCACGACTACTACAGCTGTTAAAGTTTAGTGTTTCAGGAAGTGCCTGAGCCACGTAGCAGAAGAGTACAAAGATGATAATAGAAGAGGCAGACAGCACAGAATGACTGACTGCTTCCGTTCCCACCCATTCTGTGACTTGCGGGCTGAGGATGAGATGTTAGACAGGGTTTCGGAGTGTTAATCCACTGTGTCTCAGACTTTGTCACCCTGAGCAGCTCCAAGTGCAGTTTAAAGATTAAAGCCTTCACCCGGCAGTGATGGTGCAAGCCTTTGATCCCAGCGCTCAGGAGGCAGAGGCAGGCAGATCTCTTGAGTGTGAGACCAGCCTGGTCTACAGAGCAAGTTCCAGAGTAGCCAAAGCTACTACACAGAGAAACCCCATCTCGAAAAACCAAACCAAACCAAACAAACAAAAATGGCAATCCTTCATTAACGGTTGGCATCTGAAAATGACAGGGAGCCATACACTCCAGCTGTATGCTTGCTGTGCCTGGGCAGCACTGCAGACCCTACTCCATGCCCCCTGAACACCTCATCTCAGGCCTTTCCTCCTGTGCCCATCATTTAGTCTCAAAGAGTCAGTCCATAACTGTCATGGCAAGGAGCATGGCAGAAGGCAGGCAGACACGGTGTCTGAGCTCTCAGCCGTAACTGAGAGGTCACCTCTTAAACAACAACCACAAGTCAAAGAGAGAGCTAACTGGGGATGGCATGGATGGCTTTGTTTGTGCAAAGCCCACACCCAGTGACACGCCTCCTCCAACAAGGCCACACCTCCTACTCCTTCCCAAACAGTTCCACCAGCTGGGGACTAAGGTTTCAAATACGTAAGAATATTCCAGCTGTTCTCAAACTGCCACATCCTCTCACCTTCCTATATTTTTTGTTGTTACATTTTTATTCATTTAGTTCATGTGTGTGTTCACATGTGTATGCATGTGCATATGTGTGTGTTCACATATGTGTGTGTGTACATGTCATGATATGTGAGTGGCAGTCAGAAGATAACTTTCAGGAGTTGTTTCTCTTCTTCTACTGTGTTTGTCCTGGAGATCAAATTCAGGCTTAGCAACAAGCACCTTCACCTGTTGAGCCATCTTGCCCGGCCTTCTCCTATACCACGTGCAAAGATATCACCCACTACCCCACTTTCTCAAACGCTAACTTTGATTTTTTCTTTCTGAACAAGAAAAAATCTGGCCAATTTTTTTAAAAAAGGAACAAATTTTGACATTATAAAAATGCAAACATATAGTGTAAAATATTCAAATGATAATAAATAATTACCCCCAAAGAGAATCTTCATGTGTACATGAAACAATAGGTAAGAAAAAATGAAATTACACATGCCATTCTTCATTTTAAACTACAATATATAATTTATTTCTCCTAACACAGCAAATGAAAATCAAGGTGAAACAAATAAATGTTAACTTCAGATAAACAATTCTTCATAAAAGCTCTATTTCTAAAAATATCTTCACAATAAGGAAGAAAAATAATTAATCTAGACATGGTAGCACATGTCTATAATCCCAGGATTCGGGGGAAGGGGCTGAGACAGAAGATCTCATAAGGAATTGCAGGCCAGCCTTGGCTACACAGACAGCCTAAAGCCAGTCTGGAATACCTAGCCAAACACTGTCTCAAAAAAAAAAAATCAAAACAAAGCCAATTGCACTTGTGATGTCTAATCTTGGTTGTCAACTTGACTGGATCTGGAATCAACTAAGATGCAAGCCACTGAGCACAGCCGAAAGGGCTCTTCCCCATCTGCTTACCTGAAGGGGGAAGACCCATCCTGACTGTGGACACCCCCTTCCGGTGGCAGCACAGATAGGGAGCGGTTTGAGGGGAGAGGTTTCACATTTTGCCTGCTTGCCTTGGCATCTCCCTGCAGAGTTACTCTACCCTGCTGCTGGGGTCTGGTTTCACCATCCTTCACTGCATCCAAAACCGGCTTCTTCGACCTTCCAGTGTGAGCTGAAGAATTCTCCAGGAATTCTCCAAGCATTCAGCACCATCCTGGGACAGCTAAGGTATCCAGCCTTGTGGGCTGAGCAAGCTTCCGGTCCTTACCTTCTCCAGAGGGAAGACGGCCCTTGTTAGACCACCCACACGGTGTTATGTCATGTAATCCATGCTTCCTGACATGATGACAATGTAATAAACCTCTGACACTGTAAGCCAGCCCCTGATTAAATGTTAACCTTTATAATAGTTGCCAAGGGGGTCATGGTGTCTCTTCTCAGCAATGAAACCCTAACTAAGACACCATCCTCATATTTTCTGGTCCTTTTTTACTTGTTTTCGTTCTGGTTTTGATTTTAGAGTTTTTGAGACATCTCACTTATATCTCCAGGCTGGCCTCAAACTCATGAACCCCCTGCCTCAGCCTCCTCTCTGCTGGGATGACAGACATAAACCACAACACCCAGTTTCTTGGGTCTTTTTAAAGAGTTGTTGTGTTCAGCCTATGAAAACACTACTTCTCCTTTGTCCTCAGTAATTTCCTTTCTTTGTTATGTTTGCTTTCTCTTCTAGAGTCCCTGCTTGCTTTCTTTGAATGCCTTTGTCAACTAAGCAGCCTCTTGCAGTAGAACTGTGTGGGAACAATGAGACAATGTAGGGACGCTGGCCTTGGGCAGTGGGCAGCTCACATCTGGCTTTGTCATCTTGAATCTTCTATCAGAGCTCAAAGTGCGAGGCTTGCCGTCCCTACAGCCAACAGGTCCAGCAATGCCTCTGGAGAGAACATATGAGTCCCAGAGCGAGCTCTGAGCACAGCCTTATCAGACAAAGTCTTCAAGTCTGGGGTATCTACTTTGGGCTCTATCTGTAAAACCTCAGTTTTTCTATAGGGGAAAAAATCTTGGGAGTGTCTGCATGGATTCAATTTCCTGCGAATCTGATCTACATTCCATAGTTTGGAGAGGAAACCTTCGGGGTCTGTGGTTTGGAGCTGTGGTCGTTTCTGGTTTCAATAAAAATGAAGGAGAAAACCTCCCTGCTATGGTCTGAGTCTTGTCCTTACCATCTTTAGTTAATTGCAGAGAACAGAAGCGAAGCAGCCAATGCCATCGTTCTTAATCAGGGAGTAAATGCCCTCTCACTCTCTGTCCCTAACAAACTTTCCGTAAGTGAGCTAGGCTGTCACAGAGGGCAAGACAGTGGTAGAAACATGACTGGCTAGACCTCACAAGCGCAGTTCAGGCAGACTGGCTTATATCCCCCTCTACCTCAGAGATAGGTCCTGATATGTCTCCCGTTCTCTCTGATGCTGAGCTTGAGGGTATTCAAGACTTGCCTACCCTTCCATCTGTGGTTACTGGAGCCGGTTGGTCTCACATGGAGTTCTAGTTTCACTTCCGTTGCTACCATAAAATACCTTGACACAGAGCAACTTGGAAGACAAAGGATTTTAGCTCTCAATTCCAGATTACAGTCCATCATTGCAGGAAAATCCCAGTGGCAGGAGCCTAGGACAGCTGGTCACAATCACGTCCACAGTCAGGAGCAGAGAGGAAGGAAGTCATGCATGCTCCTGAGCTTACTTGCTCAGCAGAATTTCTCCAGACTTCCATGGTTCAGAACACCTTGCCAAGGGAATGGTGCGGCCCACAGTGGCTGGATCTTCCCACATCGATTGACTTAAGATGCTCCGCCACCACAGACATGGCCCACAAGCAAGCCCAATGTAGGCAATGCCTCAGTGAGATTGCCTTCCCAGGTGGTTCTAGTCTGTGTCAAGTTTAATAAATTAAATTAAAGCTAACCATCACGGATGTCCTTAGGCAGTTGGAAGAGTGTGGCTCCTTGGTTATCACTTGAGGTAACAGTGTCCTTTCATTTTCTGCCTGGTATCCTGGGCTTGTTTCCAAGACAACAGTGGGAGTCAAGGAGAATGGATGGGAAACTGCATCTCTTGGGGTAGGGGTCTGAGCTGCCACATTGTCATCTCTAGTGCATCCTGTTGGCTAAAATGAGTCACTCTGTGGCAAATGAGGTAAGGGAAGAGACTCAGGGTTGATGAAAGGGGCTCCAAAGGACTGGCCTATGGGGAGAAGTACAGAATGGACAGGAGTGTGTCTTAGGAAAAAAAAAAACAAAACAGAAAATTCCAAATAGCCTCCTTTTTTTTCTTGGGGATGGAGTTTAAACACTTGTTTTTAGTGTGTGTGTGTGTGTGTGTGTGTGTGTGTGCAAGCTCGCGCGCGCGCGCACTTGAGTGCAGGCCACCATGGAGGCCAGAAGAAAGAGTTAGCACCCTTGGACATAGGTGCTGGGAATCAGACTTGAGTCCTCTGTGAGAGCCAGTGCCCACATACATCCGCTGGGCCATCCCTTCAGCCCAGAGTTTAGACAGTCTGAGCAGGGCAAGATTTCAACATGCACATTAACTGAGCAAAGGAGTGGCTGAGGATCTGTACACATTGCTGTCGGTGAGGTCAGAGCTCCACCCACCCTGATGTTTCTTGTGGGTTACACAGGTATGGAGGCAGAGGGCTCTGCTTCGACATTTTCTGTCAACCTAATGACACTTTGTTGCCAAATATGATAGGAACAAGATTAATTGGTCCACTTCAAAGGCCAGGGGGCATAGCAGTCATGTGACCTTGGGCAAATGTCTTGCTTCCTGAGGATGGAGAGGAGAGGGAGGATTTTGTCTAACCTTGAAATTAGGGTTAGTCTGTGAACTCTGAGATGTAGAGTGGAGTTCTTCAGACAGCTTCTTTGTGAAAATATGGCTGCCTTATTGTTCAGGGAGTTTCTGTTTCTTTGAGCTTCTGAGTGACACAGGGGTTCCCAGACTCATTTCTAATCCAGGGATTTTCACGGTGGCAACAGTTACAATGACAGAATGAAGCACCTGTGCTCTGTGTCCTGCCTGTGACTTACACGCAGCAGCAGAGCATACTGGAGAGGACAGACTGGCAGCAGCTCCAGACAGCAGGATGGGGTGGGTAGGAGGGTCCCCAGGAAGCAGGACTGTCCCTGGGGAAGAAGCCAGCAGGACACACTACCACTGTCCCCCTTAATGATCCAGAGCCTGGGTGCGCACACAGCTGCTCTCTACCCTGCCTTCTCCTTTGGAGCCCATGGCAGATTCCACACCTCTTGTAGGCAAGCCTGAGGTTTGGCAAGCTTCTGAGGAACCTTTCCTGTCTAGTCCTGAGGTCCACAGGGATCCACATTCTCTTGGATGTTAGCATGCCACCCAAGCCTCCCCCCCCCACACACACAAGAACCTCAGCTCTCCCTCAGTTCTCCTCCAGGGAGGAAAGGAGTGTGGCTCCCTGTTGCTGTGTCCAAATCCTGCCATTTTGTACTCGGGAAGAAAGAGCAGTGAGTATGCTAGGCCGCAGGTTCCAATGTCATTGTTTCAGAGTTTGACCAGTCTCGGGCCATGGTGGGGAAGAGGGCATGAAAGGGGGAGCAGCATGAATAGTCCCCCAGGCTCTTGCTGACATCCTGGGGGCCAGGTGGATGATGTCTGTCAAGAGACTGAGCTGCCACAGAATCAGGGTTCAAGGGGAAAGAAGAGGAGCAAAAGTGAAGGAAGGCAGTACGGCTGAGACATGGATACAACAGAGGCACAAACTGAGCATCACCCAGACCCAGGGGCCATCCTGGATCTGCCCCCTCACAAGCTACCAGCCTGGAGCACACCCCTGGGCCTTCCAGACTCCACCGTCCATGTCTGGATATGGTGTGTGGTTGAGTGAGCTGTGGGGGTTTCAAGAGCACATCTTAACTGTGGTGCTCAGAATGTGAGCTTCCGCCTTATTCACAACTGAGTAGACACTTGCTGTTGACCACTGCAGTGGGTGCTGGCTCCACTCTGACCTCAGCACCCAGTTGGGTCCTCCTGTCCTGCCTATCCATAGAGCTGCCTCCTGCCTCTGTCCAGACTTACTGTCTGGTACCCACACCTCCAAGGAAGCTGGGGTTGCCTTTCTCATTTCTCTTCCCAGTTCCCCAAAGCCTGATGTACGATAGGTGCTTGTTAAGTATTGCGGCATGGAATAATTTTATCACCAAACTATATGATGGATGTCATGAGCTGAATTGCATCCCTCCCCCACTGCACGTACTCAAACCCTAATAACATCCAGAAACTCAGAATAGTCTCACATCCAGAGATAAGCTCTTACAAGGCAATTAAGTTAGGGTACAGTCTTGAGAGTGAGCGGGAGATTCCTTGTTGTGAGAAGAGGAGATTCGGGAGCTAGGAATGTGGCTCAGTTGGTAGAGGGCTTGCCTAGCATGTACAATACCCTGAGTTCGATTCCAAGCACTACATGTACCCAGTTGTGGAGGCACACACCTGTAATCTCAACAACTGAAAAGTGAAAGCAGGAAGAGCAGGAGTTCAAGACCAGCATAAGCTACTCATAGCAAGTGTGAGACCAGCCTGGGCTACATGAGACCCTGTCTCAAATAACCAACAGAAGAAAACGAGAAAAAGAAAAGAGGAAGTTCAAACACAGAATCATTCGGGTAGAGGGCAAAGAGTGAGGACAGCCAGAGGCCTCTGAGGAAAGCAGCCCCATTGGCAACTTGGTCCTGGATTTTCAGCCTTCAGAACCGTGAGAAGACCCATCTCTGCTGTTTACAGCACCCAAGCTGCAGGCTTTTGTTACGGCAGTGCACTTAGAGGGATCCCTGAAGCCGTGGTCCTGATCACAGTCTCCAGAGCAACCCAGGGAGAAGTGAGTCCAGGTGGAGTGACAGAGAGAACAGTTGTTGGGGATCCGGAAAATCAAGTCAGGGAGCATCAGAAGAGGGGGGAGGGTGTCTAGTGGGAGGTCCTGGAAGAAGGCCTCCAATGCAGTGTCTGAAAGACATTAGCCTGGCAGGCTCTGAGTCTGGGATCTGGAACTGCTTCCCCTGAACATAATCACTGCTTAAACTGTCACGTTTAGTCCTTCAGGAAGCTGGAAGGGAGGAGACATTGTCATCTCCATGAAACTGAGTCACAGAGAGGTGACACCCAAGGTCGTGGACGGTCCCTGAGTGACGGGAGAGGGAGCTGAGTCATCGCTCTCAGCACCCAGTGACCGTGTTCACAGCCACATGCTTGCCACATGCTCTCAGGACACAGACCAGATTTTGAAAGGCTCCTCTGGTGGCCAACCCAGAAGACTAAATCAGGAACAAAGCTAAAGCCTAGCAATGGTTTGGAAGCACACAGCCTGGTGGGGAAGGGGACAGTGCCACAGGGCCATGAGTGAGATTCTGGAGCACCAATTCAGCCAGAGCAGAAAGCCAGTCCTGTAGAAGATCCTTTTGCTCCAGATGACAGAGAGCGGCGTTCCCACCTTTCTCTGGCTACGACAGGAAGGGCAAGTAGGGACAGGCTGCAGTGGGGGTTGGAGTCCTGAGGAAGCCTCATTAATGGGAAGGAGGCAGGTGTGAGCGCCGAGGGAAGGGATGGCTGACAGGGGGCAGTGAGGCCAGGCTGGGAGCCTGCATTCGACATGACAGCAGGGAGGGCTCTGGTTTCCTCTCCTGAGGGATGTCATGTCTCAGGGTGAATAGGACCACCCTCTCAGGAGGCATCAGGAGCCAGGAGACCGAAGGCAGAGTCGTGAGCCAGGAAAGGACCCTGAGTGGAGCAGCCTGATTTCACATTCCCATGACACTGTGCTGCTCAGAGCCTGTGTGTGCTGGAATGGGGGAGGAAGATGGCACTGTGGTGAGAAAGCCCAGCCACAGAAGGCCATGCCTGCTCTGTGGTTGCATAACTGAGGTGTATTGGGTGGGAATAGTCTCCCCAGCTTTCTTCTCTCTGTTCCTCTCCAGAAACCCAAAAAAGGAAGGATAGGGAATGCAATCGGTGTCTACGGCCACTCCACCCTCAGAAGACAGTTCTGCAGTGACACCCGGAGTTTCTGTCAGTCGCTATGTTGAGTGACAAGTCCAGCAGTCACCTATCAGGCAGTTTGTCACTCAGACTTGTATCCACTGGGCTTATCAGAGGCTCCCTATGTGTGCTCAGCTGTAAGGGACCCACTCCCTGGGGTCTTCTTTCTTACCTCAATGGATGGACAGAGAACTCTCAGGGTCTCACAGCAATCAGCGTCCCAGCTCAGCAATGGCAAGCAGGAAGTCCACCTGCCATGGCAAAGACAGGAATAGGGCCAGCAGCCCTCAGGACCCCCATAGAGCAACAGGTCACAAACCCAGGGGGAGGAACACAACTGACCGGAAGGAAAAATATAACACACTTCACTGCGACAGACTCACAGGTTTCTCCATAGCAGCATTTGGGGTCAGTAACACACATGCAGGAGTCTCTGTGCCTGTGTGTACATGACACACACACATGAAGGCAGAATCCAAATATGCATACAGCACATTACCCATATGCATGGAGCATGCAGATGTGGGCTGTCTGATTTAATCGTTACAACAAAATGTCTGTAGTAGACACCATTGCCCCATTTCCAACTGGATTTGCAGAGCATCTCTGTCCATCAGGCCATGCTCTGACACCAGGGAGCTGCTTCACCACAGAGCAGATGACAAGTGGTAATAAAACCCACAGGGGTGTGTCTGAGCAATACACACATCGCCAGAGTCAGCATAGTAAAGGGATCCGTAGGCAGGAGGGTGACAGGCCCTCTGTGGTGACCTCTGAGAAGAGCTGAGTGCGGAAACTGCGGAGCCGAGAAGCACAGGCCTGAGTCAGGTGAGAGAGCGGTCCAGAGTGAGAAGAGCAGGGCCAAGGGCCAGTGTAGCGAGACACGATATGAGCAGAAGGGCAAAGAGGGGGGTCTCGGAAATCAAGAACAGGCCACGCCAAGGCCTCACAGCCCCTAAAGGGACCTCAGAGTTCATCTGGGAGGATGAGCAAGGACTGAAGTGATCCAGAGGGCTGGACGGAGACTGAGGTGGCCTGAGGGCTGAGGGGACACACACTGGGGTGACCCGGAGAGCTGAGTGGGGACTGCGGGGACTCCAGCAGTGTGCTGCCGGCTCCAGGAAGTTCTCTTCTTATCTGGCTCTGTCCCTTAGCAGCAAGTAGTTGCGCTTGAACAAGGGACTTCATCCCGTGCCTCAGTTTCCTCATCCTCAAGGATGACAGCTGCACCTTCCATGTGACATTCCATGGAAGACAAAGAAGGCAAGATGCTCAGCCCAGGGCGTAGCACCCTCTAGGTCCCCAGGACAGGACAGGGCTGGGCAACCTCTCCAGACCCCTTGTGCACATCCTGATCTTGTCTTCTCACTCCTGCCTGCAGAATGAGCCCCTTAATGCTGATTCCAGCAGTGTTCAGCCTGGTACAGATCAGAAAGCCTGAGGCCGGGAGGGGTGGGGAAGGGGGCTGTCCAACACAACAGCCCAGAGAGCAATAGGTGGACAAGCCTGTCTACCCACCATTACCTTCCTATGCTACTCACTGGTGGGGTGCTGCGGTGGATAGGCTGGTCTGAAGAGTGAAGCGCAGGCTTACCAGCAAAATACTAGAGAAAGGGAGACGAGCCTGAGCCTGCGCTAATGCTGTGTACACATGGGAAGCAAGCGCTGGTGTGCACAGAGCAACAGTGCCAGGGAATGTGCTCCGGGACTTGCTGGGACAGCCAGGGCAAGAGATAAACTGCAGCAAACACTTAGTAGTTGTGCGAATTGCACACAGAGCCACACCGCTCCTCTCCCTATGCCATGCCTACCTCTTCACAGTCCAGAATGTTAAGGGTTAACTTCCCAACTGCATCGTTGCTCTGTAGTCTGCTTTTGGTTGCTCGGTGTTTAAATCTCACTCTTACTATTTTGTGTGGGTGTGCACTTGCTTTCAGGCATACGCACACGAAGTGTGTGTGTGTGTGTGTGTGTGTGTGTGTGTGTGTGTGTGTGTGTGTGTGCGCGCGCGCGCGCGCGCGTAAGCCAGAGGGCAACCTTAAGTATTATTCCTCAAACATCACCTACCAGTTTTCTAAGGTGAGTCTCTTGCTAGCCTAGAACTTGCTTAGCAAGCTGGCCAGCGAGCCCCAGGGATCCACCTGTCTCCTCCTGACCAGAGCCAGGATGACAAGTGTGCACTGCCATGCCCATTAGGGTTTACACAGGCTCAGGGGATCAAACTCTGGTCTTTATGCTTGCTTGGCATACTGTTCAGCCATCCCCAACGCCCTCTAGTGGTCTGTCAGGAAAGCTACAGGAGTCTGGCAAGAGACGCAAACCCACCAAGTCCAGATGTGATTGCTACATTTCTTAACTCACTTGCTGGGTCAGTCTAACTAATTTGAGGTGCCCAAATTGCCAGACCTCGGCAATTTCCTGGAATCCTCCCCATTCACCTCCCTGGACAGTCCTGTTATCAGGCTTGGCAGGACGCAGGCTAAGGCTGCCAGCCTGAGCGGGAGGCAAGGTACAGAAGGTAATTTTCGTCCCTCTTGCTTCCTAGAGACCAGCTCCTCAGCCGCCACCAAGGCTGTCAGGTGGGATGCTGGGTCCACAGCTCCGATCAACCCTGACAAGTCATCTCTCCCGGAGCAGTGGGAGAGCGTGATTAGCAATCTCCACCGAAGAGAAAATGGTTTTCTTCCCAGAATCCCCTGGGACACTAGCCTGGGAGTCATTGGAACCTGCAAAGGTATGCAGACATGTTGTGAGTCCCTGTCTGTTACAGCCATGTTCCACCCTGTGAGTGACTTTTCAGATTCATCTTTGCTCGTGAGTTGAGGGTCAAAGGTCAAGATGAAGAAGAGACCATGTCCCCTAACCAATACCGTTATCTATTGGCCCAGCTTCACGGTAGGCCCCTTGAAGGTAGGACATATGTGCATGGCCAGTAGCCAGGACAGACTTTCTATGTACACGTTAAAAGACTAAACACATGAAAAGTAACTTACTGATCTTGGCAGTGCATGCCTATAATCCCAGCACTCAGGACCTGGAGGCAAGTAGAACCAGGAGGTTAAAAAAGCATCACTAGCCGTATATATATTAATTTCATAGCTAGCCTGAGCTGCTTAAGACCCTGTCTCAAAGAATAAAAATTCTCAGAAAGTCGCAGTTCTCAGGTGTGGAAACCGAGGCAGACAGAGAACACAGCCCATGTAGAGTCTGGAGTTTGGGACAGCTTCTACCACAGTCATCTTAAGGTGACCATGTGTAATATGTAGTGTGTAGTAGAAGTTTGGTTTCTTTGTAAACTCAATTATGTTATATAAACGTGTTTCGGTTTTAACCGCAAGTGTGGGGTTTTAGTTGGTCGGTACTTTGTCCACACCTGTTTATTGTCTCGTGTGGGTCATGGCTTTTGCCAGCTGGTAACAGCCGGCCTGATGCCTTGTGCGGCACAGAGAGGGGCATGGTCTAGGGCTCTGAGGATATAAACATGAAAGCCCAGAGACAGACAAGGTGGGGTGTGTGGTGCTGGCATGTGGCATGTGGCATGTAGCATGTAGCAGTTTGGAGAGACCAGACAGACAGACAGATGGTTTAGAGCAGACAGACAGAGAGAAACACGTTGGGGCACAGCGGCCTGGAGGAGCCTGCTGGCTGCAGTTGCTGTTGACAGAGATTGGTAGAGAGTCCTAAAAGAACCCATCGACCCTAGGCAGCCGGGACAAGTAAAGGGGTCTGGGCCCCCTGTCCCCACTAACCTTCTCTCTCCTACCTAGGGTTGGTGCAGTGGAAAGGAGGTGGAGGCATAAACACCCCAATATACTAGAGTTTTAAAAACGAGCGCAGCAGCCATGTGTCCGAGTTCCGGGAGGGACCAGCCAGAGGCGGCTGCTCCCATCAGTGGGGCCGTTTGCGGTGCCTCCTTTTGGTGTCTGCTTGGACGTAATTCCAGTCACCTAGGAGGGTGGGATCTGGAAAGCGCAGATTGAATTAACTATCAGGAGCCTGCTTTGATTTATCCCACACATCTGCATGGCCTCCCTACTCCACAGGCCGTGAGACACTCACAGACGCTCTGAGACAGTGGTTCTCAACCTTCCGAATGCTGGGAGCCCTAGATACGCTTCCTCATGTTGCGGTGACCCGCGCCCCAACCATAAAATGTTTTTGCTGCTGCTTCATAACTGTAATTTTGCTGTTGTTGTGAGTCGTAAATATCTGATATGCAGGAGATCTGTTTTGAGACACCCCCAAGAAAACGTTTGAAGCCCCATAGGGGTCGCGACCCACAGGTTGAGAACCACTGCCCTGGGAGCCTGCCTCATGGAAATGGCCAGGGAAGAAGCACCTGGTGAGGGGTAAATCATCAAACCGTTTGTCTCAAGTTTGTTCTTTTACACTACAGAGTAGAAGCAGCTCAGAATAGATGACTTCTGTTCAGTCGAGCGAAGGCAGATGTTTCGATTATGTAAACACAAATCCTAAACTCAGTGTGGGGGTGGCCAGAGCTGGGGAGAAGGTGCAGGCATGAAGAGATGAGGGATAGAATTGAACAGGAAATAAAAACCCTAGGAAGCAGTGATCGGGAGGCCACACCCCCACCCCCAAGCCTGAGGTGCCTCCTCTAGCAGGTTTACGTGGCATGAACGGAGAAGGTGGTGGAAGAAGCCGGAGGACTCTGGACAGCCCTGCGAAAGCTTCTGCGGTCTGAGATCAGCTCTGAGTCTGGGGCATGTTCCCACCCCTCACTCTGTGCCTGCTTTACCACGTAACCTTGCAGCGCGCAGAAGCAGCCGCGTTCCTTCCCCACTGGTGGTAGACTTGGCCGCAAAACCTGTCTGAACCATTGCAAGGTGGGTAGAAGAGACAAAGGTCCGTCCAAACTGAGGCCTGGGGCAGCGGAGGAAACCTGGGGAGGGAAGAGAGTATTGGCGAGAACCCGGTAAGAGGAAGCTGAGAAGCCTGTTTGTTAACTGTGCCTGAAGACCAGAAGCCACCGTAGAACTGAGCACAGGAGCAGCCTGGCAGTAACGAGGCTTGGAGTCCTGAAGCAGTGTTCTGGAACACACACTACGGATTCTGCTGTGAAACCTGAAAACCGAACAGAAACTAATGCCACAGCCCGCAGAGGCTGAGTCAGGGCTCACAGCCTGGACATTAAAGGTCAGGTGCCTGCTTAGAAGAAGAAGAAAAAATAAATAAATAAAAGCAAGAACATTCTTCACAAAATATTAGCAGAACCCAACGTTTCAAAATGTCCAGAGTTTAATCCAAAATTGCTCAATATGCAAAGAACCAGGAAGTGTCAACAACATGTGATAGAAAAGATGGCCAGATAACAGAAGCATTTAAATTGTCACAAAAACAGTTTAATGTTCCATGAGATAAAGGCTAATGTTCTTAAAACAAGTAGAAATTTTCAACAAGGGAACACATGCCCTTAACAGAAAATCAAATGGCAGCTTGAGAACTGAACTAAAAAAGAAAAAATTCTGAAATTTAAATTTTCACTGCGTAGACTCAGTAAAGAACCACACAACAGAGGAATGAGTCAGAGAGCCTGGAAATAAGTAGAAATTATCCAATCTGAACAAGATTATGGAAAATAATACACAGAACTTCAGGAGACTGTGGGGAGATGTTGACAAGCATTGGGCTTGGAGGGAGTTAATAATGCTTGCTGGCTTTGCAGAGGACCGGAACCCAGTCCCCAGCACCCACATGGCAATTCACAGCTGCCTGTAACTCTAGCTCCAGGTAATCTGATGGCCCCTTCTGACATCTATGGGCACACACACGCACACACAGGTAAATGTAAACTATTTTTAACCCTTTGAAAGAAAACCTAACATTATCTCATCCATGGTGGTGAATATTTGCAATCCCTCCACTCAGGACAGGGAGGTGGAAGGTAGTTTGCTTAATGAGCTCAAACCCAGCCTTGTCTCAAACAAACAAACAAGAACAAGCCTTGTATTTGTACTTTGGGACTCTTGGATGGTAACAGACTGATGCAAAAGCTTATCTGAAGAACTGATGGATTAAAAACTCCCCAAATTTTGGAAGAGGACATCATTATAGAGATTTGAGAAGCTAAGCAACCCCAACCCAAATAAACTCAAAGAAAATCATCCCTGGACATATCATGATCAAAGTGCTAAAGATCAAAGAAAGAAACATCTTTTAAGAAGCCAAAGAAAAGAATAACATGTCCTATTCAATGGGGATTGCGAAATTCTAGCCAAAACCCAGAGAGAGAGAGACAGGAGTCAGAGGAAGATTTTTAAGATATTGAAAGAAAATAACTGTCAGCACAGAATGCTATGTCTAGAATAATATGTTCCTGAAGGGTGAAAAGCATTCTTTAGGAATGAAGGCAAAATAAACACAGTCTCAGAAGGGGAGCTGTGAGGAAGCTTGTCACAGACCTCCTTAAAGCAAGTGCCGGAGGGAGCTCTTCAGCTAGGAGGGAAATGTAGCAGTGAGAAACTCAGATCCTTGGAGATGATGTGGCTGTTCTTCATCACTAGAATGAAATACTTGAGGCAAGGTAACTTTATAAACAAAGTAGGTATGTTCAGCTCGCAGTTTTAGGAGATGAAAGTTCAAAGGGTGTGGCAGAGGCCCCTGTAAGGACCTCACCACGGTGCCTGGCAATTCATGGAAGATGGTGATACCAAGAATAGGTGAAAGGTGAAAACAATAGGGCCATGTGGGTAGCCAGAGAGGGACTGGGGGGGGGCAGCTTTAAGCTTGGGAAAGCTTACTCCAGGAGACAAGTGTTCCCTTCCCAATTCAATGCCCCAAATGACCTAGGGGCTCCCTACTAGTAGGCTGTGCCTCTTGAAGACCCCACCATCAGCTGGTCATAAAGGCCACGCCCATAAGCCCGGCATTCTCGAAGCTGAGGCAGGAAGATTGCAAGACTAAGTACAACCTGAACTACAAGTTGAGACCCTTTCCCAGAGGAAGAACTCACCTGAGCTCCTTTATAGCCAATGGGACCAACACACCCACCTCTGGGGTGACACCCAGAGTGTTTCCAAATCACAGCAGGAAAGAAGAGAGGCAGACAGAGAAACAGTTGTGTGAAAAACCATAAGCGTTCTAAATACAGACGAGCGCTGAAAGTTAAAATTCAATATCTAGCGGATTGTCAATATACAAATGTATAAATCATTTGACAACAATACCACAGAGGAAGGAAGGGGGAGAGCTCACAGGACTGTAAGGCTTTTAAGTTTAAATTAAGGCACAAAATACTAATTTTCGATAGACTGTTGATAGTCTCTCTCTCTATATATATCGCCTGGACTAAACCCTCCCTCTTTCCCTTGCCTTTTGCCCGATACTGTGTCACACCAATGAGAAAATTAACTAATCCAATAGCCTTAAATCCAGCTATATCAATTATTAAATTAAATGGGAAGAGCCTAAACACACCGTTTAAAACACAGACTTGGGCTGGAGAGATGGTTCATACAGTTAAGAGCACTGGCTGCCCTTCCAGAGGGTGTAGGTTCAATTCCCAGCACCTGTATGGCAGCTCACAATCATCTGTAACTTCTGTTCCAGGGAATCCAACACCCTCTGCTGACCTCAGTGGACACCAGGCATGCACATGGTACACAGACACACATGTAGGCAAAACACTCGTACAGATAATGAAATAAAGATACCTCAATGTTTAGGACTAGATTGTATTTTATTCAATAATAAAAGTGGCCACCCAAGGTGTGTTAAATCACAGCACTCTGGAGTCAGGGGCTAAAGGATCTCTGTAAATTTGAGGCCAGCCTTCTACATAATGAGTTCCAGGACAGCCAAGGCTGTGTAGAAAGACCTTGCCTCATTAAATAAATAAACAAACAAACAAACAAACAGCCAATGGTATCCACAAGAAACGTATATTTTTATCATGGTTGGAGTTTTTATTTCCTAAAATGACACACCATACACATAATAATCAAAAGAAAGTCTGTGGCCAGGCTTGGTGGTCAGGGCTTTGATCCCACCACTTAGGAAACAGAGACAGGAGGATTTCTGTGAGTTTGAGCCAGCCAGAGCTACATAGTGAGACCCTGTCACAAATCAGAGAGAGAAGTAAGTTAGATGTGTCATTGATATCAACAAAAGAAAATGTCAAAAAAAAAAAAAAAAGAAAGCTACCAGAGAGAAAAAATAGTGATGAAAGACTGGTATACCAAGAAGACATGGCAGCCAAGGATATGTGTGGCCTAACACAGGCTTCAAGGTGATGAGACAAATTTCAGCACTAGAGACTTTGCATTTCTCTCTTTCTAATTGACAGGGGAAAAAAATCATCAAAGATGAACCTCCCCACCCACCAACCTGATATATCACTGTGTAGAAAAACACTCCATCCAACCACAACTGGAAATGCCACTTTAAATGCATAAGGGTCATTTGTCAGGAGAGACTGTATCCGGGGTCACAAAAAACAAAACAAACAAACAAAAAAAAAAGCAGTAAACTTAAAGTAACAGAAACACAGAGAAACATATAGAGAAACAAACATACAGAGAAACATCATACAGAGAAACATACAGAGTACAAGAAATATGCAAAGTATGTTATTTGACCATCATAGAACTAGACTATGAATTGGCAACACAGAGCTACATGCATGGGCTAAGGAGGTGGCTCGGTGGTGATAATGCTTGCTACAGAAGCAAGGGGTCCTGAGTTCAAATCCTCAGCATCAGCATGTAAAGCTGAGCATGGTGGAGAGATAGGAGGTTCTCTAGGCTTGCAGTTACTGGCTTAGTTCTGGTTTCAGTGAGAAACCCTGTCCCAAGGGAATAAAGCCTCTGACCTTTGAAACCCTGCGTATGGGCACTGCACATATATACGCGTTTAACACACACACACACACACACACACACACACACACACACACACACCAGTAAACCATAAGAGACTAGAGAGAGAACTCAGCAGTCGAGAACACTTACTGTTCTTGCAAAGGTCTCAATTTTGGTTCCCAGCATCCACATGACAACTAACAACAGTGTGATTCCAGTTACATGCAATCTGACTTCTCATTCCAATCTCCACAGGTACTGCACACACATGGTGCACATGCATACACTCAGGTTTACACACATACATATAAAATGGAATAAACGTTTGGTGTGATTTGGTTTGGTTTGGTGTTTTTAGAGACAGGGTTTCTCTGTGTGACCTTGGTTGTCCTGGACTCACTTTGTAGACCAGGCTGGCCTTGAACTCACAGAGATCCACATGCCTCTGCCTCCCAGAGTGCTGGGATTACAGGTACATCACTGTGCCCAGAAAAAAAAAATATATATATATATTTAATAAAAATTATAAAAGAGAGCCCATGAGATGGTGTGATAGTTTGAATGAGAATGGTCCGTATAAGCTTCTGTGTTTTAATGCTTGGTACTCAGCAGTGGAACTGTTCACGAAGAATTAGGAGGTGTGGCCTTGTTGGAGGAGGTGTGTCACAGGGGTGCACTTTGAGGTTTAAGGATCCGGTTCCACGGCCGTGTCTGTCTGTCTGTCTCTCTCTCTCTCTCCTGAAACTTGAGGATCAGATGTGACCTCTCAGCTACTTCTCCAGCCAATGCCTGCCTGCCTGCCTGCTGCCATGTTCCCCGCCATGCTGATCAGGAACTAACCCTCCAAAACTGTAAACAATTCCCCAATTAAATGTTTTCTTCTAGAGTTGTCTTGGCTGTGGTGTCTTCATAGCACTAGAACAGTAACTAAGACGGAAGTTGATATCAGGACTGGGGTTTTGCCAGTAGGCCTGAGCATGCTTGTTGAAAAACTATGGAAGACTTGGGGGATTTGAACTAGGAACCTGCTTAAATGCTTTAAGCAGGGCTTAATGGGGCCATTCTAGTTGAAGCATGGAAGACAGTCGTGCTGAGGGTAATGTGGACTGGCTCGAGAGGTTTTAGAGAGGGAGAATATTGCAGACTCTTCTTGAGATATTTTAGCAAAGAAAGTGACTGCTTTCTGCTCTTGTCCTAAAAGAATCTACTTGAGGCTAAATTGAAAGAGTTTTGGATTAATGTTGCTAGCAGAGGAGATTTCAGGACAGCCGAGTAACCGACTGAGCGATGTGGTTATAAGTGACCACTCTTATGCAGATCTACAGTGAAGAGCAAGCAGGGCAAAAAGAAATACAAAATGTACAATTTGAGGAGAAAAGAGCATCAGGAAATCCAGTGTTGGAGCCAAGTCTTGTGCTCAAGGAGATGAGAAGTTTAAAGAAAAGCCTAATGCTAAACGGAATAGAGTGGTGTCCTCGGTGCAAGACACCACGCAGCTAATCCCGCAACTTACAGAAAGGGAAGCTTATGGAGCAAGGGGAACCAACAGCCAAAGCTTAAGCAAATGTAAGTCTTGGAGCAGTTTCCAGCCTCAGCAAACAGCAGAACTTGGCAGCTTTGGCCACGTGATTCTGGCTTTAGAGTCAAAAAGGACAAAGGAGAGCAGGTTTGGACTCTCCTTCCATAGTTAAGGGGAGCCACCGAGGCCAGGTGGATGGCAAGAGGCCATTGTGTGACGTTGTGAAGGAAAAGCACGGGTCGTGTCGGAGACCCCAAGATGTTGGAGATGCCAGAGGCTTGGGCTACCTAACCAGGGAGAGATTCACACAGGGACTGAAGCCAGCCCAAGAGAGAGAAGAGTGCTGCAGTCAACAAAGCTGGAAGAAATGAGCGATCAGCAAAGCCATCTAAGACAGAATTTAGAGTTTGTACTATGTGGTTTCAGTCTTGCTCTGGTCCAATTATTTCCCCAGTAAGCTTTCTTCTCTCACTTTTGAGTTTGTAATGTATATTCTGTGCTGTTGTATGTGGGAAGTATGTGATCTGTGTTATTTTCTAGAGAATTACAGTTAAGAGATTGCCTTGAGTCTCATAAGAGACTTTGGACTTTGAAACAAGTTTAAGATTCTGATAGACCATGGGGGTTTCTGAAGTTAGACGAAATGTGTTTTGCATCATGATATGGCTACAAACCTATGGGGACCAGGGAGTGGAATGTGATATTTGAGTGAAAATGAACACCTTAGGCTCATATGTTGGAATGCTTAAGTTAGTGGAACTGTGTGAGAAGGATTAGGAGGTGCAGCCTTGTTGGAGATGGTGTGTCGCTGGGGGTGGGTTTTGAGATTTTTTTAAAGCCAACAATAGACCCAGTCTCTCTCTGCCTGCTACTTACACATCAGTGTGTGCTCTCAGCTACTTCTCCAGCACCTACCTGCCTGCCACCACACCCCCCATCAAGATGATAATGGACTAACCCTTTTAAACTGTAAGCAAGCCCCCAATAAAATGTTTATTTTTAAGTTCCTTCATCATGGCACCTCTTCACAGCATAGAACAGTGATAGACAGCAGGTGTATACTGCGAAGCCTGAGGACCTGAGTTCAATCCCTGGGGTTCACATGATGGAAGGAAAGAACTAACTCTCACAAGATGTTCTATGACCTCTGTAAGGGAGCCATGACATGCTCACACACACACACACACACACACACACAAGCGCGATTATGCACACACACAAACAAACAAACAAATGCAACTTTAATTTAAAAGATTTTTGATTAGTTTCAGATACTGAGAAGGTTAACAACATAGTTCTTAGCCTACAGATCACCTAGGACTCCTAGCCGGATATGGAGGATCATGTTGGCAATCACAGCTCTCTGGAAGCAGAGGCAGGACGATTCATTAGCTCCATTGTAGACTTGGGCTTCATAATAAGGTCCTATCTCAAACAACGTATATAGTTGTATATAAAGATAAGCTTTAAGACCATTATTAATTTAAGAAAAGTAAAATTAAGACCAGGAGTGATGATGCACAACTGTGCTCCAAGCACTCAGGAGGTTGAGGCATGAGGATTGCAAGTTCGAGGCCAGCCTGGGCTACATAGCAAGGTCCTGTCTCCGAAAAACTGAAGGTTTAAAAATAAAGTAAAATTAAGCGCAAAAATGTAGCCACATTGTGTCCTGGGGAAAGGTTTCAAACCAATAATCTAAAATTTTGTGCAAGAATGTTGAAGATGAAGAACAAAACAAAGCCAATGAGAGCAGGAAGATAGAGATGATGAAGACAAGAGATGGAAGCGGAAACACAAAAACCATAGGGGAAAAAACACAACCAAGACTTTGCACATTGAAAAGATCAATAAAATTGATATACTTCAGCCTAGTCTAACCAAGAAAAAAGAGACAACAGACCCAACAACATCGTCAATGAAATCACTCTTGGCCCCGCAGATACTAAATGAGAATGAATGTGCACTATGAATAATTCCAAACCCATAAATCTGACAATGTCAATGAAATTGACCAAGTCCTTGAAAGACACAAAGTACCCAAGTTCACTCAAGAAGAAATTGATGACCCCAGTAGCCCTACAGCTATTAAGAAATTAAATTTAGAGTTGGAAAAAAAGCCTCCCAAAAGGAAAGTTCCAGGAACAGACAGTTTTACTGGCAAATTCTACCAACATCAAAGGGACAGAATAATACCAATTCCAGAATTTAGAAGGGAATAAAGACTTCCTGGCATGCTTTATGGGGTCAGTATTACCATGAGGGGGGAAAAGGCTATGAAAAATACATAAAACCAAACCAGGCCTGGTAATACATGTCTCTAACCCCAGCACTCAGAAAGCTGAGACCAGAGGCTGGTGAGTTCAAGACCAACCTGGGCTACGTAGCAATACTTTGTCAAAAGAAGAAGAAGAAAAGGAACAAAAAAAACCCAAATGTTAATATTCTTTGTGAACACATGTAAAAGTTTTCAACACTAAACGAAATGCAATAAGATTTAATCACAATAATTTATCATGGGCAAATTTATTTCAGTAATGTGAGAACTCATTGAAACTTGAGAATGAAACAGTGTAGCATCCTAACACATTCCAGAAAAGAAAATTGCTTGATCATATATCCATGGATACAGAAAAGGCATTTGACAAGCAACATTTCCCAGGGCTGGGCTATAGATCAGTGGCAAAGTGCTTGCCTAGTATGCACAAAGTCCAGTCCAATACCCAGCTCTAAGACTGCGGAACAATACTATTAATTTGTTAAAATGTTTGCCTACTATGGTTGGCACCATTCCCTAGACAGGGATCCTAAGCTGTATAAGAATGAAAAAATAGTCTACAGGTTTAATACAACCATAAAAGAAGGAACTGACAAGTCCATGTGACTTTAGATGCTGTGGTAGTTAGAGACGGGAACAAGCCCTCCCACTCCTGTGCTTCCCGAACTTCCTTTGACACTAATGCCATCTCCTCCGTGAACTGAATAGATGAGGCAGATACCAGTGAGCCTGAGTCAAGTGAAAGGCCATTGGACTTTAGCATTTGTCTTGAAAATTCATGTCATGAATAGAGATGAAAGCGCTAAAGACTGTATGGATAAAGACCATAGAGGAAGTGTAAGGACAGACAATACAGATATAAATGATAGCTGACACTGATATAGAAACCGTAAGTGTAGGTGCTATAAATACACAGTTATAAATAGATCTTTGATCAATAAAATATTTTCTATTTGCCATAGGGGAGGGCAATGTTTTCATCTGCTTATTCACACCCCTTTGTCACAGTGCAGATCTCAGGGGTAAGCAGGGAGTCCCTGAAGTACGCACCCTGCCACCTTCGGGGGTAAAGAATGTGCCACAGGGCAGAGGCAAGGCTGGTGACCCTGCTGTTAAAAGTTCTAGAGAATTCAACCTGGGGGGAAGAGAGGCTGTCGGCTGCCAGCGCAACAGATACCGTGGAATTCAACCTAGAAATCCAAGGAATACAGGCGTCCGTTTATAGATGACGAAACTGAGGGCACAGGGAGGAAAGGTGATGTGCCCACAGTCATCCTGACAAATGGGAAGCCGAATCCACGCAGACTTTGGCTTCCTCATGTGGAGTCTGAGAATCTTCCTCCCGTGGAATGGTGTCTACAGAAACCACCCTCCTCTCCCTCCCCATCTCCCAGCTGAGGCCTTGGTGCCCTTGCTGGTACTGAACAGAAGTGGGCAGTTACGGGCTCTGCTATCCAAGAACTCTCACAGGTGAGGAGTGAAGAGGGAGAGGTGGGCACAGCGGCAGACCCCCAAGCTCTGCTCAGCCCCTCCCACCTGTGTGACTTAGTACAGTGCCAACCTTTCTGAGCCTGGGTCCCATTACTCATAAACACACAGCAATGCCTTATGACAGCCAATGAGGAAGTCTTCATCTGGCTGGTGCCCAGTCTTTATGAAAGAGGCCACTTCATCGAGGCTAAAAACTCTCAGGGCTAAGAGCAGAGAGGTGCTGCAGACAGGAAAGTCTTGCTCTTAAATATGTCAGGGAGGGCCAGGTCCCTGGGGAACTAGCAGAGAGGCCTCCATGTCCCAGGTTTGGGACAGTCCTAGTCATGTGCAGACTGTAATCTCTACTACTTACATGAGAAAACTGAGGTCCAGAGAGGGGAGGTCTCGATTTTATACAAGGTCTGCTTGTCCCTTGGTTGTGATTCTCTGATAAGAAATCCTAAACAGCCTAGTGATGGTGGCACATGCCTTCTTTAATCTCAGCACTTGGGAGGCAGAGATGGGTGGGTCTCTTCGAGTTCAAGGCTAGCCTAATCTACAGAGTAAGTTCCAGGACAGCCAGAAGAACCAGAAATCTCTCCTCAAAAAAACAAAACAACATAAAAACAAAAAACACGAGAGAAAAAAATCCTAAATTTTCTCCATTCTCAGAAACTGTCAGCAGGCAGTATGAAATGGAATCTTCGTGATCTGCAGGAAGATGTTCAACACCTACAGAGTAATGAAAACTTAGAAATTTCATCAAAACAAAGACTTACTTTCTATTAGAAAAAAAATCAGAAAATTGGGCTACACATGCTACGAGTCTAACAAAGCAACAATTGCCAGGAGTCTGGTTTGTCTTCAAGAACAACACAGGCTTTGGGACCAGACGCCTAAGTAACCTCAGCAAGTGACATCACCCCCTGGCTCCTACCTCACAGGGTTAGCCTGAGCACTAAAGGAACATAGTACATATAAGGTGCTGTTATGGTTGCATTTCTGCTGCTGTGACAAGATGCCCTGGCAAAAAGTGGCTGAAGAAAGAAAGATTTATTTCAAATTACAATCTATCGTTGTAGGGAAGTCGAGGATCAGACAGCTGGTCACATCACAGCCACAGCCAAGAACAGAGAGATTAGTGCGGTCACGCTCACTCGTTTGCTTGCTCCCTTAGTTACATTTTTGCATTCTTATATAGCCCAGGATCCCTGTCTAGGGAATGGTGCCACCCATAGTAGGCTGGATCTTCTCGCATCAACCACTTAAGTAGGACAGTCCCCACAGACACGCCCGGAGCCCAATCCAGCGTGGAAAATCCCTGCAGGCGATTCTTGCTCTCTCCAGGTTGACAGTCACAGCTGTCTGACTCACAGCAAGACTGTCATCGGGCTCTTGTGACCCACACCCTCCAGTTTTCTGGGTCCCCCCTCCATCTTTCCTTTCACTGTCTACCCAGATGACCTGCTCATCCCTCCCCGCCCCTGGGTCCTGTATTCCCGGAACCACTTCTCAGCCTGACATCAGGATAAAAAGGGCCAGGGCTCAGATAGATGGGAAACAGAGAGTGCAAGCCAGAATGTTCTCAGCCTGAGTTCTAAGCAGGGGACTCCTTAGGTCTATCTGAAACTGCACACCTACAAATCAATGCCCTTGCACAACCAGCAGTCTATCCACAGGCAGCAGGGAGGGCCCAGCCTGAAGAGAATGGTGTGAGAAGGCAGAGGTCCGGAGAGCATCTGCTTGCGTCCTGAAATGGCACCCATGTGGTCAAGAGAATCGTCTCCTGCAGCCTTGCAAGCTCCTAACCGGCCCCCACCCCTGAGTGCCTGCTCTCGCCAGGCCCCACCTCCATGCCTGAAAACATCTATAAGCACCAACTGGACTGCAGGAGCCGTCCATCAGCGCCCGTGTGGACGTTGTCAAGGCAGATGAGCAGCGAGGCTGGCGAACTTGCAGCAGGAGAAAGATTGATCTTCCGATTATCTCCCAATCTATACTTGTCAAGCAAGAAAAAAGACCTAAAGAATCATGAAATTAGAGCAAATGAGCTTCGGGATGCTGATCCTCTGTGGTGCCTCCCTCCCGCCGCCCCCCCCCCACCCGTAGCGGGAGGGTGATAGAGGAGAACTTCTCGGACAGCTCCCCACCCCCTGCCCCAGCACGTGCGTGTACACACCCGCCCCTCCCTCCACAGAGGCAGGAAGACCAGAAGCCTGTGAGCAGCTTCTGCTCTGGGATGGACCCCAGGATTCCACTCTGTCCTCGGTGCAGGGTCTCCCCTGATCAGGTCGAACCTGATACAGAGGCCTAAAGGAGAGAGTCCCTACAGGTAGGAGTTGCCGCCTCAGCAAAACTGGTTTCTCTTCTAGCCTCACTTTCCTCGTTTGCAAAATGAGTTACCTGGAGGAAGGGAGAGACCAATGAGAGAGAGAAACAACATTCTGGTTCATTTGCTTGTCCATCCGGCATTCACAGAGCTCCTGCTTAGGGCCAGAGGCTGGAGACATGACCCAGGAGCCTGGCAGACCTCAGATGCTGACTGAGGCATAGGGTGCCAGGTGCTGTGACATGGTGATGCATTTGACATGAAGGTACATGGACTAAAGAACGAGGAAGGGACCTAGGCTGCTGTCTTCCCTCTACTCTGCTTTCTCGACCAAGTTACACTAAGAATGTTGATTGGCCTAGAACTCATTACACAGCTCGGGCTGGCCTCTTTCCTCTGCGCCCTCTCCCACCCCCAATGTGTGCTGGGATTACAGGTATGAGCCACGATATCCGGCTAGAAGCTGACATCTTAGACAGGACAATCGGCTCCTTTGAGGCTCTAACAGGTGAGCACAGACCTCAGGTGCAACAGCCAAGATGAGCTCCCTCCTCTTGTAGCCTTCAGTATCCAGTGCCTGGCTAGTCCTCTGGTGCACTTGAGTCCCTGCAGTGGGCCTAGACCAAAATCCTGGCTCCATCCTACTTTGGGTATTGTCCTGACATAACAGCCTCCCCTTTGAGCATGAGTGTTCTCATCTGTACATGGGTCTCCCTTAGAGGCTCCCTAGAGAATCGATGTGAGCCCCTGTCCAGCACAACAATTATGACAGAAGTACAGAGACCCTCAGATCAAGCAGCCCCCCAGACAGTACATATTCAGGGCAATTTGCCAGAGAAGGGATGTACCGGCTGCCCGGAAACACCGTTATTTTTCCCTTTCCAGGAAATGTTTCTCTAAAGACCCAGGTTCTTAATACTGGAGTCAAACTGCCCTGCAAAGCTTACATCAATTTATCCTCACAGCCCCAAGGCAAGTTTGAAAGGCCAGTACAAACAATCAGGAGAAACAGTCCAAGAGCTCTGGCTGCACTGGCCGTGGCCTTCGGGACACTGAGGAGCCAGGAGCCAGCGCATACAGTCTGAGGCCTTTACAGATTTTAGTCATCAGCATTACTGACATTTGGGGAGGTGATACAGGCAGATTTTTCCAGGACCTGCCCATCTTCCCTGACATCACTCTCCAGCCTCTGCCCCAGCTGGAAACTTCAAGAGGAAAGGAAGTAGAACTTCAGAGGCCAGAGCATACTGATTATGAACTTGGGCTTGGAAGCCCCCAGGACCTGGCTGACCACAGCTCTACCTCCCTCTAGCTGAGTGATCCCAGAAACAGAACGTGCCTTGTGTAGAGTATTTATTTTCCATGGAGCAGTAAAACTGACTCCTGGGGTGTCCAGTTCCATGGATTTAGACCCATGTATACATTTGTGATGACCATCATAGGATAAAGAACAATTCTAGAACCCCGACGAACCTTGCCTCTTGCTGTCCCTTCTACTCACACTCTCTGCCACACCAAACCTCTAGAACCTGCTATTCTGCTTCTAGGCAATTTCGTCTTTACAGAAATGAGCTCTGAAAGGAATCACGTGAGCCCATCTAGGTAACTGTAGTTCTCACCCCTTACCAAAGAGAACCTTTTTGAAGTAGCTGGAGACTATTAAAGAGACCCACAGTTAGTCAAAAACACAGAGTGACTGTGGACCAATTGGAACATGGACAATGCAGCCACTGCACCTAAGGCTCAAAGGAACAACCTGGACAAAGGAGACAGAAAGACTGTAAGTGCCAGAGGGACATGGGGGCGGGGCGGGGGGGAGGAGAATGGGGAACACTGCAAGGACCAGCCCAAGATGAAGAGCTACGTGTAACCAGAGAGAGGGCGACTCAGTTTTCCCCAGATATCAGCCTCATAATAGGTTACAAAACCCAAGCAGCCTGTCTTAAACTCATGTAAGCAACACTAAATGGATTCAGTAGGGTGTGTGCGTGTGTGTAAAACAATAATTAGATTGTTGTTATAATAATAATAATAATAATAATAATAATAATAATAATAGATCATGAATCTGAGGGGGTGCATGGGAGGAGTTGGGGGAAGGGTGGAAATGATGTAAATACATCACCTATGCATGATATTCTTTTTTATTTATTTATTTTTATATCAATCACAGGTTAGGTACTTTGCATCCCAGGCATAGCCCCCCTCATTCCTTCCCTCCCACCCTCCCTCTCCCTCCCTCATCTCCCTCCTCCCCACCCCCTCCAAGTCCACCAACAGGGGAGGACCTCCTCCCCTTTATGCATGATATTCTTAAAACAATGTTTAAAAACCTTTAGGGACTCGCAAAGCAACACTTTGAAACCGGCTCTTGTGCTCAGCCTCACTCCAGTGAGATCTATCTGTCCGTAACTCAGATAAACCCGGCATCTCCACTATTAAAAACTGCTTTTCTGCTGCTCAGCCTCATCCTGGTCAGATCCCAGGCATGAGCCTCCCTCCCTAGCACTGTGTGCCATAAAAATGTGGCCTCCACATGCAAAAATTCTGATGCTTGGACAAGAGAATCCCTGAACTCAAAGTCCCATCAGTGTTTAGGAATCTGTCTGCTGACTGGCTGGCTGCTTAGAAGTTGTGACTATGGTGTGGACTCACACGCACTCACACACAACGGAGTGTGTGACTTGGGTCACCAACTCTTGTTCCCAGCCCGTGGACAGTCATATTTAGCTCACCACAAACTACAAAGCATAAATAGCATGTTTCTTCTGACTGCTGGGTCAATTGTGCTATATTTTGTTCCTCTCTTGGTACAACATTTGAGCTCCAGGCACTTGAGGTGATTTTAACAATTAAGAACGGAGCTTGGGGTCTTGAGGTCAGGTGTGGTGGCACACACCTTTAGCTCCCGGCACTCAGGAGGCGGAAGCAAGTGGATCTCTGTGAGTCTGAGGCCCGCCTGGTCTACAGAGCAAGTTCTAGACCATCCAGGGCTACACAGTGAGACCTGAGATTCGGTCTTCAGTAGGATTCAAGCCCGATTGCTGGCTACTGCAGTGAGCATGTGTTTAACATTGTGAGGAGTGGATGAAGCATGCTGCAGAGTGACTGTCTCCTTTTCCTTCCCCTCCCACAATGACTGACAGCTGCTCATGCATCCTTGACAGCACATCTTACTGTCAGGAGCTCCTAGTTAGCCATTCTGACCCGCTCCCATTGCACCCATTGTAGCTTTAACAATCCCAGCTGGCTGGGGGGGGGGGAGGGAGGAGGGGGAGAGCAGCTTTTTATTGACCAGTTTTCGTCACTCTATCCTATCGTTGTGTGTCTCTTTGAGGCCACATTTTCTTGTTACATCTTTTCCCTACTGATTTTTTTTTAAGTCTCTTTGCATATTTTAGACAGAAATCCTTTACTGGATATGTAATCTCAGATATTTTATCCTAGTCCTTAGCTTATCTCTGTGTTCCCTTAATAATGCTTTCTGTGCAGAAAAAAAGAGATCATTTTGAAGTATAATTTATCATTGTTTTATTTCCTTGTGTTTTATGGATCTTGGTTGTTGTTGTTGTTTTTCTTTTCTGGTGCCATGTGTGAAAATTGTCTGTCTAAACCCAAGCTGGGAGAAGCTCTCTCTCTCTGTCCTGCATGAGCTTTGGAAAGTTGTAGCATCCATTTCACATCCAGAGCTGTGAGCAATCGTGTTAGACTTTTGCACAAAGTCTGACATTTAGATGGAGATTCCCTTTTCGCCTGTGGACATCTGACAGTTCTGGTACTATTTATTTCAGACAGTTGAAGTGTTCTGCTTCTCTGAGCCTCACTCTCCTCTTCTGGAGGATGGGTTAACAACCATAGCACTGGGTTCATTGCACCCACCCCATCCTTCTGACTTGAAATAAGTGGGAACTGGATGTCAGTTTTTAGTTTTCTCCCTGTTGGTTGCTTTTCTTATTGCTATGATCAAAGACCTGGCAAGAAGCGGGTTGAGGGGGAGGTTGCTCATTTTGACTCACAGTTTGAGCAGGTTCATTGCAGTGAGGAAGGAAACGGGCCAGCTGTGGCAGCAGGCGTGTGAGGCTGCCCCCTCACATCTGGGCAGGCCTAGAACAGGAAGTGGAACTGGGCTTAGGTCCTGCCCTACAATGACTCTCTTCCTCCAATGTGGTCCCACCTCCTAAAAGTCCCAAATTTCCCAAAACCTACTACCATGTTCAGTCAGGCCAATGGGGGCTGTCACATCCAAACCAGATTGGCCATTGTCTACCCCACCGCAAGTGTGCAGAACAGCCTGCTTTGTTACCCACAGAACAGGCAAGCTAGAAATTCCTTCATGCACCTGGGGCAGAGCCTGGTATACAGTGTGTATGACCTGTGCCCATGGTCATTTATGATGGCCACATGCATTCCCAGACTCTGGGCCCCAGCCTATGACTCTTGTCTGGTAAACAGCCTCAGCTCCCGCCCATCCTTCCCTATGAGGCAAATGTTAGTGAATTAGCATGAAGGGACTCAGAGCTTAGGCTTGTATCAGATATGACACCTGTTAAATCATGCACATGGTGGGGCTGGGGAGATGGCTCAGAGGTTAAGAGCACTGGCTATTCTTCCAGAGGTCCCAAGTTCAATTCCCAGCAGCCACATGGTGGCTCACAACCACAATTCTGGAATCTGGTGCCCTTTTCTGGCATACAGGTGTACATGCAGATAGAGCACTCACGTTAAGATTTATTTTTAAAAATCGCACACATGGCGATGTGAATATGCATGTGTGGGACACATACAGACACTGGCATTGCTTGTGCAAATCCAGCCATGTCTCCATCTGTTCCCCAGACAGATGGACATGTCCGCATCCAGGCATTTTATCAGATTCTTCAGGAATGGCCCTGAAAGGCCCTCGAGTTCCTCGTCCCCACCTCCCTGCTTGACGGCTCTCTGTTTCTCTTCTATTTTTAACCTGTGTTCATTTACAGTTGGAGGAGGCATGCATGCATGCCTGCAAAGTCACATGCATAGAACGCAGAGGACAACTTGCAGGAGTCAGTCCTGTCCTTCCACTGTGTGGATTCTGGAGATAGAATTGACTGTCGGGTGTTATATGGGCTTTTAGCCATTGAGCTATCTCGCTGGCCTGCTGTTCACTTCTTAAAGATGCCCCTGACCCCACCAGAGAATCCAAGGACATCTCATGGCTTCTGAGATAGACCATCCCAACAGAAGTTTGAAAATCGTCAAAGATACTTTTGCTAGCTTGGGAGACAGAGAGACAAAGAGACAGACAGACAGAGACAGGACTTGGTTTATAGTAGTGTGCATGGAAGGCACCATGGCAGGAAATGGGGGCCACAGTGTTTCAGGGATCATCCCTAAGGCTTGGGGTGACACTTGTTGCTTCCAGAATCATCTCAGAGCAAGCCACACTAGGTAAACACTGGCCGCATAGGTGAGGGTGAAGCCGTACACTCTACAACCCCAGTGCTCAGGAGGCCGAGACAGGAAGATCATGGTTTGGAAGCCAGCCTGGGCTGCACAATGAATCTGAGGCCAGCCAAGCTAGCCTGACTTCCACCCAACTCCTTCACCAAGTGGCACACACCCTCACCCTATGGCAGCACCTGAGGTGACCGTTGCTTGTCTCAGCTCCTCATCCAAGCCTTGGGCTTGGGAAAGGAGGACATCAGGGGCCACCTCTGAGACCCACCCCCTGAACCGCACTGTTCTCATCTTAACAGTGAAGGAGCCAAGGCTCACAGCGGTATGACATCAGCACCCTGTGTCCCACGGGCGGTAGCAGGGCCTACATCCGGCCTCCAGTCAAGGTGACTCGAGTGCCCATCCTATGACCAGGGGACACCAGCAGCCACCGTCATTGTCATGCTGGCAGCAGTCCTGGGAGTTGGGGACCAGAAGTGCTGGCATGCAGGCAGGAAAGTGAAGGTGTGACTAGACCTCAGCAGGCCCATGCCGGGTCCCTAAGCTTGTCACCTTTCTGAATTGAAGCCTCAGCACTCTTCCTGCAGATGCATAAAGTCAAAATGAAATGCATTCCCTTGCTTTCCCTAAGCTGGGCTGGGGGCTCTGGTTGCAGAGGAATCCCCTGGGGAAGGGAAGGGGCAGGAAGGTGTCTGTCTGAAAGTGTAAGTTCCCACCCAAGATTCAGACAGTTCTGACTGAGTATATCTGAGAGGAGCCTGCAGTTTGGGGTACTAGGGTGAAGCCCAACCCCAGCATGTTCTTTGACCACAGAGCTACATTTCCATTCTTTTTTTTTATAATTTTTATTTTACAGTAGCACACACTGGTGCTGAACTCCTGATCATCCAGTTTAAGACTCCAAACTGCTGGGATTATCGGTGTATTCCACCATGCCTAGTCTAAGAATCTGCATTTCAAACCTGGTGATCTGGGTAGACTGTGTGCTGCCCATCTCGGAGGAACACTGGTCTGGGGAGGACCAGGCCCACCTGGGCACTATGTAAACATTTTATAGCTTAATGTTCAGGATCAAAATTCTCCATCCACACAGGAGGCCTACACACTGTCTTCTGTGTCGCCTCTTGTGCCGCCTCTGTGTCTCTAGTGATCCCTGAGAAGCTCCAGCACATTTTGCAAATACTCACCACCACCACTGACGGGTGTTGGAAAGTAGCCTTTGCCATCACTGTCACTAAGGGTGTAGGGTGGAGATATACTCACATGGCGCTGAGGAAAGCAGACATTAGCCTTGACCAGAGGGCTGGAGAGCTCACGGAGGATGAGGTGGGACATGTGATCACCAGCATGCAGAATCGACGGCAGTACAAGATCCCAGACTGTTTCTTAGACAGACAGAAGGACACGAAGGATGGAAGGTACAGCCAGATTCTGGCCAATGGTCTAGACAACAGGCTGCATGGACCTGGAATGACTGGAGAAGACAGAACCCATAGGGGTCTGTACCACTTTTGGGGGCCTTCATGTCCGAGGTCAGCATACCAAGACCGCTGACCACTGAGGCCATACTATGAGTGTGTCCAGGAAGAAATGAGTCTCTGGGCCCTTGCTGTTAATCAATAGTTTATATACCTATGGGGGGGGGGGGGAGGGGACGACTCTGTATCCATCTGTTCCAGCTCTTCCACTCAGTCCCCAGGAAAGGAACCCAACTGCTCTTGCTCTATAACCAGAGTCATCATCCAAAACAGTTACTTGCAACCGTCCCCTTTCCTCGGGCCTCCCCAAGGACCATCAAACCCGGCACTTAGATTAAGGCCTGCATAACTTGAGGAGTCACTGATGACAGCCCCCTAAACCAACCTACAACCTATAGATGCCACATCACAGAAAAGAAACATGGCGGCACAGAAGCAGAGAAACTGCCTAAGGACACACATCGAATGAGAGGGTGGCAGGGTAGCCATCCCCACTCCCCGTGTAGAACTCCCATAAGCGCTCGGCCTCCTGCAGAGCATAACTCCCTGGCCCTGCCCTTTGCACTTGCCCCCTGCATAAAAGAGAGTCAAGAGAGGTCACCAGATGCTGGACACGTTTTAACTACAAACACTACCTATCCTCACTGGTTCTGCCATTGGGGGCTAGCCTGTGGCTCCAAGCAGCATCCCTTTTGCCCCAGTCACTTCAAACATGGTTGGCTCCACTGTTTCCTAAGGCCAAGAAAGGGGCAGAGTGATCTGACCCAGTCTAGACAGGCTTTGCTTCTGTTCTCCACTCAAATCTGCTGGTGTTATGGAAGTGTTGTCGCTGAATGGAAGCAAATGCTCAAAGGTGATGTCATCTCCAGTATGAGATGCTTGCTAAGTACTTCACTGCTCTTTCACTGCGGGGGCATGAGATGCCACTGATAATCTTTTTAGCTAGTGGGGGCATGCCCACAAATTGTTGACCATCAAAGCCCAGAAACTTCGCTGATGCAGTGGGTTCTTGGGTATGAGGAAGGATAACCTCCCACCCCTTAGGTAGCTATTTTCTTCTTATCCAATGCAGTCCATACAAGGTCATCCATACCTTGGACCAGTGTTCCTTTCTGCACAAGGTCTAGACAGCTGAGATCTCCAAACTGTGTGTTTGCTGCTTGTGAGAGACAATGGGAGACATGTCACTTGGCCTGAGGCTGTGTGTGAGTGTGTGTGTGTGTGTGTGTGTGTGTGTGTGTAGGTAGGTAGGTAGGTAGGTAGGTAGGTAGGTAGGTAGGTAGGTAGGTATAAGTGTCTGGGGATTACAGAGGCCAATGGTAGCTGTAGTTCTTCAGGCACTATCCACCTAATATTTTGGAGAGTTTCTCACTGACTTGGAACTCATATTAGTTAGGCTGTATGTTCTCATACTTTAAAAAAAAACTCTTATTTACATTTCTTTTTTCTTTTATCTCCCTACTCCACCCCAATCCCTTCCAACACCCCCAACACTAGGTAGGAGAGAGAAATGGTTAGCTGGAGAGAGGGCACAGTTCTTTCTTAGCTGCTTCCTGCTGGTCAGGGTCATCAGGGCCCTTGGAGCCAGTCCAATCCTCATTTCAGGAGATCTCCAACTTCTTGTTTCACAACAGCAACCAGGAGCAGCAAGGGGAAGCAGAAGCAGCCTCGTTCTTTCTCTAATCCCCACTCTCTGGGCTCTGACATTTATTCTCTCTCCAGAGTCCAGTCCTCAGATTTAAACTATCTGCAGCTGGCAAAGAGCTCCTCTCAGAGCCCACACGAGGCAAATAGTTTGCTGCTGGGGACTATCTGAATCAGTCCCATATCCCACACATGGGACCAAAACAAAACCATGTTTACATCCACACCAGCTGGCTGGCCAGTGGCCCCAGGAATCCACCTCACTGGATTATGAGCCCACGCTGCACACACCCCAGTTTTGTTACTCAAGTGCTGGAGATCAAACTCGGCTCCTCACGGTTCTGAAGCAAGCGCTTCACAGTTCCCAGACCACAGCTCCCAATGCACTATTGGCCCTTCCAAACTGTCTCCCATCACGCTTACAGAATAAAAGAGATACTAGCAATCCAATGGCTGTGTGCGAGGTGCCTGGCACGGAGGTTGCCCATGTGAACCCCATGCTTCTAAGACAGGAGCAACGGAAACAGCTGCCTGCTCAAGTTCAGTTGGTCAGATTGGTGGGCACCCTCTTTGGAAGTTCCTAGAAGCCTTGAATTTTGAGGTCAGCATTCATCTTTATAAACTCCCCTTGCACAGGAAGCATTACCTCATCTACTGTGTTCTTGAGAACAGGAAGGAAGCTTTTGGATGCCTACTTAGCCTTCCTACCGTCATGGCATCACCCCACGGACCATCATGCCACAGTGAGGCTCCAGTTCTGTGTTTGTTCCAGTTACGTTTCAGAAAGTCAGAGAATCGCTTCCTTGGCCTTCAGTGTGATGAATGTGAACTAAGACTCCCTCCACCGCCTGGCTATTATATACACACCTTGGCAAGTGGTCACAGTGGTGTGTTGGATCAACCCATAGCCCCATGCAGGAATCTGAAAAGCCCACTTCTCATTTCCTTCTCTCTGGCAGACAGTAACTCCACCCCAGGAACTGGCAAATTGTGACTGTTGAGCCATATCTGGCCTGTGGCTTTTATTTTTGCATTTCCTATGAGCTGTTGAGAATGGTTTTTTATGTGTTGTTGTTGTTTTTTTTAATCTTTTTAGGCAGAGTGGTGAATGCCTATTATCCAAGCTCTGAGGAGGCTGAAAACAGAGGGTGTTTGAAGGAAAGGCCAATGTGGGCAGAATGGTAAGACCCTGTCTCAGCAATAAGGACAGCAAAATCAACCGCACCTCTGCTGATCTATACCTAGGTTCAATACCAATTCTGTTGTGTATGGTTGGTTGGTAATTTATTTTTTATTTTTTGAGACAGAGTCTCACAATGTAGCACAGGCTGGCCTCAAACTCCTGATCCTCCTGCCTCAGCTTCCTAAGTGCTAGGATTACAAGTGTGCTTCTCTGGCCACATAAGTTCTATACCAGTCAGGATATAGTCAGAAGACAAGGTCATATGGTAATTCTATCCAGGGAAGTTTAATACAAAGGGTTATTAACAGCTAATGGGATTAATTACAGCAGACTAAAGAGAATCCTAAACGAAACCAAAATGGGCACTACATGGAGTAGAGGAAGGGAAAAACAAATTTAAGAAACTCCCCCGCCCCCACATGTCCCACCCTGGCAGCCTGCACTGTGGTTCTGGCCTCCCTTCAGAAGTGGTAGGTACAGCCGTGAAGCTGGGTGATGCTTCACCCACTGAGGTTAGCCAGCAGAAAGCAGCTGCCTGAGATGCCAGCAAGCTTGCCCGCTCTCCGCTCCCTGGGGAGTCGGACACCTGCTGGGTGATCCCTTCTGTGCTTGGAGAGAGTGATATGCTGGCGCAGTTATGAGAGTTAACCAGTTCCTACATAGGATAGGCTGAACAAATGAAGTTTCCCCACTGTGACTGCTCTCACCTTTTCCTTATTACTATTACCTGACTATTCTCACAGGGAGGAAACTGAGCCTTTGAAAAGGGGTGTGACGAAGGCAGAACCGAGATCTCAGTCACACTTGGGTCCATGCCCCAGCATGGTGGGTACCAAGATGCCCTTTCTACTTATACGAAGCAAGAATCCCCTCTTCCTGTCTCTGCATCAGATACTCAGGGAAACTGGTCTGGAGACATGCCTGGGACCACACAGTGAGGGGGACAGAAGCTATCCGGGTCTCCCTGGCAGCCTTCTCCAGGCAAGCATGCGAGATACAGCCATCTTGCTCACCCAAGCACAAGAGAGCCCACAGCTCCCGGCCCCTGTCCTTTTCCTCCTCGCCTGGGACTGATGTAACCTATGTTTTTATGGTTAATCGTTTCACAACAAACCTCCGCTTGCTCTCCCACTGGCTCACCCGGGCTAGCTCTTTACGGTCAAGTAAATAATGCAGGCACCTTGTGCCACGCTGTGGCCAGCTCGGAGGACCCGAGCAGTGGGAGGAGCAGCTGGAGGAGCCTGACGGAGCCACAGGCTCTGTAGACAGAAACTAATCACAAGACGACAGGTGTGTGGGCATGACTCCTGCGAGGCAGGAACGCTGTAATGAAATCGGCTTTTCCTCCAAAGCTCTAGGTGAGATTTTAAATGAAAGGGATAAACTCGGGGGCTGTGCCTGGGCTCAGGGACAAGAACTCAACTTAATCTTTTCACTATCACTTCACAGTGAGATCGCAGCCCACAGCCCACCAGGCCTTCTCGGGGGGCCTCAGCATCCTTAATTTTGGCCCAGGCTAGTCTAGTCACCTAGTTGATGAGGCCCCAAAGTGCTGCACAGAGCTGCTTGGGATGATGGCCCCAGAGGATCCCAGGAAGATTTCCCCTGCCTCCAGCTTTCTCCTTCCCTGAGTGTCTTAAGAGGAAAAGGACAGTCGGCAGGAAACCAGGAGATGGGGGGCCCAGCCCAGTGCGGACAGGGTTTTCTGTATGACCTTGGAGCAAGGCTCTCCCCTTCTGAGGTCTCATCTTTAAACACAGGGATGCTGAATGCCAATGCTTGGTTCCACTGTTCCTAGGGCTGGGATCTGTGGCATCAAAGGAAAGTGTGGGATTTGGAAGGGCATCTCTGGTCAGATGCCCCACTCCCTCCTCCCCTGGCCTACACCATCACTACCCAGTACTTCCAGGCATCTCTGCAAACTGCAGAGACCTGAGCCACTGCCTCCAGGTGGCAATGTCCTCTCCTGCTTCAAGCCTTAGCTTCAGCATCCCAGAGACAGGAAGCCCACCACTCCCTTTCCTCAATTCATCCTGCAGCTTGGGGTTTGAAAGGCATGCTGAATAGTGACAGCGGAAGCCATGTAAGTGCCAGGACCTTAGGTCCACATAGATCACTGCCATTACTGCCAAAGAGATAGAAACTACAAAGGACCCTCAACTTACAACGGGATTACTTCCTGATCGATCCATCATCCAGAGAAAATACTGTAATTTGGAGGCTATCTGTATCATCCTCCTTTTGTCATGAGGAAACTGAGGCACCAGTAATGTCGGGTGACTAGGAAAGGACAAGAGAGGACTTGACCTGACACTCTGAACTTGAGTCTACATTTCCAGTTTCTTGTACCTCGCATGGGTTTGTCCAGGGACGCTGTGGTAACCAGATCCTAGTTGCAAGGAGAAAAAGGTTTCCTCCCATTTCCCCAGAGCTGTCCCTACAGAATGAACCACACACCAAGTGAGGCTCATAGGGTCTGAGTGCTACCGCACGAGGGAGGGCCTCTAAGCAGTTGATGTGTGTGAGGAAGGGCCTGCAGCCTCCTGGGGACTTCAGGACCTAGGAAAGAAAGCCACCAAGATTCATGGCTTATAAGAAAGGGACCTACCAAAGCTTTCCAGGTCAGAGAAAGTTCTGGAGTTTGGACTTCATCCTGGAGGAAAGTCAGATGTCAACCCTTATCTCTTTTCCCATGAGCTTCATCCAGCTTAATGCTGGTCACCAACTTCCTTCCTCTTGCCCAGATTGACCCTGCCTGATGGAGAAAGCACACAGCTGCTTTTGGAGCCTCTGAGACCAATAGCCACCAAAGGAGCTGGGTCCCCAAGCCAGGACTCCTTGGAGGTAGGATAAACTTGTCGCCACAGACAATTCACTTGCAGCCTCTGAGATTTTCTTGGTTGCCAGTGGCAACAGTGACCAACTTCACAGGTATTTGAGGCACACCCCACTGCTCGTCACCTGTTTACTCTCAGTGCAGTGACCGTTGGTGACCTGGGTGGGAGGGGATGCCAGCCAGTGAGAAGGAACAGGAAACATTTCAAAGTCAAACACTGAGCAGGCCTTGGCTTGAAACCACCTCGGGTTCAGGCCCAGGTCAGACAGCTCCTGCTGAGCCTGGGCTCTCCAAGCCCCCTCTCCTCACTTGTAGCTCCACCTTAGCTCCTGAACCTAGGCCACGACACAGCAGAAACCTGGAACCTGGCCAGTGGAGGGGGGTGGCATTCAGAAAGCAGCCAGAGAGGAAACTATGTATGTGTGTGCATACTTGCATATGTGTGTGCATTCATATATTTTCCTGTGTGTGTGTGTAAACATGCATGAGCATGGGGGGCGGGGGAGGCGGGTTGCAGACAGACAAACACACAAGGTTGACCTGGCCTGTCCTCTCTTTAGACCTGTCCTCTCCTACTTCCACTTATCACCTTGGCCGCACCCTGAGCCCCCAATTTCCTCACCTGGGATAGACTGGTGCCCCTGTCCTGGGGAATATGGAGGGTTGAGAGAGCAGGCCTGTGAAGGGACTTCTGGGCACCTAGCTTAAACAAGCCTCCTTCTCCCCTACCCCAATGACATGCTGGAGTCTGGTGTCACTTCACCCAAGCTGACTCTCTCTTGGGACCAAGCTGCCCCCTGCCCTTCCTCTTTCCACCCTGGAAGCGACCTCTGTTCTAGACGCAGCCGACCAGGACGTGGGACCCCAGTCAGCTCTTCATAGACTCCAGCAAGACATCATCCTGTATCTTGTCTCCACCAAAGGTAGAAAGAACGGGAGGTCACCCCTCCCCCAGCTGTTCAACACCGTCTCAAAACCCTCCACAGGTCCACCTGACACAGGAGTTTAAGTTCCAGACCGCTGGTTCTCAACCTGTCTGTCCAGATGCCCCCCTCACGCCAAGCACACACAGGAGCCACATAGCAGATATTTATGATTCACAACAGTAGCAAAATTATGAAGTGGTAACAAAATAATTTCGTGGTTGGGGTCACCATAACATGAGGAACCGTATTAAAGGGTTAACAGGTCACAACATTAGGAAGGTTGAGAATCACTGTTCTAGACCAAAATCCTCTCAGGGTGCTTCCATTATCACTGCTTATACCATGCCTATGAAAGGCTCTCCTCCCACACGCATGTGCGCACACACACACACACACACACACACACACACATACCAGTAAACTCACAGCTGTCTGTCTCCAGCCACACGGAGGCAACACAGGTCTTAGCTCATCAATCTATTTACTGAGACCTATGTGGTAGACTGGGCTTCATTTCATCCTTAAAACAGCCTCCCTTCCTAGTGAGGAAACAGGTTCAGAGAGGTTAAGCAACTTGGCCAAGGTCACACAGGAAGCAGAAGAGACAGGATTTGCAATCTGCTGACCTTCTGCTGCCTTCATCATTTTTCCCATCAAGTCTGGACAAGGTGACTCGGGGCCCCCTTTGAGTCTGCAGTATGTTCCTTCCTGAGAACCAACTGGGAGCCGCCTGCTGCCCCCAAACTGGCATATGCTTCTTTGGAACCAGAGGCCCCAGTCTGAGTTGCCAGATGTCCATGTTGGCGCCAGCAGCAAAGAGCAGGAAGGGGAACAGCAAGTGAGAGAAAGATTGATTAATTCACTGAGAAATGGAGACAGAGATGCTGGGATGGGCTTGTGCGTACCCTAAGCAGGAGGCAAGTCTGCACACTTGCACACACACACACACACACACACACACACAGTCACACAGTCACACAGACGGAAAGAACACACAAATGGTGAGAGATTTGGGGTGGTTTGGAAATGAGCTACATAGTGAAGAAGAAGAGAGGGAGAAAAGGAAGGAAAAAGAGACTCACACCGATAAGAAAAACAAGGAGTACCTGGAGAGAGACAAAAATAGAAAACATGAACACAGATTGAAAGAGAGAGGGAGAGAGATGAGAGAGAGGTTATAGGAGATAAAATTAGAGAGAGGAACAGTCTGGGAAAGAGAGACTAACAGCTCATCACCCCACCCCCCACAGAGATGGAGACAGACAGAGGGAAACACAGTGGGGTGGGGGGGGGGGAAGGGTGAGAAGAGCAAGGCCATCCCGGGACAGAGAGAGAGAAAGAGAAACAGGGGTGGGAGCTGTAGAAAGCTGGTGACCCCTGCGGTGCTCCAGGCTGCCCCTCCTCCTTAGCTCACAGCGCTACCCAAGAAGCTGATCTTACTGCCTAGCAACCAGACATACTCTGTGTGCCCCCCTCCCACGAGTTCCCACAAAGTCAAAGGTGATGGGGATCCATCTGCAGGCAGCACAGGGCTCTTCTTCGTCCTGGTCTCTCACTGAGAGACAGAGGGACCCACCCAGCTGACAAGCCCAGGCTCAAAGTCACAGGGTCCCTCCTGCTGTTTCAGCTCAGCTAAGGAACGAACATCAACCAAGACTCAAAAGGATAAGATGCAGACACTATCCACGGAGCCCCGACCTGAGAGACATCAGGTCCAGGTCCGGACGTCATCTTTACTGGCCGCAGATTGCCTGGCATCAGTCATCTGGCCTCCTGTGCACCTCTGTGACAAGAATACTCACACCCCCTCCTCAGGTTGGTGAGAAAACCAAAAGCAGATGTCAGTGTTACACAAAATCTGTCTCGCCAGGTTTCTCTAACTGGAAAAGTCTGGAAAACTAGGAGATAAAAGTAGAAAGTGAGAGGCAGTCAGGATGAGTGCTCCCGAGTGTGCAGTCCTAGGAAGGGAGAGGCTAGGCTAGCCCTTTTGGCGATGGATAAACAAGGCTTCGGAGTGTAGAGAGAGTGCACACTGCTGTGGGTATAAGCACAGGGTGTGAACAATAATGTAGAGGCAAGACAGTTCTCAAAGCAGGGGCTTCATTGGAGTTGGGATATGCTCGCCGCATGTCACAGATGGGAAACTGAGGCCCAGAAATGCATCAACTTGTCCAAACTCACTCAGTTGGCAAGTGTTCAGAATGGTATTTGAAGCCAGGTGTGGGTATTCTGGGGATCCCCTCTTTGCCCAGCTGTAGGTCAGCACCTTGCAGATAAAGGCAGAGACCCAGGCAAGAGAATCTTGGATCATCAGAAGTTTGTTTTCCTGACAGCTGAAGTCCCCGAAACAAAGCGCAGGAGAGAAGGAAGCAGGAGTCAGTGTCGGTGTGGGAGCACCTGGGTAGGGCAAGGAGGACTCACACAACTGGCCTCAGAGTTCAAAGGTAGGGGTCTGGCCCCAAATGCAATGTCACTACTGATGAGGGACAAGAAAATTTCCCATGAGCCTCCAGGATCACTGATCTGTGTTTTACGAAGACTAGGGTGAGGCTTGGTGTCTTAGAGTTCCTACTGCTGTCATGAAACACTATAACCAAAAGCAGCCTGGGAAAAGGGCTTATTTCATTCATAGTTCCATGTAACAGTTCATCATCAAAGGCCGTAATGGCAGGAACTCAACCAGGGCAAAAACCTGGAGGCAGGAGCTGATGCAGAGAACATGGAAGGGTGCTGCTTCCTGCCTTTCTCCTTGTGGCTTGCTCAGCCTAATTTTTTATAGAACCCAGGACCACCTGTCCAGGGGTGGCCCCTCCCACAATGGGCCAGACCATCCCCCATCAATCAGTAATTAAGGAAATGCCCTAGAGCCAGGTGGTGGTGGAGAATACCTTTAATCTCAGCACCAGGAAGGCAGAGGTGGGTGGATCTCTATAAGTTCAAGACCAGCCTGATCTACACAGTGAGTTCCAGGACAGCCAGGGATACACAGAGTAACTCTGTCTCAAAAAACCAAAAAGAAGAAAGAGAGAAAGCAAACAAGCAAGAAGGGAAAGAGGAAGGAAGGAAGGAAAGAAGGAAGGAGGGAAGGAGGAAGGAAGGAAGGAAAGAAGGAAGGAGGGAAGGAAGGAAGGAAGGAAGGAAGGAAGGAGGGAAGGAAGGAAGGAAGGGAAATGCCCTACAGGCTTGCTTACAGCCTGGACTTATGGAGGCATTTTCTCAATTGAGGCTCCCTCCTCTCTAAGTAACTCTACTGTTTGTCAAGTTGACGTAAACCTTGCCAGCACATTCATGGAGCCCAAACCCATGAAATTGGTGGTGGTGGGGGATTAAATGTTACAGACACATGTGCATGTGATACCTAAAGATAATTCTAGTTCTATTCCCACACACCTCTGAAGATGGAGGGCTGCTTAAGGAGGCCATTCATTCTTTGGGGCATCTGAATGGGTACAAATATTCTAGAGCAGGAGCAAAGAGCTGGTGCTCCCAAAAGGAGCAAGGGGAATCAAGGGAAAGAAACCGTGATCAAGGGGACTGCCACCCTTATCACCAATCAGGTCACAGAGTGTGAAATGTGCAGCACTAAGAATCCACATCCCTAGATGTGAGGGGTGAGAGAAAGCAGCCTAGTAGCCCAAATGTAACAGTTCTGTGCATTTTCCTGGAGAAACAATCTATCGTTTCCAACAGATTATCAAAATGGTCTATATTAGTCAGGATGGGCTAGTACCCCACTGTAGTAACAACTCCAAATCTCACTGGCTGTGACTTCATGTCTCTATGTCTCACAAACTGTAGTGTGGGTCAGGCAACTCTCCAAGGCTCTGTCCTCTGTGTGAGATCCTATGATCCAGGCTGCTTTGATCTTGAGCCACGGGTGTCTCAGCTTGCCAGCTTCAAGATCAATGAGGAGCTTTGGAGGTGGTTCAGTAGATAAAACACTTGCTGCACAAGCCTGGAGGTCTAAAATCAGACACCCAGAACCCATATAAAGCCAAGTGTGGCACTGTGTATCTGTAATTCTGACAGTCCTGTAGCAAGTGCACATGCACACACACAGATGCCTGCATATAAGACAGATAGATAGATAGATAGATAGATAGATAGATAGATAGATAGATAGATAGATGAAAGATAGGTGATAGGTTAGAGAGATAGATGACATATAGATAAACAGATGTTCGAGAGATAGATAGATGCCAGATAGATGACACATGATAGATAGATAGATAGATAGATAGATAGATAGATAGATAGATAGATAGATAGATGTTAGATAGATGGATAGATAGATGATAGATAGATGGATAGATAGATGTTAGATAGATAGATAGATAGATAGATAGATAGATAGATAGATAGATAGATAGATAGATAGATAGACATATGAAAGATAGGTGATATGTTAGAGAGATAGATGACAGATAGATAAACAGATGTTAGATAGATGTCAGATAGATGATACATGATAGTAGATAGATAGATAGATAGATAGATAGATAGATAGATAGATAGATAGATAGATGTTAGATGGATAGATAGATGATAGATAGATGTTAGATAGAGAGAGAGAGATAGATAGATAGATGTTAGATAGATGATAGATAGATGTTAGAAAGATAGATAGATGTTAGATAGATAGATAGATAGATAGATAGATAGATAGATAGACAGACAGACAGACAGACAGACAGACAGACAGACAGACAGACAGACAGACAGACAGACAGACAGATAGATAGATAGATAGATAGATAGATAGATAGATAGATAGATAGATAGATAGATAGATCTCAAACAAGGAAGAGGAAGCTGGACAATCCAGAAAGAATGCATCAATGTTTCTGCCCAACAATTCACATCACTCTGCTCACCACCCATTGGTCATAAGTAGTCACGTAGTCTACCTAACTGCAAGGGAAGATAGAAAATACAGGCTTCCATGTAACCAGGACAGAAAGAACAGGATATTGACAAACATCACTTAAGTCTGCCACCCTTCTCCAAAAGAGAGGCAGACGCTTCAGCATTGCGGGAGGGAGCCCCAACTCTGTTTTGTTTTAACAGACTGTCCCTAAGCCTCTCTGGGGAAGTCAGATACCCCAACCACCCACCTGGAGAGTAGTCATCCGTGGTCCAGGAAATCTATAATGTTATATCTCAAAATGTCTTGAGCAACTTTGGCTAAAGAGCCCTCTGGTTACAGAGCTTGGGGTTTCCTCAGAGATCACCCTAGCCTCTCCTGCATCTCTTCTTCATACTGTCATGTGTAATCAAAAAGCTTCCTTCAGGGTTAGATGGCAGTCATCACCCATTTTACTGTTGGAACCAAATGAGGCACAGAGGGCCACTCTGGATCTGGGATGAATGACACCCACCTCAGACAATGTGCCGCATATGCACAAGGCAAATGACCAGCGTGACACCCCAAATGACACCCCAGGAGATCTGGATTTCTGGAATTCTCCAGACCTGGGGACCTTTACAACACAAGATATTAAAAACTCCATCAAACACATCTGGGCAGCTCTCCCTGCCACTGTAGCTTAATTCCTCCTGGGAAGCGAGATTGGAAAGACAATGCTAATTTAATTTGCCAGAATGAATAAGCATAAGACAGTAATGGAGGGTGATGAAGTGCTGTGAACCTTTAATTCACATCCCGACATCCCAGCTCTTCCATCACTAACTTCGTCCTCACCTCGAGCTGATTAAGCCCAAATGATGGCAGTTAATTATCATCCTCTGTCACCGAGGATGGCTGGCTTCCTCAACCAGGCAAGGGAGGGGAGGGGATGGACAGATCAGATTAAACAGTGGAGAGGAGAGGCTTGTGAGACCTCAGGGGTTGGGGAGTGGGGTGGGAGAGGCTCACAGGTCCTTTTGGTGCCCACGGGGGCACATGGAGGAGATGTTCATGAATGAGGAGGCATCAGCCTGCCATCCATAAAGCGCATACCTGACATGGGTCCACTTACAGAGAAGAAAGATTTGATTTGGCTCCCAGAGATGGCGATTTCACCTCTCTGTGGCCCATCCTGTTGTACTGGCCCATGAGGGCCAGTGGTCCTCATGGTGGGAATGCAGAAAGGAGCAAAATCTCTCATCTCTGCAGCTAGGAAACAAAACAGGAAGAAAGGAAGGGGCTAGGCAGATGTACTCCCTACAAAGACACATCCCTGATGACTTTGAAGTCTTCCCACCAGTGTCCCCTCCCAGCACTGTCCTGGGGAATGACCTGAAACACGGTGCCTCTGGCGTGCATCCCAGGTTCAAGCTGAATTTGCAGATGTCCCACAACCAGCCACATTGTCTGCGGGCTCCAGGAGTCCTGGGAGATGCTTATGGGTGTTTCTAACAAGGCTGGTCCCACAGCAAGGGTTCTGGCCAGGATAACACCGAGAAGCACTGAAGTGTGGTCAGACTCAGCGCTGCCAGCACTCACAGGACATCTCTGTGCCCCGAAGGCTTTCTGAGAGGCACACAGGCCACTGCTCAGCAGCAAAGTGAAGATTTGCCTGGAGCATGTTGGGTCCTCACTGTTACGAGAACCATGGTTTGGCACACACGTGAGATCCAGCAGTTAGAAATACTCAAAGCCCAGTCCCCTGGGTATCCACCACTGCCCCAGTGCAAACTAGTGAAGGAGGAGGCTTCTCTGTGGGATTGCAGCAGACCCACTTCATCAGCTCCACTGAAGACTAAGAGCGGGAGTGAAGAATTGTTCAACTCTGCCTCGCCCAGAGGAAGAGCTGAGTGCTGGTGAGCCTTCGTCAGGTTATCACAATGATCCCCTGTCTTCTCCTTCCCAGGGGAACATGGGGCCTCCCTGGCTGGCACACAGGGAGGGACCATTCTGTCACACTCAAGGTACCATTCCATCTCCCTTTGTGGCTCAGACAATGGACCATGGCGCCTGGCTGCCAGGGAGGGAAAGCTGTGACAAGCCAGTCCTCCAGGCCAGAGGATCTGACTTTATGCAGAGCGCCAGACCTACTTCACTGGAACTGAAAGCAATTTGCAGCCTCACAAAAGGATGCATTAGAGAGAGAGTCTGAGCGCAGCAGTGGGCAGCTGGAGGCTGAGGAAGAGAAGAGAGGAACTGGCCCGAGGAAGAACAATTTGAGGACACCCAAAGTGTGGGGGGGGGATGTCCATTCATGTGGTAGGACCCATGAAGTGGGTACCTGGCCCTGAGGAGGGGGAGGGGCAGGCTCATACCTACAGATGCCGGCTAGGTGGGCTGGCTTTTACTTCTGTTTTCTTGGTGAAGTCTGGAATGAGGCTTGTGGTGTTCCGGCCTGGGATGGGGAAGGTGGGCTCGGGGCTGATGGGGTCTGGATTTTCCCTAGAGATGCGGGAGAAGCCAGAATCCCAACAAACAAAAAGAGGGCCTATGATGGCTGTGCCAAATAGTTTGGGGGTGAACTTGGCTCTAAGTGACAGTTTCAGGGAGCAGAACAGACTAAAGCAGCAGCAGAGAAAAGCTCAGGACTGAGGCTGTAACAGCAGAGCACATCCCAGTCCCGACTCACAGTGGGATTCTTTGGTCTGCAGGCACCAGGGCAGACCTGGAATCACCCTAGTCACAAGATAGGAAGGTATAAAATTGGCGTGGCACCGACTTGGAAGTAACCCAGCCCCTTAACCATGCCCAAGGAGTTCCAAGATGAAGGGAGTTGTCCGAAGGCCCAGACCACGAGAACTCTTTTTCCACAGACTATACCTACCCTGGCCCTTGAGGCTTATTTTTTTTTTCTTCCACCCTTGGCCATGTGATGCATGTGGGACAAGAGACTGTGAGTAAACACAAGCGCTGCTCATTCAAGCCTACGTCCTCCAGCGGCTGAGGCGGCCCCTGCACTCTGCACGGCCCTCGGTGCTTGCACCATTGTGGCCAAGAAGAGCACGTCATTTGGAGCATGTGCTGCACACAGGATGAGACTCTCGGGAGCCAAGAGCCTCTGCCAAGGCCGTCTATATCAGACCTAGAACAGAACAGCCCTGGCCAGCCTCAGGCCTGCTAGAGAGGGAAGAGAATGCAAGAAGCTGTTGTGCTCAGTGGCATTTTACACAGCACTGACACAGACACAGACGCACAGCCCATCCAGGACTAGAGTGGTTTGAATGTGACTCTTCCCCAAACGGTTGAAAGTTCTGTGAGGCAGGGTTCCTCATTCAGGCAGGACTGATGGAATAAAGATATGGAAAAGGAAGCTATTACACAGTCTGGCCTATGCCATGTGGCCAATCAGAGTGCCCCAGCAATGGCTGTCTCACACCAGGAAGGCCCAGAACCAGTGCTTGCTCAGACCACCCCCTCTCCTATGCTACAGTGGGGGACTACTATAAATTGATAAATCCCCTCCCTGCCTCCCCCGGCCCAGCATACACCCGGGGTCAGGGATGTGAGTGCCACAGTCACACATCTAAGACTCGTGCTTACTTTGCTATGTGACCCTGGAGGGGATAGGGAACTGTACTTCTCTGTACCTCAGTTTCCTCCTCTGCAAAGGAAGGATAGTAAGAGCCCCTCCCTCTGGGCTTCATTTAGGACTCTGAGCTCCTACGGTGAGCACAGACCCTGGTACAGAGGGTACCCTCTGCCCCAGGCAGCCGGTCTGCACCCAGGGCTTACAGGAGGGCTCACTAGGCTCAGAACTAGGTCCATTCCAGAATACTGTAAGGAGTCCACAGCGCCCCTGTCCAACCCAACACCTTCTCCTTTCCTCCCTCCCTCTTTCCCTCCCTCTCTTCCTCCCTCCCTGTTTCCCTCTCTCCCTATCCAGCTTTGACAGGGCTGGGCTGGTTCTGGGTGGAAATGGATTTTCTGTCCCCATAAAAATCTCATAGAAAATGATCATATCTTCTACGGGATGAATGATGAAAGCAAAAACTACATCTGCAGTCTACTGTTAGGCTCTTCTGAGCAAGCAGGCTGCCTGCATACCTGAGAAGCTCATTAAGAGCTGTTTGGGAAATGTGCTCTCCCCACCATTAAGCCACATTGTGGTAAAAGCAGTTTCCACTCCGCTGCCTGCCTGCTAAGTTGTCCTCCTCTTCCCTCCTTTCAAATGAGAGCAGCCCTGTTCTCGGCTAGAGCCCCCCAAATTGATACATTACAGCCAGAGCTCTAAGTCCCCGGGGAATTGTATTAGTTACTTTTCTTGTTGCTTTTGACAAAGTGCCTGACAAAAGCAACTTAAGGAGGGAAGGGTCTAGTTGGCTTCCGGTTTAAGAATTGACATGGCCCATCGTGGCTGCGGAAGGCACGGCAACAGGAGAGCGAACGAAGCAGCTGGCTGCACCGAGTCCGCAGTCAGGAAGCGGAGAAGGATGAATGTTGGTGCTCAGCTCAGCTCAGTGCAGCTCACTTTCACTTTTGTTCCCGGCTCCTGGCATGGTGCCACTGGCATCCAGGATGGGTCTTTTCTCCTAAGTTGAACCTCTGGGAACAATTTCACAGGCATGCCCAAGAGTTGTCTCCTAGCTGATTCTAATTGCAGTCAAGCTGACAGTGACCGTTAGCCATCACAATGATGGTGTTGGAAGAGGGGGCCTTTGCAAGCTAATTAGCTGTATATTAGGTCATGAGGATGGAGCCCCTCATGACAGGATTAGTGCCCTTACAGGGAGGCAGCAAGCTCCTTGCTGGCATTGCGCTCTTGAACGTCAAGCCTCCGAAAGTATGAGAAAGTAATTCTTTGTCATTTAAGCCTTCTATCAGGCATTGGCCTTTTATTATGGCTGCCTAAATTGACGGTGACATTTATTCTTAGAAAAGACCTGTCTAGGGAGAAGAACCCAAGACCTCCTGAAAAGGTGTGGTTCTTTTAAAAGGCTGTAAGACTTCAAATGTGGCTGAGTGTGAGCGTGCCTACTAGGCCATTGGGAAGAGGACTGAACCTGACTTGATTTGGGGTTGATACACACATTTGTGTGTGTTATATGCGCATGTGTGCATGTATGCATGCACATGAGTGTGTGTATGTGAAGGCACATGTGCACATGTGTGCAAAGGTGTGTAGAAGCCAGAAGTCAATATTAAAGTGACTTCCTCAGCAGCTGTCAACCGTATTTTTGGAGATGGAATCCCACTGAGCTTGGAGCTCCTGCTAGACTGGCTGGCCAGGAAGCTCCAGATATCCCCCTGCCTCAGTTTCCCCCAGAGCTAAGTTTCCAGTCATAATCCATCATGGCTGGCTTTGTTTACAAAGGTTCTAGGGGATGGAGCCAGCTCTTCATGCTTGTGTGGCGATAGCTTTGCTGACTGAGCCACCTCTCCAGCCCCGGGTTAAGCTGGTTTACTGACAACCTGTCTGGAGTTAGCAGCTCCTAACTAACACTATGGCTGCAGCTTTCATCATAGCATTCAGGGAAATGGTGGGGATCTGGTGATTTCTCTCCACTCAGCCCTGGTCCTACAAAGCAGCCGGCTAGCTACCCTTTCACCTGCACGGCTCTCTAGAGCTTAGGCCCCCTCTCCAGTCAGAGCAACCTTTGGACCTCTGTGTCCTGAAGCTGCTGCAACCTTTTTGTTCTTGACCTCAGTGTTGGGTCCATGAATCCAGCTCTCCCTAAGAATTTAGTCCTTCTGTTTCAGTCATGATCTTGATGGCTGACTCTGACCCTCCCCCATATAAGCCGGGGAGTGACAGACTGGCTAGATCCCAGGGGAGGACTTTGCAGCCAGCCCTGAGGAGACATGATAAGTTGGGGTTGGATGGAAGGGAAGGAGGTCCTCCCCTGTTGGTGGACTTGGAGGGGGCGGGGAAGAAGGAGATGAGGGAGGGAGTGGGAGTGGGGGAGGGAAAGGGGGAGGGGGCTACGCCTGGGATTCAAAGTACCCAACCTGTGAGTGAGATAAAAATAAATAAATTAAAAAAAAAAAAAAAAAAAAGAATTTAGTCCTTTTGCCCCTTGGGGCCTTGGCATTGCATAACTGAGCCCGGAAAGTATGATCTTCATGTTATTAGAGACAAGATCTCTTGGCATGGCAATGACAGAAGGGACACCAAGATAAAACTGCACACAGACAGTCCAAGGCTTTAATGCCACTTCAGCTCAGCAGCAGAAGAGAGATCCTGGCTGAGAGAAAGCACTCTGCTTCAGGAGCAAAAGGGCTGGCTTGCTGGGACAGGTAAATGTCTGGTAATGGCCGTTGCCATGAATATGTTTTCAAATGATGTTTTCCCTTTTGTCCTTGTAGCTGGTAACTAACAGGGGCTCAACTTGTCACGGGAAACATTGTCCTGTGCAAACTTTCTGGCCTTGAGGTTCAGTCTGGGCCTGGTGCAGAGGCCGAAGGGTGGTAGGTGCATGGGGTTCAAATGCTTCGGAAATGCCACAGGGGTCAGGCAGTTGCCACATAGTCCTCAGGAGGAAAAACTCTCTGAGCCAGCCTAGTCTACACAGTAGGTTCCAGGCCAGTCAGGGCTACACAGTGAGACTTGATCTCAAAATAAAATAGAATAGAATAAAAATAAAAAACACAGAGCATGTAGAAGAAAATGTCCATGTCTTCAGGCAGAGCTGAGCAGATCTAACTCAGACATTAGGGCAGCCAAGGGATAAACACTAAGAAGACAGGGGACAAACCTTCTGTCCCTTTCTGGTCTCCCAGCAGATAGCAGCAGGTGAAAGAGCAGTGAGATTCTATCTCACCCCAGTCAGAAAGGCAGTCATTAAGAAAATGAAATGAGCCCAGTAATGATGACGCATGCCTTTAGAGGCAGGCAGATCTCTGAGTTCAAGGCCAGCCTGGTCTATATACAAGTTCCAGAGCAGCCAAGGCTATACAGAGAAACCCTGTCTAAAAAGAGAGGAGGAAAAGAAGAAGAAGAAGAAGAAGAAGAAGAAGAAGAAGAAGAAGAAGAAGAAGAAGAAGAAGAAGAAGAAGAAGAAATAAAAGCTGAACAACAAAGTCTGGCATGAACATGGCCACAGATGACGTGGTGGGTTGAATAAGTTTGGCCCTCATAGACTCATCTGTTTGAATGCTTGGCCCACAGGGAGTGGCACTATTAGGAGGTGTGGCCTTGTCGGAGAAAGTGTGTCATTGTGCATTGTGGGGGTGGGCTCCGCCCAGTGTGGAAAGAAAGCCCCCTCCTGTCTGCCTTTGGATCAAGATGCAGAACTCTCCATTCCTCCAGCACCAGGTCTGCCCTCACACTGCCATGCTTCCCCCCACGATGACAATAGACTAAATTTCTGAAACTGTAAGCCAGCCCCAATTAAATGTTGTCCTTTATAAGAGTTGCCTTGGTCATGGTGTGTCCTCACAACAATGGAAACCCCAACTAAGACAGGTGGGGACAGACATTAGTCCAGGCACTGCGGAAGTCAGTATGGAGTTCCACAAAAAAGTAGAGACAGCCCAGAGTGTAAAAGCACTTGCTGCTCAAGCCTGTGGACTTGTGTTTGAATTTCCAGCAATGGTGTGGAAAACCAGGCCTGGCCCCAGACATGCCTCTGACTCCAGTACCATGACATCTGCCGCTGGCTGGGTACCAGCCCAGCTCCAACTCTGTGGAAGACTTTGTCTCAAGAGAATAAATTAAGAATGAAAGAGGACACCTGACATTCTCCTCTGGCTTCTGGATGCTTGGGTATGCTCACCCTCACACATACATGTATATGTATCACACACACACACACACACACACACACATACTAGGTCTTCCATGATCAGGCTAAACCACTCCTGAGTACTCAACTGAAGGACTCCAAGCCAACACATTACAGAGACACTCACACATCAGTGTATGCTGTGTGTGATAAAGCTATAATATGGAAGCAACCCCGGAACGAACAAGAAAATGTGGTATATTTGCACAGTGGAATTTTGTTTGTCTGTCTATTTGTTTGTTTGTTTTTGGAGACAGGGTCTCACTATGTAGCTCTGCCTATCCTAGAACTCAATCTGTAGACCAAGGTGGACTTGAACTCACAGAGATCCACCTGCCTCTGCTTCCTGAGTGCTATGATTAAAAGCATGCAACACTACACCCAGCCACAGTGAAATTTTTTAAGACTTTATTTTTTTAGTTTTTATGTGTATAAGTGTTTTGCTTGCATGTCTATGTATGTACCATGTGGGCACCTAGTGCCCAAAGAGACAGAAGATGGTACCAGAACCTCTGGAACTGGAGTTACAGATAGTTGTAAACCATCACGTGGGTTCTGGGAGCCAGACCGAGGTCCCCTGCCATAGCAGTGAGTGCTCTTGACAGCTAAGCTATCTCTCTAGCCCACACAGTAGAATTTTTTTTCTAGGGAGTGGGGGGAAAGAGGGTTTCTCTGTGTAGCCTTGGCTGTCCTGAAACTTACTTTGCAAACCAGGCTGACCTCAGACTCATAGAGTGCCTCCCAGCATCAAAGACATGTGCTACCACTGCCTGGCCACACACAGTGTAAGGTCTGATGAAGTCATGTTATTTGCAGGAAAACAGATACCTCCGGAGATAATGCTATTAAGTTAAGTAAGTCAATTTCAGAAAGACAAAAATACATTTTTTTTCTTCTTTGTGGCAACACGCGGGTGCTGGGAATCAAGCCCCAATTCTCTGCAAGAACAAGTGCTCTTAACCTCTGAGCCATCTCTACACCCCCAACTTTCACATTTCAACAGTGATTTAGGTACCTGGGACCCTAAAATTCCCCGCTCAGAAAGCCAGAACCCCGCTTTGTGAACCTAAGTGAGCCTCTTCACTGGATGAAGTCCCTAAATGGAGCGTCAGTGAGCATAGGCCCTGAGTGGGGTGCCCCAGGAACAGCTGCTCCTGGCTGGAGGTCCGCTCTGTGGTGGCTGTGTGCCTGTGAGACTCTCAAGGTGAGTGATAGGGCAAAGACCGGGAAACCAGGGATCGAGTCAGGGGCTAACCAAGGTTGCTCGTGTCTCTGGGGTGGTGCACCAGAGGCCTGAGAACATGAAAATAAAAATCAGTTTTCTAGACAGCGGCAAAGTTGTTGAAGTAGAAAAGTTTAAAACAACAACAAAAAAATGCTGTGTTTGTGTGTGTGTGCACATGTATGTGTGTATGTATGTGTATGTCTGTGTGTCTCTGTGTGTATGTGTGTTTGTGTATGTCTGTAGGTGTGTGTGTATCATTGCATGTCCATCTGTGTGTGTGTCTTGATTTTAAACGTTTTGTAATATGGGTGTTCATTGTGTTCGACAAATGTGAAGGGCACCCTGGCCCTGTGATCAGTGGAGATGAAGCCTTCCAACCAAGGCATCACCTGTCTCCCTTCCCACATTACTAGGAACGGGAGTGCCAGGGAACCTTGTCTGGTCTGGCATGAGCAGGGGCAGGCAGAGTCATCACTTTCAGGACCAGGCATTGCCTATCCTGTCCCTGGCGAACCTGTGTCAACCCGGATGTGCTGAGCACAGTCAGTGGTGAATCTAAGGAGAATGGGACTTTCAAGAGCATGGTCTGGGGGGTGGAGACTTGTGGCTGGGGCTCTGGGGGTCTGTCCTCTGCCTCTGGTCTCCTCTGTCCCTCACACGGTGTCCTCCCCACCTCTAGGTAAGAGCAGCTGCCTCAGGCCACACAATCAGCTGTGCACCTCCACTCTCTCAGGCTCACACCAACGCCCTGTTTGGAGTCACCAGCACACACAGAGTGTGTACCAAGGGCGAGCTCGGCAGTGAGGGGGGAGGGGTTCTGGGAGCTGAGGTCAGCTGAGGACTTTAACCCCATTTCCATCCCACGGAGCTTTAACATGCAATACAGGGTACGGCACAAAGCAAAGATTCCCCAGGGCTGTAGTGCCTGAGAATAACACAGCAAGGAGAGCAGAGTGGGGGTGTCGGTCCCCCAGCACCCCTCAGCCTGATCCTTCCTGCCTCCCCAGCTTCCTTCATGCTGGCTTCCCTCTGCCTTCTCAAATTTAAGGTCTTCTCTCAGCCTCCCAGAATGCACCAACTCCCACCTACCACATGATTTTATGCACACCGTCCTCTGTGCCTAGATCAACCCCGGATAGGTGTGGTGCCTCCTCACCTTCCTAGGAGCAATATTCTGTTCGACTGTGTCTCTCTCTACTTGACATCATCTTGTCAAAGGGTCAGAAACCCTGCTGGCACAGTCTCGCCTGGCTGCAGACTCCTCAAGGGTTTCTGCGTTGGACAGGCTTGGTCACCCTCCTCAGGTCCTGTGGAAGCCACAGGAAACAAGATGGTGCTCAGTGGCTGGAGGGCTAGAGTCTTGATGACGTTCAGTCCCCCTACATCTTCTCTACTGTGATAAGAGAAAGCGCTGACGAACTCGGAACTGCTCTCCAGTGGTCACACAACTGTAGCCTTGGTGGAATCTGAGAGATACTGGTTGGATAATGGCTTTTAGCACAAGTCCATCCCCTTGAGGTCTGACATCTTAAAATTCATAGACTCACAGCATCTTGGGGCTGCGGGGATTTTCCTAGGCACTTACTGATAACCTGCCTGGCAGGAATGGATTTATGATCGAGCGTGCGTTTGCAACCCTACACACACACACTCTCTCTCTCATTCACTCACTCATACAGAGGAGACTTTATCTTTCCCTGCTCGGCGTCTCCCCTTCCCTGCCCTCTAAATGAGAATATTATCTTTGCAATATTATCTTTGGTTCCTGGCGTGTGCGCGCATACTCTCGATGCTGAGCCAGGAGACTCAGCCGTAAAAAGAAAATCAGAGAAGAGACCAGAAAGAAAGAGCTGATCTTTCCATGAAATGAAGATGGGGAGGGAATCAGGAGAAAGGGAGAATAGCCCTGCAGACTCTGCCTGGAAGATTGTCAAGGTTGGGGTGGGCACTGCAGTCCTTTGAGGGTGAGGGACACATCAGCAAATTAGCATGCATGCTGGGGGACAAGCCACACCCCTACAGTTTGCCTTTTGGAAGCAGATATTACTTCTGTGACTATACTGAGGTGAAGTGGGACTCACAGATCCCACTCCAAGTCAGGATGGGGTTGTATGCCACATTCCCATGCTCAGTAGATATGCACAGGAGACTCTTGGTTCATAGCTGCCCAACAAATGAAGACAAAGAGACCATCAACACGAGACTTAGATTGTACCTCAAAAGGGATGAGGTTTTGTGTTTTTTGTTTGTTTGTTTGTTTGTTTTCTGGAGCTAAATACAAGTGAGTGTAGCCCAGGAAAACAGATTTGGGTTACTGTAAATACCACATTCCACTGTGGCAACAGTTTCAGGGGCTTTTTATAGTAACAGAACAAAGAAAGCCATAAATTAAGATACTGTTCGAATATGTCGGTGGGAACATCAGGTCATTGGGTTGCAAAAAAGTGAGGATGTCTCCCCTACAGTCTTCAGATGTTGTCTGTGACTGTCTTGGCCTCTGGGATGGCGGAGGCTAGAGATCTATTTGTACATTTTAAAAGGGATTTTACAAGGATGTTAGGTCAGGCAAAGGTGAGCAATAAATAACTATTAAGGAGCTAAAGATAGTCCCAGATAATTTGGCTCCAGACTTGCCCTCCTCCACCTCTTCACAACCATGGATGTTCTGATCCGTCAGTCTGTAGGCTGTGCAGGATCGTTAACAAAGGCATGGGCTCTTTTCTTTTCTGGAAACGTCAGCTCATAGAATAAATCGGAGTCCTTGTCTCTGGGACTTCATTTCTCAGTGAGTTAGAATGCCAAAAATCATGAGTAACAGGACTGTCCGAAGAGGGGTGACCAGGGTCACTGAGCCCTTACTGAGAGCTGAGCCGGCAGCCTGAGGTAGAGGTCACAGATACGGACATGGATTCAGAGAGGACACAAAATGGGCCTGATTTGCACAGCTGGGAAAGGCCTTCATTCCATGCTCTCCACACTCTTTCCACTCATTCGTTGGAGCAAAAGAGGAATAGACAACATACAACCCTTAGGACCCAGGTAGGGGTCAAGGATAAGTTGCCACTGAGTTGGACTTTCATGACATTTCAACAGAGATGGGTGACAGCCCCAAGGTTGTAGGGAAGCAATTATAAACATTCGGTTACTGGAATAAAATACCTGAGATAATCAACCTTAAGAAAGGAGAGTTTATTTGAGGTGACAATTTCGAAGTTGTATCTCTTGACCCCACTGCTCTTTAGGCCTGTGGCAAGGCACCGTGCTTGAGAAAGCTGTTCACCTCAAAGCAGCCAGGGAATGAAATGAAGAGACTGGTTTCCCATCATCCTCTCTGACCCCCACTAGGCCCCACTTAGTTAAAGGTTCTGTTACCTCCCAGTCATGACCCACCAAAGATCAAGCTCTCAATGCATGGGCTTTTGGGAACATTCCAGGTCCTCAGGACAGGTGAAGGAGGCAAGCTGCTTCCTCAGGGAACAGCAAGAAGTACAGAAGCCTTGGGCATCTTTAGCAATAGAGGCAGAATTCAGAGATATAAAGGACAGAGTGGGGCTTGACCGGGAGACAAGGTCATGGTTTCCTGTGGCTTTCCAAGCCAACACAGTCAAGTACATGGGCTTGGTTGGCATGACAGTGAATTCCCCCACCCTTTGTTCAGCCCCTCAGACTCCAGCTGCTTCCCCGGTTCTCACAGAAGCCAGCTCCCAGTTGCCTCGAGGTCCATACAAGTCCTCCAAGTCCCAGATCTGCACACCAGATTTTGTGGGCTCTACAGGCTCCAGCTGCCTGGGCCTGAGCCCACCTCTGACCCTGTGTCTTCAGGCTCATTGAACACCACAAGGGGAGCCCTGTCTTCAGGGATCGTTTAGTCTAGGGGAGGAGGGGCTGTAAAGAGGCAAATCGGTTCACAACCAGGATGCTTATTTTGAAAGGAGAAAATGGAGTAACAGGAGGGAGAGGGAGAGAGAGAATTCAGTCTGGGAAATTTGGAAAAGGCTTTGTGGTATAAACCAAGACCAGAATGTCAGAAGAACCAGTCAGTCTAAATGGAAAGGAAAAGGCTTTCCTGTGGAAAGAACTGTGTGTGCTAAGGCCCTGAGGCAGGAAGGAGCTTGGGCAAAGTGAGAATGCAGACCCCAGTGCAGCCAGAACCTCCTGGGCCCTGGGACCAGTCAGTCAGGATCACATGGGCTATGGCAAGTATGAGTGGTGGTTTCAGCTGAGTCTAGTGTGCTCACTGATCTCTGTCTTCAGTGTGGACATGGTTTGGGGTAGGGGGTGGGGAGCAGAGAGAAGAGCCAGGGTTAGACCAAAAGTCAGAACATATCCAAGTCCGTAACAGCAAGCAAAGAGGGGGGTGTCAGATGGCCAAGGAGAGACCCCAAAGAAACCAAACCTGCCAACCCCTGGATTTTAGACTCCCAGCCAACCCCAGTCTGGGAGTCTAAATCAATTTCTGCTGTTTAAGCACCTTAGTCTGTGACAGCCAGTGTGCACCAAAGCACCTACCAGCTACCTTGTGTTATATATAGCACGTGGCTCCTGACATGGATTCTGTATTAATTTGCAGTTTGTCCCTTCCTCCACATGCTTTAGAATCTGAACTAAAGAAAGACAATCACCCCACCTGCTCTCTGGGCATCCCCAGACCCCAGATCAGCACTTCACCCATGGTAAGTCCTCAATAAATGACAGCATCTCAGACAAACATCTGTGGCACCTAGTTTCTGCCCCATCGGCCCCCGCCAGTGCCATCCTGGACTTTTCTCCCTTTCTCTAAGCCCAGTGTACGTACGTCATCTGTAACTAGTCCTGACCACCCTGCCAACTCCCGAGGGCTCCTGAATCAATGAGAGACAAACACAGCCAAATTGCCCAGCTCCAAAATCAACAGATAGCATCGTGATAGCGCTGAGTGCATTCGCTCATCTGTCCCCTCCATCAGCACATGCTGACACCTCCACTGATGCCAGCTGCTGGCAACACTGGAAAATCACTCTGCCTTCTCACCTCCATACCCTCCTGCTCACAGATCACTGAGAGAAACAGACCGAGGGATCAGTAGCTTGAAGCTGCGTGTACACAGAAGCAGGATGGGCAAGGGGGCTTCGGAGACAAGATGTTGAAAAAGAAAGAGTTCGTGGGGCCAGCAGGAAGGGAGCGGCATTCCGGCAGAGAGACAGGTGGAGGCAAAATCAGGGCAGGTTTTGGCTGGTGCCCATGCCCCTGTGTGATTGGCATCTACTAGATGATGGTGACTGTGTGTCCTGTGACCCCCAAGGTATAGGGCCCTGGGAAGGTGTTTCCAGTTGGGGCCAGGGGGCTAGAGGCAGTGTGCTCCTAATAATGGCTCTAGGGCAGAATGGAGGGAGAAACTTGAAGGTGGTAAGGTGGACCTAGGGCAAGATGGATGCTCAGCCAAGGACCACAGAAGGCACAGGGCTTCAGGATAGGCCACAGTTTTGGAGAAGAAGCAACCAGGCCAGTGGCTCATCAAAAACATCTGTGGCTTAGAACATGTCTCCCTCAAATGCCTTATGAATGTCTGGGTCTCCCTGCCAGGCAGAGCTGGGCTAGTGAGTGGGGTGCCGAGTGGGGTGCCAAAGCTGTGGGGTCAGAATTGAGTCAGCCCGGACATGGCCATCATAACTCACAAAGACGTCAGAAGGAACATTCTGTGAACCGGGAACAGGCCAGGAAACTTGATTAGCCCAGTTTCCTCCCACCCCACAACCAAATAAAAACACATTTGTTTCCATGACACACTTGTGTTTGCAGGAGACAGAGCAATTTTTTTTTCACGGATAAGGCAAGAATAGAAAATTCCACCTGCCAAAACAGCCTTCCTCCCCCAGGCACAAAGGACAGAGGAAGCTCCTGTCCCCAGCTTACTGGTGCCTGAAATGCCAAGGCTTCTTCCTAAGGCTCCAGGCTTTGTCATTTGTCAAAATGCAAACAACTTCCCAGAAGTCGTGACTTGAAAACAAACTTGTTTTTGTTAATTTTATAAATATTTACTGATCTGTTTCTTTAAGCAGACAATACCTAGAATCTGGGAATAGAGAGATTGATTAAGATTTGCTCAAAACAAACCTCTCAAGGGATTAGCAGGCTTTGTGGGTGGGTGACAGGTCACTGGGCATAATAAGGAAGCAACAATGGCACTGAAGGATTGGCAGCAGAGACAATGGGAAACCACAGCAGAGATCTCTTTATTTTATAGCTGTAAAAAGTCATGCTTGAGCTGGCATCTAAGGACGGGCTGAGAATCTCAAATGGGGGCACAGCAAAGCAAACTAATTCAAGCATGAGTGAACCTTTGGAGATATGGTAACCCAGTGCCACTTAGCATGATGGAAGGCGTGATAAGGAACCAAGCAGCAAGGAGCTCTCATTGATTGAGGTCACATAAATGACCTAAGGTGAGTGTCTGATTCCATTCAGTATCCTTTCCCACTTCATTTCACTTCTTTTTTCTTTTCAGAACTGCCCTAACCCCACCCCCATAGACTGGATGGCCTACCTTTAATTCCAAATATGGATTCTATTTGGGTAAGCAGTTGGTCTATCTCATTCTGTTGGATACAGTGGTTGAGACACATAATTCTGTTTAGACCAATGAAAGGTGAAGAGACATTGGGGTGGGAATGGGGGGTTCTTGGAAAAAGGAACTACTTCACTATCTGAAGGAAGTTTCTAGAAGGAACTTGCTGTCCTCTTCTCCTTCCCTTAAACTGAAGGTGTAGCCAGCCAGGGATCAAGGCAGCATGTGGCTGAGCACAGAGAGGAACTAGAGGAGACAGGCAGGGTGGTGGTCCATGCTTGAAGTCCTAAAGGTGGAAGGACTATTCAAACCTTGGAGTTCCAGGCCAGCCTGAACCACATAAAAAGCCACAAAGAGACAAAGAGAGATTAGATAAGGAAGATGCTGGTGCTGGTGCTGAACATACTGATTAGTTTTTGGTCAAGTTGACACAAGCTAGAGTCATCTGGCAACAGAGAGCCTCAACTGAGAGAATGCCTCCATCAGATTGGCTTGTAGGTAAGTCTGTGGGGGCATTTTCTTCTTCAGCGATTGTGGTGGGAGGGCCCAGTTTACTGTGGATGGTGCCGTTGCTGGGAAGGTGGTCCTGGGGCATTATTAGGAAGCAAACTGAGCAAACCAGTAGGCAACATTCCTCTGTGGTCTCTGCTTCAGTCCCTGACTCCAGGTTCCTGCCTTGAGTTCCTGCCCTGACTTCCCTACATGATAGACTGTGATCGGAATGTGCAAGCCAAATAAACCCCCTTTCCTCACCAAGTTGCTTTTGGTCATGGTGCTTTATCAAGGCCACAGAAAGCCAAGACAATAATGATGGTGGCAGTGATTGTGATGATTGTAATGAGTCTGGTGATGATGGCAATGACAGTGGTAGTGATGGTGATGATTGTGGTCATTATGGCAATGATTTGGTAATTATAGTGGTGATAATGGTGATTGTGTTGGTGGAAATGACAGTGGTGGTGATGGTGATGATGGTGGTGGTGATAATGATGGCAATGACGATGGTGTGGTTACGATGACGGCAATGATGATGGTGGTGGTGATGATGGTGATGATGATAATGGTGAGGATGATGGCAATGATGATGGTGACGGTGGGATTGCAGATGTAAACCACTCTGTCCAGCTTTTTAAAATATGTTTATCCATTCTTCAAGAATTTTATACATGTCTACAATATATTTGTATCATATCAACTGCACCAAGCTTTCAATGTGGGTTCAGATTGTCCACTGGGCCATCTCACTAGCCCCCTGTGGGGTTCTTGGAAAAGAAAAACAGGGCCAGTGGGATAGCTCAGTGATGAAAGCACCTGCCACCAAGCCTGTGGACCTGATTTTGATCTCTGGACCCACGTGGACATGGAAGGAAGAGAACCAACTCCCACAATTTGTCTTCTGACCCATAGGCACATGCCCTTCCCCACTAAACGCTCCAAAAAAGTAAATACGACTTTTAATGTAAAGGAAAACAGGGCCTGGAGAGATGGATCAGTAGTTAAAAACAAAGGATCTGGGTTCAATTCCCAGCACCCACATGGCAGCTCACAACTGTCTGTGATGCCAATTCCAAGGGATCTGACACCTTCACACTAGTGCACATAAAATAAAATTAAATAAATCATTAACAAAAAAATCCTCAGTAAAGGAAAACAGTCCCAAGGACCTCCTGTTTGGGTGTATACCATGCATGCATCTTCACCTGTGTTTGTGTGTTGTCTCTTCTAGCCTGTGCATGGATGGCTAATTGCAGGTGAATGGCTCTGTGGGATGATATGTATTTTGTATTAAAAGATCTGGAATCTTAGAATCCACACTAAGATTTGCAAATCTAAGACAAATATTTAGCTTGTATTTTATCCCACTTGGAAAATGCAGACATCCTGAGTTGTTTCATCTCCACCCACAGCCCGTGGTCCCAGCCACCCAGGTAGCATCTGCTAAGAACAGGAAACTCTGGTATCTACATGGCGAGGGGGCCGCCACACTTGGAGAAAGCTGCAAGGATTTCAAGGTCCCAGGGAGATGATGAGCTCACAGACCCTCGGCCAGCCCTCCAAGGATGTGGTCCTAGGGCTGAGGATGAGTCAACTGTGAGGCCCAATCAAAGGCTCAGCCATGGGAGAAGCTGGGCTAGAATCCAGGTTTTGTTTTGTTTTCATTTTGTGTGGTGGTGTGTGTAGTATAGTGGGTTAGTGTGCGCACTCGTATGGATGGGGTAGGTGTATGTGCATGGTGTGTGTGTGTATGTGCCGTGTGTGGTATATGCATGTGTCTGCACATGGTGTTTGTGTGTGCACATGTCTATGTAGCAAATGCACTGCTTCATGCACATGTAGAGGGCAAAGGTCAACTTCAAGCATCTTCTCCATTGCTCTCTACCTGTGTGTGTGTGTGTGTGTGTGTGTGTGAGAGAGAGAGAGAGAGAGAGAGAGAAAGAGAGAGAGTCATTATGTATCCTTGGCTGGTCTGGAGCTCACTATGTAGACCAGGCCAGCCTTGATCATATAGAGATTCCTCCGCCTGTTTCCTTGAGTGCTGGGATTGAAGGTATGAACCAACACACCAGCATCTACCTTTTGGGAGGAGGCAGGTCTCTCACTGAACCTGCTAGCTGCCTGGCTAGACTGGCCGGGGTTCAGGTGCACACTGCCACACACAGCCTGTTAAGTGTATGCTGGGGATCCGAACTCACACCATCACATTTGTGTGGCAAGCACTTTCCCCACTGAGTCCTCTAACGGCCTGAGGCCAGGCCCTACCTCTCATGCGGTGGCACTGGGGAGGCTGTTCCTAGCGAGGTCTTGAATTTGGATTCCAGCGAGCACACCCCAGGGCAGCTGCTCCACAATGGGTGCTTGTCACGGTGATCACCCTTATGGAGGATGGCATGGACAGTCTTCTCAGACTCCGCGTTCGTGTCTTTTCCTGACTTATCTTCTGGTGTGACCCTCGCCTTCAGCTCCTTATGTATTCGGCTTCTTCCTGTTTACGCAGGAAACTTTGTCCTCCTCGGCAGAATTGATGCTCATTAAAGGAGAATTCCTGATGTCACCAGCAGCATGAGGATGTGAAACCTGACCCCACGTGTGTGATCTGGGTTTCTGTGGTCCTTCCCTTCAGGAGCAGCTCTCTTGTCTGCTTGTATGCAGCCAGCCAGCAGCGTGGGTTTCACAGCTCTCTGCTGAAGAGCAAGCTATCTTGCAGACTGACAGCTCCTTGTTCATCCGCCGCCTCTCAAGCAACTCCACACTGGGGAGCTGCTCTGGGCCAGACATGGTGATAAGATCTTTCCAAGATGATCCCTAAGGAAGAGGCATCCCCAGTTTGCAGATGTGAAAAGGTCTAGATGACAGCAGCATCCACCCATAAAAGGGGGGGGGGGCGCACAGCTTCCATCTCAGGCCCATCTGCCTGCAGCCCACAGTTCCTGTTGCATTTGGCACTGCATGATAGAAGCAGTCTTCCTGCAGAGGTGCCTTGTCCTTCTTTCTTCCTCTTTCTCTTCTTCCTTCCTATCCCCTCATAAGCCTTTCCTTTCTCTCTTTCCCTCCACAAGCTCTTTGCCCAAAGCCCAGCACTGACAAGATCATGTGGGCGGGCATTCTAGGACTGGCATGCCCTGCCACTCAATGGGACAGTGAAGGGAACCTGTCTTCAGAGCATCTGTCTTAGTTTGGGCTTTATTGCTGTGAAGAGACACTAAGACCATGGCAACTCCTATTAAAAAACAAAATTAATCGTTTTTTAATTAATTAAAATTAATTACAGTTTCAGAGGTATATTGTCATGATGAGAGAAACATGGTGGCACACAGGCAGACATGGTGTTGGAGAAGGAACTGAGTCCTACATCTTGATCCGCAGGTGGCCTCAAAAGAACTGTGAGCCACTAGGCCTGGTTTGAGCTTCTGAAACCTCAATGCCCGTCTTCCTCCAACAAGACCACACCTACTCCAACAAGGCCACGCCTCCTAATAGTGTCACACCCTATAGGCCAAGTACTCAAACACATGAGTCTATGGGGCCATTCCTGTTCAACCCACCACAGTATCCCACATTATAGGGACAAAGCCCAGGAGCCCCCAACTTGCTACCCACCAGAGAAGTCTCCCTCAGCTCAAGCTGCTCCGCTGAGAGGTGACACCATGTTTTCTCCTTCCCTCTTTCTGGCAGCTCCAATGTAGAACTGCCCCTGTCTCACCACAAAAGTGTAAGTGATGGGAAGTCTGCTTTCCCAAGGCCTCACATGGCTCCCAGAGAATCTTAGGAAGGAGGGGCTTCCTGTGAACCTTGAATGGGAAAACTGAGCTCACAAAATGACTGAGAAACAGAAACAGACGTAGGTCCCAGGATCCCTAATTCTCCAGCCAGTGCTTCTAACAAAATGGATGCAGCCTGGGACCGTACCATTAGGTTGTTTGCTTATATTTGTTTGTTTGGATTCGGGTTTGGTTTTTTTTTATTTTACAAAGGGATTTTCTGTTGACTAAGACTGATCCAGAACCCCCTGTGTAGCCCAGGCTGGCCACCCACTCCTGATCCTGAAGCTCCCCCCCACCCCCCAAATGCTGAGATTGCAAGCCTGCACGGCCACACTTGGCTTGGGTTTTTATGTTCATTTGCTTTTACTTCTGCATGAGATTCATCCTTCTAGCTCCTCAGGGCCCTCGGGATGGGGACAGAGCTACTGGATTCAGGGTTCTGAGCCCAGGGCCTCCTCTAACCCCATATGTATGAACTTGGAGGACCACTCATTTGCTACCCCAGGCCTCCATTCCTCATCTCTAAGAAGCCCGAGTATAATGGGACTTTTTGTTACTTTGTGGGTTCTGTATTCCACCCTTTCAAACCCCTAACACTAGATAGGAGAGAATAAAAGGAGAGAGGGGAAAGGGGTAACGTCATCATTATACTACTTCCTGCTGATTGGGGGCGTTGAGTTCCTTGGGGCAAGTTTGATCTTCACCATCAGGATATTTAATCTCTTCTTCTCATTTCCTTGTGCACGACTACTTGACAAACCACAACCAACAGCAACCAACCACCAACCAGCAACCCACCCCACCTATTGGAGCTCTAGCCTTTATATGCCCTCTGAAAATCCCCCAGAATTCCAAACTTCACAAATTGCAGAAACTGCCTGAAGCTGGCAAAACCAGGCCTCTGCTACAGGATGAGGCAAGTCGTAGTCACCTGCTGTGAAGCAGCCCCATAGCCCCACACTTGGGATTAAAACAAAAACATATTCCCATATGATTTCTGTGGGTTTTTTTTAAAGAAATCAAAATTACAAAATCTTACCAGCCCTAGGTATTCAGTTTGATGCCAAAATGTGCCCAGAGTGTTCTGTGCCCCCAAGGGCTTCAAAGCTGGAGGTGGCCCATGGGCCACGGGACTGCTTGGCCTGGCAGCTACTGTACCACATCTCAGAAAGACAGAATTCCTCTTGCTGGCTGCTAGGCCCAGGCGTTGGGCTAAACGAATGGATATGCAGAAATCATCATTTCCTGTGGTTGTTCACGTGAGGAGCAGCAGGTGTCTGTTCTGAGCACTTCAGAGCAAGCCCCCACCCAAGTCCGCTAAGGACAAATCTATCCCCCAAAGCCATACCTGCAATAAGGCAACATTGCCTTATGTTTCATAATACATTTCATCCCATCCCATAACCTCTATTTAGCAGAAGTTGGAATCTCCTGCAGAGGCCACTTTCCTGCTTAGGAATGTTTTCCTGGCAAGAGACACCCTGGGCAGGCAGCATCCCAAAAGACAGAGAGACATTTAGGACAGAGTTTTGGGACTCCGGGACAGACAGGGCAGCAGTGATGGCGAAGAAAAGGCAGAGCTGAAGGACTGCATTGCGGACAGCCAGCTAGGCAAGGCCCATATACCCAGCATGGGGCAAGAAGAGCGGGAATATCTTATGGCTCTGAAACAAGAGCTCTGGAGCCAGCAGTGCATCTGAGAGGAGGCACAGTGAGGAAACAGAAGGGCAAGCCAGCATCTACATGGCTACCAGGAGCACTGATGTCCGGTCCTTCTGGGGCCCCCTCAGTCACCGTTTAGCCACCAACTTGAGGCATTAGCTCTTCTTGTCCCTATACTGGCACCTGCCACACAAACAGATAAGTGCCAGGGAAGGAGAGAAAGAAGTGCAGACATCTGGGGTGAGAAACATCCGGATGCTGCAGGACTCAGAGAGAGGAGGAGACAGGGCACAGGGCAGGACGCTGGCAGCATCTTTGTGGCATCTGCAAAAGACGGTGTTTGAACTGGTGGATGGCGTGAGGATTCTTGCTGACTGAGCAGACATGGTGCAGATCCAGAATGGCAGGGGGGAAAGAACTGAGAGTGTTCCACAGGCCAATGGGTTTCAAGGAAATGATTTCAATTAAAATTCAGTCTGAGGGGGACTTGCACCGCCTTTATGCCAGAAGCAGAAAGTATGAGGAGCTGACAAGTTGGAGGAGAGGGAGGGGTAAAAAGGGAGGAGGAGAAAGAAGAGGTGCATGCAATGGGGACAAGCTCCTGAAGAGGCAGCAGGGAATTTATCCGGAAGATGGAGACAAATGGATCTCAGCCAGGGAAGCAAAGCCGCCAGCGGTGGTGGTGGCTGAGCTGTCTGTTCCCGGGCTAGCTATAGGTGCGGGAGAGGAGGGGGCTCTGATTGGTGGGGGGGTGGGGAGGGTGCTTAAGAAGGATAGGAATTTAAGTTGCCCTTGAAGGTGAGGGGAGCCAGCAGCCTGAAGGAGGGTTGGAGGAAAGACGGATGATGCTAGAGCCAGCTGGCCTTAGCTCCTGCCCTTTGGCGAAATCACCAGTATTGGCTGGGTGCAGTGGTCTCAGTGGCTTCTCAGCAACTCAGAACAGAAGTCGAGCGGCAGATGGTTGCAGTAGGAAATGGATGGGACTTAATAAGCGCTGCGGTTTGGATATGGTATGAGTGCGTCCCCCCAAGGTGTCATGCTCTGAAATTTAATCTCCATTGGAAGGTGTGAAGAGGCTGGAAATAATCCAACTCTAGAGTTCAGCAATGGGGCCTTTGTGGGAGGTGTGACAGATTAAACACAGCCATCAAGGTAAAGCCCCAGGATTGAACCCTGATGGCCATAGAAGGGGGAAAGCAGGCTGGGCAGGTTTATAATCCCAGCACTTGAGAGGCAGAAGCCTGAGGATCAAGAGTTAAATACCATCCTCAGCTAGATAGCTAGTTCAAGGTCAGCCTGAACTACATGAGACCCTGTCTCGAAAAGAGAGAAGGAAGATGGGAAGGAGGAGGAGAAGGAGGAGCAAGGGAGCAAGGAATCAGAAGAGACCTGTGGACACCCAAGTTCCTTGTCTCTTGCTATGTGAGGCCCTACTGTGATGATTAATCTCTGTTGGTACCTAAGAGACCAGCCTCTGGGCACACCTGTAAGGGATTGTCTAGATCAGCAGTTCTCAACCTGTGGGTCATCACCCCTTTTGGGGCCAAATGACCCTTTCTCAGGGGTCTCCTAAGAGCATTGGAAGATACATATATTTACATTACAGTTCACAGCAGTAGACCAGGCTGGCGTCAGACTCACAAGTGCTGGGATGAAATGCCGTGGACACCATGCCCGGCTCCTTGAGTTACTTTATCACACAGCAGGAGATGGTAACTAAGACATCTGGGCCGCCTCAGGCCTCTGCCAGCAAGAAAGCTATTGCCACTTTGGACTTCCCAGAACCACGAGCCGAAATGAGCCTCTTTCCTTTACAACTTCGTGTATAGTGTTATATCATCAACAACAGAAAAGAAAGAGGGGGAAACAGGATTGTAGTGGAAGTTTTGGTTTCTTTAAAAACTCAGTTACATTACATAAACAGGTTTTTATTTTAATCCCAAGTGTGGAATAAATAGCTGCTTTTAGTTTATCCACCGCTGATCACAGCCTTGTGCTGCTCAGAGAGGGGCGTGGTCTTTGTCAGCTGAGGATAGTTTAACTCTGAGGACTCTGAGAGGGTATAAATGCCAGAGCCCAGAAAGAGCGAAGGATGCTCTGAGAAATGAAAAGGCTGCTTGCTCCCACCCATTCTGAACTGCTGTTCAGTCTCCCTAAACTGTTGCTGGTTCATCCTTCTGCTGTATTTGCCGTTTGCCATTGCTGGACTGCTTGGTATCCTGAGGACTGAGGTTGGCATTGCCCCAAAGAACCAAATGACCCTAATCAGCAGGAACTAAGTCTAAAGAGGTTTACATCCCCTTTCCCTGTTAATCTTCTTTCTCTCCCCCCCCCCCAGTATCAGGGGTTTGAAAGGGAGGTGGAGGCGTGGGAAACCAAAAGAAAATATAATTAAAAACTAGCACCCACACAGGATGGTTAGAGAATGCCAACCACCTGCAGGCCCACTGTCCCCACTGCCTGAACAGGGTTGAAAAGGCCACCACCAGGAGTCTTGGGGCCTGGACTCTCAGCTAGTTCTGTGACCCAGGCAAGCCCATCAGACGGCTTCCTCTTTGGGGATGCCTGTTTCTACACTTGCGATTTTGAAGGTTTTTTTGTTTGGTTCGGTTTGAAATTCTCAGTGCTGCTCACATCGGGCCAGATAAGTCCTTGTGGGGCTGGATACTGAGTAGCTGGTCTCCCAGTTCTCAAACTATTAGATATAAGTGCACAAGGCACTGACGCCATCACTAGCTATATCCCTGAGCACTCTGCTTCCTGCCGCGTCAGGTGACATGCAGGATAGTCCATGGAGCACCTTTCTACGTAGCAGCAGCACGCCTACATCTGGCTTCCAAGGCGAGATCGACAGGGACCTCGACTCACCTCCATTCACCACCCCCATAGCTTCCTACCCTCCCCCTCCTAACATGCTGAGCACCTTCTCAGCAGCCCAAGGGGCTTCCCAGAGTTCCAGCCGCAGTCCCCACGGGCAACTTACAGCAGTGCCCAAGAAGACCATACCATGCCCATAGACCTTGGCCCATTGGAACAGCTTCAGCGTGCATTCATCTCTAGCCAATGGGCTACACTAGTCTGGATCCCCTTCCATTCGCAAGACCTTCCCTCCCTTCAAGTCTTAGTCCTTGAGTACTCTGCATGTCAGTGGTGCTCTTTAGAGTTTTCTTTATTCCCCTGCCGTGGAGTGCAGCAAAAGAGCCACCCTCTTCATCAGATCACAGAAGGAGGTAGTAGGGAGGAAGAGCTACCTGTGAGAGCCTAGCCACACTTCCTAGCCGTCTGTACATAACTCTGCCCTAATTGCCCATGGCCTCTGGATCTTGGGTGGTGCCAAGGTGATAGGCTTAAAGAGCTTCATGGCAAGATGGAGCCAAGCAGTGGTCCTCAACCTGTGGGTCACAACCCCTCCGGCAAACTTCTATCTCCAAAAAATATTTACAGTCCATAATAGTAGCTAAATTACAGTTATGAAGTGGCAATGAAAATAATTTTATAATTGGGGTCAACACAACATAACTGTATTGAAGGGTTGCAGCATTAGGAAGGTTGAGAACCACTGATCTCTAAGGAAGCCATCTTCCATGCTGTGTGAAAGCTTTCCAGTATGGCTATTTCAGGGTCACCCAGGCTCCTGTTGGTAACCCATATTCTCTAAGTGAGCTTAATAAACTCAGTGGACTGAGTGAACTGTGGTGGAATCAAACTTTGGTTCATCACTGGGACCTTAGAAGGAGGGGACAGACCCTGTTAGCACCTCCCTAGAGATGGTCCTCTTGAAACCCCCCTTTAACTAATGATTCTGTCCCCTCGTTGGAACAGACCGTGTAAGAAATAAATTGTTCTAATCCATTTTCAGTGTGTACTAGGCTTAGAATTCATCAGAATTATGGGTGAGTGGGAGCAGCTGGGACTCACTGGTCTCAGAACTCAGGAAGTGGGAGACCACAGGTGGCCATCTTTGTAACTGAGCCCATGGTCAGAAAAGATGGTGGTCTTAAGCCCTGTGGTGGTTTGAATAGGTATGGCCCCCATAGACTCGAGTGTTTGAATGCTTGGCCCATGGGGAATGGCACTATTTTGGAGGAGATGTGGCTTTGCTGGAGGGAAGTGTGTCACTGTGGGGGTGGGCTTTGAGGTCCCCTATGCTCAGGCTCTGCCCAGTGTGGAACACAGTCTCCTTCTGCTGCCTTTCAATCAAGATGTAGAACTCTCAGCAACTCCAGCACCATGTCTGCCTGTGTGCTGCCATGCTTCCCAGCATGATGACAATGAACTAAGCCTCTGAAACCATCAGCCAGCCCCAACTAAATGTTGTCCTTTGTAAGAGTTGCCGTGGCCACGATGTGTCTTTGAAACCCTAACTAAGACAAGCCCCAAATTAGATAGTGCTTTACACTCTCAACCTAAAGGATGAGGAATTCAACAAGTGGACAAATCCCAGCCAAGGGGAATAGAGGAAGGAATTTCCCACTATCCAGAGACTTCAAAAACCACTGTCTTACATCCCATCAGCATGCAGCCCTTTTGCCTTCTCTCTATGCTGGCATATATTAAAAGCTGCTTCATTTTCACTAGTCTCTTGAATTTATTATTTTCTTCTTGTGGGCCTGGGATCACTCCCCATGCCTCTCCTTCATTAGTGGACCAGTGCGTTCACAGGAGAAGAGAAACAACACTCTACAAAGGTGTCTGCTTCAAAGCGCATCTCTCAACCGGCGCCACACCTGAGCCCTCAGTAAGCCCTTCCACCCTTTAATTAGGTCATCTACTTGCAGGTGATGAGCTGTGCGGTAAGACTGGTTAATTCCACGGATAAGGCCACTATTCAATTTTCTCTGTTGTGAAGTCTCAGCTCTTTGAGAAAGAGCGATTTCGTGTAGACTGCCGCAGTGCTGTGAGCGGATTCCAAGTACATGGATCGTGGTGTGCCCGTAAACATCAGCGTCAGGAACAGCAAATCCAGAAAATTATTTTATCCCGGTAAGAAAGAACCTTTGTCCCTGGGTGATGGAACAAGCATAGTGAAATCAGCCTGATACCAGGGAGCTAGCTGGCACAATCCAAGCAATGTGGCAAACTCTGGGCTCCCATTATGTTTTCTGTTGGGGTTTTAAGCGCCTAGTGGTGACCTTATCTAGAGCAGCCCTTGATAAAGGGGGGTAGGGGTTGCAGTTTGGAAAGCATGCATATCATATACCCCAACAAGAGTCTTTTGATTGGTGGGAGCTTCCTCCCCTCCCCCAGCCAAGAACAGGGACATCTGGGTCAAGAAGTTAGCTGGCACGTACAGAGCCTGTCACCATTCCAGTAGAAGCCCTTCAGTGAACACTAGCTTGGAACACGAGTCTGTGCCTCTGAGCCTGTCCTGAAGAGCCCGTCTGTGCATCTCTTCTCCAGAGTTCCCTGTCAGCGACCTTCCCCTCCTGCAGCTTCCAAGCTCCTAACCATCCAGTCAGACCGTATCATTAACTGTTCTTAAATCAGTGGAGAAATCCATGCTGCTTGGACACCTCTCCTCCCAAGCACTCTACCTCAAGTTCTACCACCAAAAAGAATTTCCTTCACATCATAACTTGAGTCCCTTCAGTGGGGTGATTGTATTCCATTTTATCTTTTGGATGGTTTACAGAAGCAGCCCAGACTTGGGGTTTCATTCTTCAGTCAGTTGGTGATAAGAAACTCCACACAAAGATGTGAATTTGGGGAAGAGGAGGCAGAAGTGGACGCTAAGGAGTTTGAGCCATCAATTCTTAGGGAAGCCTCCAGTCTCACCAGAGTGGGGTCCTTCAACATCACTCCCAGAGGATGAGAAAGAACCGCTGCTCATAGCTAACTTTATAACTCATTGTTAAAGATAATCCTAAATGAGGGGCTCAGTGGTGGAGAGTGATTGCTGCTCTTGCTTAGGACCAGAATTTAATTCCCAGAACCCGTATGAGGTGGCTTATAGAAACCTATAACTCAAGCTCCAGAAGATTCAACAGTCTCTTTTGGCCTCTGCAGACACTAACACTCATGTGTAATACCCCCACACAAACACATTATTATTATTATTATTATTATTATTATTATTATTATTATTAAAATAAAGAGAGAATCCTAAATGGAAGCACAGATTGTATGGCTACCTGGTTCCCATGCTTTGGCCTCTAGCCTCTACCTCATCAGGTAGCAAGTTAGATGCTACCCAGAAGAAGATGTGTTCTAAGTAAGGGAAGAAGTTTACTTTGAAAGCCTGGAGAACTGTGCTGTGATTCACCTGTAAGGGCTTGCCACACAGCACCGCTGCTTTCTGTGGGTGCCTGAATCACCAGAGGTTCCCCTCAATCACTAAAACCGAGAGATGAGGACTTAACTAGAGCCTTTTGCTATGATCTCCCCTCAAAACTCAACCCCTAATGGAAGTTTTATCAATAACTCAAGTAGCAAATACTGGGCTGGCAGTGTTGCTCAGTGGTAGAGCCCTTGCCTAACATGTGCAAGGCCTAAGGTTCAGTCTGCAGCACTGTACAAAAAGTTAACATACACCCATGTCTCGTAGTTTGCCTCTAAAGCACAAACGCCTATCAAGTGCTGTGTCCTTCATGGTTGGCAGTGCCATTTGCAGCAACTTGACTTTCACGCCAGAGGACACATCTCCATGTTGTCTACACCTTTGAACCCTAGGACTTCTCCATGACAGCAAAGCCTCTGAGATCCTACAGAACTTGATTCCCAACTTCTTGTTCACATGTTTCACCTGCCACTTCCCGGGAATGATTAGCTTGTCGTTGGTTTAATGTGTTGGTGGGAGGCCTTTAGACTCTCAAGGTGAGAACATTATGTATAGACTGTTTAATGGGAAGGGAAAGGCAAGGGATTGGGAGTAGCGCTGAGTAAGACTGGAAATGTAGACTGTTAGCCCTTCTCCCGTAGTGCTTGGGAAATGCTATAGAGAAAAATGCAGTAGGTAGACCAATGGCTACAAAGCATTGGCTACATTGTGTTGGCCCTGTAAAGGCACATCAAGCCTGGCTAGTAACCCTGATTTTGGGAGGTAGTGGGTCCACACAGTAAATATATATCTAATGGTTAATTAAACTGGCATAGCAGCAAACTACATTCTACATACCTATAGTTAGGGGACTGAAGAGACGGTTCCAACCATTAGCACCACTTGCTGATCTTGGAGAAGATCCAGGTTCAGTTCCCAGCACCCACTTGGTGGCTCACAATCATCTGTAACTCAAGTTCCAGGGGATCTGATACCCGTTTCTGACCTCCGTGGGCATAGGGTGTGCATATAATGTACACATACAAGGGCAGGCAAAAACATACACACATAAAACAAAATAATCAATCTCAAAAAGAACTGTAAACAGCCATGGTTATACCAATAGACAATAGCAGCTCCAGCCTTAGCCAGAAAAGATAAGAACCTCTGCTTGCAGTGGACAGCAGTGGGTGGACAGGCTCGTGGCTGCTCAAGATGTAGAAAACTAGCTGAAGAGACATCTCGGCAGTTAAGAGCACTTGTTCTTGTAGAGGACACGAGTTCAGTTCCCAGAACTAACATGGCGGCTAACAACCATCCCTAACTGTATTTCTAGAGAAATACACTTAATGTCCTCTTCTAACCCACCCAGGACCAGGTGGACACATGGTGCACATACATACACGCAGGCAAAACTACTACATGGAGAGTAAAAAGTAAAACAAATCTTCCTTTAAAAGATGTAGAAAACAAGTGACAGATATGACTTCAACTCTAAATAAGCCACTCCCACCACCACCCCTCCAAGGCTCAGAAAACATTGCAGAAAAGAGGAGAGGAGTTGTGTGAGCTCTGGAAGATAGGGTGAACGATGGTACTCATTAGTTCCCAACAACTGCAGTTAAAGCAATGGATCCACTCAAGGCCATCTTTACCAACAACCAGCCAGGGAAGGAGGAGATGGGCTCACAGGGCCCCACCCCCTTGCCTTTGAACCACTGGCTAGCAGTAGACTCTGGAGAGTCTTTAGTTATGTGCTGAGTCCTCCTTACCCCAGTGGATAGCTCAGAACTCATATGGCCCCGGGAAATCTGGGTACATCCAAAATAAAACGAATAGATGTGAGTGTGAGAGTGGAGAGAAGGACTAGGGCTAGTGAATCGGGAGGTAGAAGCAGGAGGCACGTCAGTATGCAAGATGCAAGTGAGATTGTTTACTAAAAATTTTAAAAAATAAGGTTTTTGTTATTATTATTATCTGAGATAGCAGGTATGGCTGGAGTCCTCACTTGAAGTGTACAATAATACAGTCATTCTCCAAAATCCACACACACCCTGCCCAGGCCAAACAGGCAAGCTCCACAGGAGTGGGTCGGAATTCACTACTTCCAAATTCCAAGCCTTCATTAATCTCTGTGGGCCTCTGAGGAAGACAGAGAGAGAGAGAGAGGGGGATCCAGTTCACAAGCACAATAGAAAGAGAAAGATCCAAGGACTTCTGCTTAGGTTCTTTCTCTCCTAATGGGTCTCACTTCATGAGTCAGAGACCCAAACTAGGGTTTCTTCCAGTGACCCAAGCGTATCCATTATATGTTCAGAAACAGGAAATGACTAAACGCACACTCCAGCTGAGCATCTATCAACTGAACTACCTAAGGCACCACCTTGACAGGGGTGGGGAGCGGGGGCTGCAGTAGCATTCTGTTCCCTGGAATCATCACATATGCTCTAGTGTCAGTACCTAGAAACCTCCCCAAAGGTGGAGGTGCCATCTTTCCCTGAGGGCTGTTCTCCTCATAAAGGACTACAGGACCCTGTGAGGGGGGATTTGAACAACACGGATGGAGCATGATTGTAGAACTTCCACAGAAAGCTTCTCCAGGGGCTTGGCATCCACTCCAGCCAAGAGACTCCAGTTTACGTCTGAGAACGGGCAGACAGGCCACAACCCGCAGGCATGTGTCTCAAGTCAGGTGTTGGCCGGTGCCCTACTAGAAGGTTGGCTGGTTTTTCTATATGTAAAGCAAGCATTAATTCAGTAGGGCAGTCCATCCATTTCTTTCCTTGGGACATGATGACCAGACAGTCATGGCCAAAGATCACAGTGAGTTCTGGGATATCCAGGCTGCCATTCATAAGCATGCTCCCATCTGCCTCTGGCTGTTAGGAAAAAGAATTCAGCCTCTGCTAATGCTGGTCCCTATCATTCCTGTGGAACCTGGAAGCTTGGGCAAACAGGAGCATGTGAGAGTAGGACTGGACTGCAAAGGTGAACATCCACAGCATTTCACTGGGACACGGGCTCTCTCCTCCTCCACAGATTCCCTAATGCCTTAGTTTTGACTCTATCTTCTGGGGATTTTTATGTACCACATTCTGGGGAGGGCACTATGCATGTCAGTCCTGGTAAATGCCCCTCCAACACCTCTCTCTTTGAGCCTCTGGAACCCCTCCTTAAGTTTTGGGGTCCTTCCTCCACATTACGCATCTCAACTGAATCAAATCTAAGCCACTTTCAGGGCCAAGTTTCCAAGCAACCAAGTAGGTGGTCAGAGCCAACTTCAGCTGTGGAATTAGCCAGTTAAATCCCTGATGTACCTCCCTGGGTTCAGAACGACTGTGCAGTCCTGTCTTCCATCCTCAGGATGACCTCCACACATATGCCATGACCAAGGATTACGTCAAGTCTGGAAGTTAACAAACTTTTCTGTCACTTCCGCTGTATAAGCTGTAGGCTCTGCTGTCTCAGTGCACACTGCCCCCTTGAAGCACAGTGGGATTTGACCTTATTTATGGTTGTAATAACAGTAACCAAGTGTCCTTGTGACCTGTCATTAAAAGGTCTGTCATCCCCTTTCAAGGCATCTGCTCCATGTCAGATCATCACAGAATTTTCAAACAAAGGAAAATCAATCTTGTCAAACACACACAAAAAAGTCATTTTTTGTTGGTGGTGGAGGCTGGGGGGTTCTTCTGAGTGACTTAGGAATCCAGGAGTCTCCATTCCACTGAATCCAATCAAAAGCCCCTACCCCAAGTGTGAGGGCTGAAGTCTTCCATGAGTCACCCCCAAATTTTCCCACAAGTCGCTTGCCAGTGTGGTAAATTTTAATGACACAACCCACACAATCAAATTTTATGATTCATTTTTTCAGCAATATCATCCCTGTGGCTACATAAAATCAAAGATGCCACGGCTCTTCAGCTATCACCTAAGCTGAGAATTAAATGGCCTAGCTTTGTCACTTGCTTTCTAGAGGGTGTGTTCCAGTGCATTCATATGTGGGGCATGCATGTTCGTTCACACACACGTGTCATGTATGTTCATGCACATACATGCCCCGAAGTCACCATGACTGAAGTAATGGGCAAGTGCAGAAGTTACCAGGGCACCCAAGATGTGCTTCAGTTGGCATTGAGTCAAAGTCCATCACAGGTAATGACATAATTACAGTGCTACCATGATGTAGATGATGAGTCTCCGGTTTCATGTTGGCAAGGAGCTCACCACGCTCAAGGCCAAGGGTACAATGAAATCAATCAAAGCCCCATCTGTTGGAGTCTGTCTCCTGGGACCTTCTGAGTCCTAGTCAGTATCAATTAGGAGCCAGTCAGGTGACAGAGCCTGTCCATGAGAATATGAACATGAACTTGAGAATATTAATATCAAGAATACTAATCCAGCAAAGGGCAATTAGCCACTAAGGCAATCACAGAGAGCCCCAAAGATCCTGAGGCGGCGAGTGAGAAAAGCAGCTACATCTCTGCCGAGGCAAAGTGAATAAGAAACAGAAGGAGGGGCCGGTGAGATGACTAACGGGAGAAAGGTGATTGCTGCTGGATCCCGAAGACCCATATGGTAGAAGGAGAGAACTGACTATCACAAATTGTCCTCCACACACATGCCATGGCAAAACATTCACATACACACACAGACAAACACAAACACATACATACATAAATGCATAAATAAAGTTTTAGAAATTTTAAAGAATGGCTTCGGGAGATTATCCTCCCTCATTCAGCTAAACGAGGGAGACATACCACCAGAACACACAGCCTACGGTGTCTAAGAAATTGGCCAGGCCATGTGAGCTACTCCTGGCCTATACCAATGGCCCTCAGAGTGGGAGCAGGATCCAAGCACGAACGTTTGATCCATAAAAGTGACTGCCAAGTGGAAACAGGGATATCTGGGGGACATCTAGAGCTGTCCCATGGGTCACAGAGAAGATGGGGACTGAGTCTTTGCCTTTGTGAGAGGGAAACAAAAAGAAGAACAGAACCCGATCCTGGAAGGGAGAGAGAACCTGTCCTACTGCAATCACCCTCATGTCCATGTAGCGCCCTCTACCGACTGCCTCTAGCACTGTTCCCTCTGACAAAACTGTCAAGGGACCAGCTCCAATATCTCAAAGTGGAGCAAAGAAGGTGTATTCAGAGCTCAGGGGTGATAAATTAGCAAATGGCACAGGGAGAGAGGCAGATGGGATGAGGCATGTGGGAGAGCGGTGGGGTGTGGAGGCTGGGGTTGGGGGTGGGCAAACAGTTATCAAGGAAGAGGCCAGAGAAGCGAGCTCTGTGCCTCTGGAAGAGAGGTTTGCCTGGGCTGGGGCCATCTCCATCTCGTCTGACAAAGAAAATGCCGTCACATACCAAACACAACTCAAGAGAGCCACATTGTTCCACTTTTGAACGAACAGAAAATAAAATTCCTGGACAGATTCCTTCTTCCCACCCCTGGGGATAAGTGGGAAGTGAGTTGAGACACATTTTATTTTCTTGAAAAGGCTCTCCCAGCTCCTTGGCTCCTGCTGAGTCAGGCTGCCCCCCGCCATCTGCAGATTTGAGACCTTCAGTCATTCATTCAGCAACATTTTCTTCAGGTCTACACGGAGCCAAACACTGAGCCCAGGAGAATGTTTGGCTGTCAGGCTCAGCTAAGCTGTCCCCTGCATCTGTGGCTAAGTATTCATGAGTATCAAGAATGCTGAGCCCTGAACGGGAGAAGTGTCCAGAGACTGATGTGTTTTGGATCTAAATCTTCCAGAATTTATGCATCGATTACAAGAACCATGGCTTTGAAGTCATATGACATGGGTTCTAATCCTGCTTAATTTTTTGCTTTGTGACCTGAAGCATTCATTCACATGTACACATGAGCACACAGAGACACACACACACACACAAAGGATTTTTCCCCAAAAGTAAGTAATCACTGTTTTATTCCCCAGAGGTCTCAGAGCCAGAACCTCTTGACCTCCACTAAGTTAGACTCCATCATAAACTGAAACTCTCCTAAGTGAAAAGTGCCTTTAATCCACCTGACCAACCTACTGAAACAGCTAGCAACTTGATTCCCAGAGTATGGCTGGCTTGCCCTCTGGTCACATGACCGCCCCCCAACATCACCATAGAGTGCACAGTAGTGTGTCAAAGACTAGTGAGGTAGCTCAGCAGCTGCGGATATTTACTTCCAAGCCTGATGACCTGAGTTCCATCCCTGGGATCTATGTGGTAGAGAGATGCAACTGACTCCTGCAAATTGTCCTCTGACCTCCGCACGCATTCTGGGGTGCATGCACACCCACACATATGCATACATAACAAAAACAACATTAAGTTGAACTATTGTAAACCAGGGACTGCCTATATTGTACTATATGTCCTTTATCAAAGGACAATTGTGTCAGTAAAGAGTGAAGTATCCTCAGTCTTTTTGAATATTTTGCCTCGTAGCCAATCCTGCAAAAAGATACCACTATATTCACGGTGGAGTGTTTAGGGGACCATGAATGGCCACTTCCTGGTTGACTGTGAGGCCAAGAAGACCATCCTTGGCTTGTTGGTACTCTTCTCCATGCCTGGCTGGGCCCCAACTCCTCTGAAAGGTTTTGCGAGCTCAGGCAATCAGACCCACACTTCCTTCCGTCCAAGCGCCAGGAATTCTGGAACACCAGCTTCAAGACAAGCTGTTTGTTAGACAATAGACACAGCGAGGGAAACACAGAAGCATTCTCTGTCTCCAAGGAGCTCAGCACTGAGTGGGACAAAGAGAAAAAGCAATGTTTGCAGCAGGCACAGAATGCGGGCATCAGGTAGCTTTTGGTGTGTAACAAATCATCGCCATTCTTCCCAGCGTAGGAAAGAGGTTCCAGAAGTTGGTCAGACAGCCTCTTGTAATCAGCCATATTTATCCAACAGATTAGCTGGGCTGAAAGGTTATCGATGGCCTCATCTGCTGGCCCAGAACCTAGCACTGACTTTAGGGGATGGTCCATGTCCCCTCCAGGTATTCTCAGTCATCCAAGAGGCTGCAAAGGCTTCCTTCCTTCCAGGGCATTGTTCCAGGACAATGCAAAACTGAGTGCCTCAGGAGGGCTGGGATCTGAACCCTGCACTCTGCCATTTCCACCACATCCTATTGGTCCAAGCAAGTTATATTCCATGGCTTGACACACATTTGAGACTTTATAGGTCAACCTAGAATGAGGTGGGTGTCAGTCTATAGGAAAGCCAGGTGGGCACTAACTGCACAATTATTCTTTTGAATTATGTGTATTCATGTATGCATGTACACATGAGTGCAGGCACCCTCAGAGACAAGAATTTTCCAGAGCTGGAGCGACAGGTGTTATGACCCCTCGTCTGAACCATCTCTCCACACCCCATAGTGAGGTTTTTGTTGTTGTTGTTTTGTTTTTATTTTTAGCTCAGACTTGAGGAAACTGAATTGGGAGTCATTAAAAGACTCCACGTTGACTCACGTAGGTCAGGTGGGGCGTGAGAAGAGAATCCGTAGACCAGTTTTCGTGTAATTAGGGGGACACAGAACAGGAAGTGTCTAGTCCAAGGGCACACACACAGCAAGCTTGTGACAGAGCCAAGAGTGACCTGGGTCCCCCACAAAGGAGCCTGAGGCTGGGACTGGGTGGGCCCAGGACAGCTATGCAATCATATTCGGCAGAGGTGTCTCTCCCTATCCTATATCTACCACAAATTTAGCTACTGTACCCTTTCAGTCTACATCGACAGCTCAGGAGATCACAAGATCGTTCCCATTTGCAGATGAGAAACTGAAGCCCAGAAAGGGCTGCTGGCCCTTGTTAGGGACCCCAGAGGACTGGCCTGGGATTTGTCTGCCTGATACCAAAGTCTGAACAACAAAGCTGACCTCGGTCCAGTCCCCCACCCCCACCGGGGGATGGCCGGCAGCTTGATGCCTCAAGACGAAGCCCCACTGCCTGAGGAAGGGCTTCAGAAGCCTGGTGGTTAATATCCGCAAGCCTCTGGGTGCACCTGGATTGGGTTGAGGAGGGAAGAGCCACCTTACTGTGGGAGGCACCGTTCCATGGGCTGCAGTCTTGGACCAAACAAAGGAGAAAAAGGAAACTGAGAGTCTACATCCATCATCGTCTGCTCCTTTATTTTAGGAGGCAACACGTGTCCACGGGCACATGCAGAGGCCAGAGGAGGACATCTGATGACCTCCTTTATCGCTGACCACATTATTTCTTCCAAACTGGGTCTTCCTGCTAACCTGAAGCTCACCCTTTTGGCCAGGCTGCCTGACCAATGGACTCCCTGCATTCATCTGTCTTCACACTCCAATGCTAGGGCTATAGACATGTGAAGCCATGGCCAGGGGTGCTGAGGAATTAAACTCTGGCCTTCAAGCTCACACAGCAAGCCCTCCTACCCAGCAATCCGTCTCCTCAAGCGCTTCTCCCTGCTTCTTGACTGCAAATGCATTGTAACCAGCTGCTTTGAGCTCCTGCCCCGCTATGATGACTAATCTTGGTTGCCCGTGTGACACACCTGGGAAAGGGCAGTTTCAGCTGAAGAATCACATCCATCCCCCTGGCCTGTGACCATGTCTGTGAGGAACATAATGGTTTTAATGGTTGATGTGGGAGGCCCCAGCCCACTGTGGGCAGAACCATTCCTAGGCACGTGGGCCTGAGCTATGTGAGAAAGATAGCGGAGCAAGAGTCTGGAAACAAGCCAATACAGTGTTCCTCCTTGGTTCCTGCCTTAGGGTCCTGCTCTGAGTTCCTGCCTTGGCTTCCCTCTATGGTAGACTGCAGCCCGTAAAGCCAAAAACACGCCTTTCCCTCCAAGTTGCTTTTGGTCATGGTGTCTCTCGTAGTAACAGAAAACAAACTAGAATACTCACTGTAATTGCCTGTAGCCTTGAACTGTAACCCAGAATAAGCCCTTCCTCCCTCAAGCAGCTTTTGTCAGGTACTGAGGCCAAAGAAACGAGGAAAGTTCCATAATACGCAGGGTGAAGGCAATAGGACCTCCGCGGGAGGACTCTGAGTGATGCCCTGGGCCATAGCTCTGCTGTTGGGTGAACAGAAGAGCCCAAACAAGCCTAGAATGTAAGCTTCTGACCCACACTGCGGCAGGAGGCTGGGCAGAGACGCACCCTCCGGGTTGGTTGGTCAGTCACACATAGAGTCCCCGGGTGGCATTCAGAGAGCACGTTTATTTACAAAGCGCTTTACAAACCTTACACCTCCCCACAGCCCCCTGTGAGGTAGGTCAGTAGTCATATCTACAGTTTACAGATGGGGAAATTGAGGCACGAAATGGGGGTGTGGCCTACCCCATTATAAAGAGAACTTCCCACCCTCCCATCAAAAAAAAAATAACAACCAAAAAAAAAGCACTGGTCCTCCATCCCATCACACCCCTTCTTCCTCTGAACTCTAGGAGCTGTCATCAGCCCTGCTCTACCCTGCCCCAACCCAGTGGCGGCCTCACCGAGAGCCACGGGGACCTCAACCGCCAGGGGCTGTGCTTCAGCCTTGTGGATTGGCACAGGCCCTTGGTAAGCAGGACCGAGCCATGGAGGCCGGAAGGGTAGGGAAGAGGGAGCCGATGTGGTATCATTCTGCATACACCAGACCAGGCAGGGACGGAGCCCAGGAGGGAGGCACAGGTCCTGTTGCAGGAAGCTCAGAAGCAGAAGTAGGGAAGCACAGCGAGCAAAGCGCCCCTGGGTGTGCAGGGGCGGTGGGTTGGAGAAGGGAGCTGCAGGATGGTCAGCATGTCCCACTGGCACAGCAGGGTAGAGCCCTAGCTTCTTCAGGACTCCCGGGAGCTAAGCCAGGTGGGACTCAGGCCCTGCCAAGCCCCAGTGCACCTCCGCCACGTGCAGAGGGGGGCACACTCTTGCAAACCTTGGACACACACACTCTCTCACACACTCTCTCTGCAGGCTCTCATTCATTTCTTGCCAAGGAGTTGAGCGAAGTGGAGGGGCCTGGCCTGGGGTCCCTAGCACTGGCTCTTCTGGCCAGTGTCACTGTCCCAGGCAGCTTTCTCCTCACAGGTCTGCAGGGCCCTCTGGAGGTGGGGCTGGCTGCGGTCTTGCAAAGGTCCTCCTCGGCCTGCAGCCTTCCCCTGGGGGTCGCCAACATAGTGCATCGTCCACTCCAGTGTTCTCCCTGTGGAATTATGGCTGAGCAAAGTTGGGGCCACAGGCCCTCCTCACCAGTCCGGGTTGACAGGCCACACCCTGGGTGCTCAGTGGGTGCCCCAGGCCAGGCGCCTGCTATCTCAACTCCAGAGCCTCCAGGTACTCCAGGGCCACGTCGTAGCAGAAGTGATATTGATCCTGGGGAAAGAGGGCACCTTGAGCCCTGGCCACCCTCCAGAGAAAGGGAAGTGAGGATGGCATGCTAACAACCCAGGACTGGAACGGAGGCCCAGAGTTGGGGACCAGACAGGAGTGGTGGGCGCTGAGGAACCTGGTGGGGAGCTGCAGCGGCTGTGCCTGGGACACGGCTCCTTACCATAGTCTCCACCATATTGGGCTTGTAGTTCCGAAGCGTTTTGGCAGCAAAGAAAACATCCACCAGGCTGTGACAGCGGATCATCTCCAAGACTGTGGCACAGGCGCAGAAGGTCCCGCTGCGCCCACCCCCATTGCTAAAGAAAACACAGAAGAGGTTTGGGGTAGGACCTTGGGACCCAAAGGTAGAGCTAGGCGATCAAAAGGCAGGGGCGAGGTCACACAGGCCAAAGGTGGGGTGACACTAACGAGCTGCTGTGGGGTAGACTAGGAAGATGAGAGATAAGAAGTGGGCCCCGGAAGCCAGCCCTAGGACCAGAAGGTTAAGGGTTGAGATTGACATCCAGAACTGTGTATCCTGACAGAAGATATCCTCAAGAACATAGAAAGATCCAGTCACACTTCAAGGGACAGAGAAGGCTAGCTCAGAGGCAAACAAATCCCAGAGCAAGATGAGGGAAGGCCAGTCAGGGCCAACAGTACAGATACACAAGCCAAACACAGGCACTGAGCCCAGCCTGTGGCCACCAGGGGTCCTTTCCTCCTCTTCCCACCCGGGGAGGGGGGGGGGAGGGTGCTCTGTCAGTCTCCAGCCCCTCCTCCCACCCTCCTACCAGGGAGCACTCACAGACAATGCACCACGGTGCGCCCGTCCCCACTCTCCGCCTGCCACTTGTCCACCTCGGCCAACAGGTGCAGGAAGGCCTTCCTGGAGTCGGGCGTGTCCCGATAGGCAGACCAGCGCAGAAACTGGAAGTGCCGGACCAGCAGGTGGCCCTCCTGCAGCTGGAGAAACATGAACGCAAAGGTCACGGGAGCCCCTGACGACCTTGAGAGGGTCACTAAAGCAGCCCTGGCCACCACCGGGATTCTCGCCCCTCGGCTCCTCGGGGCACTCACCCGAGAAGTGTTTTGCACCCGGAACACTCGGGCCACCAAATCTTCGTTTGCTGTGCCGGACACAAACTCCACCTCCATGAGGCCGTACTGCTGCCGACCAGGCTCTGGCCAGTACTGCAAGCAGGGCTGGGACATGGAGAGAGAGCTGAGCAGGGCAGAGCCAGCCCCCCCTACCCCCCCCCGCCAGTGCCAGCTCTAGGGGTTCTGCCCTGGCTCAGTGCCTGGCTCCAGACCCCCCTACAGCGCAGCCGTCTCTCCAGCATCCCATCAGAACACAAGGACAACTTCCATGCCAGTTGCATTCTGTGTGTGTGTGTGTGTGTGTGTGTGTCTGTGTGTGTGTGTGTGTGTGTACTCCTGTATCACGCTACCTTTCTCTGGGAAGAGGCAGGCAAAAGCCCACCTATCCCAAACCAACAATGCCTTGCCATCTCTGAGCCCAGCTCCAGCTCAGAGGTAGGACGTGGTCTGATGCTAGAACACAGCTTCATCCCCCTTGCTGCCCCTGTGGGCCCCACTAGAGATGGCAGAAAGGCAGGGGAGGCCTCCTAGAGTCTCCATCCAGAGGTCACTGTCCACTGTGAGTGAGACCAAGTATGCACAGCTGGTGCTCCCTAGAATGGAGCGAGCTGGCTCCGTCTGAAACCCTTGCTTACAGATTAGGAAACCAAGGCTCCAGGAGCGGAGCTGGGCCCCTGCTCCCCTCATTGGGGACAGCGCCTGTGAATGCACTGAGGAGGCCCTGGCCAGCCTCACCCAGGCAGAGTTGGACTGGTTCAGCTGGTTGAGCATGACGATGGATGTGCAGCCATAGTCGTAGACTAGCCGCCAGAAGTCAGGGGTGGTGCTCTGCAGCGGGTGCAGGGTCACGATGAAGGCAGAGTTCCTTGTGTAGCTCTGCAAGGGGAAAGGGCACTCAGCAGCGTCCTCTGACGGCCATCACCCTCACCGGCACCTCCCAGAAACCAGTACACATGGGGGAACCACCCCAAACCAACCGGCTGACCCTTCCCTCGGGCATCTCACAATCAGTCCCCTGGCATGCCGGCCCCACTACACATGGCCAGAACCAGCGGTCAAGGCTTTGGGGACCCAGGAGGGACCAAGGCTGCCCTGCAGCTTTTCCTCCCAGCCGCCCATTCCCACCCATGACTTTCCCTCGCTAGACACTCCGCACACCAGACCAGCTCTCCAGCCCCCAGGATACAGAGAGCACACTGAGGTGAAAATCGGGGAGAGAAGGGAGGTCACGAAATCCTGAGCTTCTGTCCCAAGCTGTGATCCTTCAGCAGGCCCAGACACCCAGCTAAGCCATCCAGCAGGCACACGTCCATGCTCACACATGGCACCGTGCTGAGTAATGGTGACTGGGAACCTCTCCCATGTGTCTCGTTTCACCAAGGAGCCAACAGGCAACACCAGTGCATTCCTCACAGGGTCTTGTGCTGTCCTGCTGAGAGGCTCTGGACCATGCACTAGGCCATAAAAATCCTTACTTCCTTCAGACCAGCTTGGGGGGCTCGGCTCTCTCCTCCCTATGCGGGGGTCTCTAGCTGTGCTGCACCTGGCTCCCTTCACTTATTCCTCCCCTAATCACTCACTGCCCTTGGCTCTTTCCTCTCAGCAACGTGTGTTCTCCTTGCCTCACTCCTCATCCCCCATCACAGCCTGCGTTGGATGCCCGGGAGGGCAAGTCAGCCTGGCAGAGGGCCCATGACACACACCGCCTAGGTTATATTGGTTATACATGTAAAGCCTCGTTCTCCCCCATTTTCGGTAACATTTCGTCCTCTGCCTGACTGGCTTCTGTCCTTCTCTCTCAACTGGCTTTAAGAGGGCAGAGGAACAGGAGAGACACTCGCAGACTCTCCCTTCTCGGAGGGTGTCATGCCCAGTCCCAAAGCCCCAGTACCCATGTCCTGCTCTGCTTGTGGTGCCCAGTAAAGAAGGTGAAGTCCTTTGGGCCAAGGTCAGGAGATGGGTCTGCTGAGTGGTCCCTGGGCCCTGCAGTTGTACTTAGAGAAGGACCAGGGGTCAAATCACCACTGCAGGCCAGGTCCTGGAGCTGGGCACAGCCCCCAGCTCCCCAAAACAGACTCCTCTGGCTCCAAATAGCAGATACCAAGTCCTGATCTTAAACCCTCAAGGATTCCCACCCAGCGTCCTCCTATCACTACTCCTACGCCAGCTCTGCTAGGACTGGCCCTTGAGACAACCCTGCCTGAACTCTACCACCCAGATCTGTGCTGACGCTGACTGTCACACCAGGAGGGGAACATTGGGTGTCCAGGGTGGAAGGCTGATAGGGGTTAGAAGGTCGCCATGGGCCTGTCTCACTGAATGGACATTGGGGTGGGGGTGGGGTATGGCCCTCTATCCCCCAGCTCTGCTCCATTGACTCCTGGGCCCTCCCAGGGGGGAGCTCCAGAGCCACCGCAGCCTTGGGCTCTCACATCAGTCAGGGCTGCATTGATGTAGTTGTTGGGGTCCCCATCGGTGGAGATGAGGAAGGGCAGGCAGCGGTCTGGCGGCAGCACGTCCATGCTGCGGTTCTTGTCTCGGTTCCTGGGCAGCAGAGCGATGCTGCATTCCTCCACGTCCAGTGGCGGGGTGACCGAGTTCAGCGTCTGCAGAGGCGGGGATGAGGGCTGAGCATGGTCAGGGCGTCCAAGGCCTCCTCACAGCTTCACAAAGGGCCTCAGGTTAGATAATTAACCTTGTGCCGTGGATGGAGGAAGGAGGCCCAGAAAGAAAGAAGTTAGGGAGCCAAGCTGCCTGTCACCAGGCAGAGTAGGGCCCTGACTGAGCTTTGGGATGAGCACCTGTCCCCATGAGCCGCTGTGGCCTTCGATAAGTGACTTAACTTTTCTCACTTGTTAAATGGGAATATGATATGCCTTTTTCCACAGGGCTTTCTGGAAGGCAGGCACTGAGCAGAGCCTGATGCCCAAGGGCTCAGTGTGTGACAGGCCCAGTAAGGGCAATCATTAGCTTGTCAGTGCTCTTAGAGAAGCAAGCCTGAGTCCCACCTCTTCCCTAGAGCTGACCCCAGGCAGAAGCCTTGGTCACAGCTCTGTCTAGACAGAATGCCACTCTAAGCACCTGGCAAGGATTCTAGCCAGGGCTGTGCCATCTCTGTACCACACCTTCAGGCTTCAGGTACACATCTCTTATTCTTGGGATCTCTCCCAGGACCCCAAGTCTGTCATGCTCCCCAACGCTGCTGCCGTTCTCCAGGAAGCACGATTCACATGCCATCCTGTGCTGGCTCCAGAACGTGCTGGCCGGAAGGTGCCGTACGGCTGAGGGAACGCAGGAACCCTGAGTGGAGGGAACCTCTGGGTCTCTGGCACCCAGAGATCAGCATGTTCCTCTGGAGAGCAGCCTGCAGCACGGTGAGCATGGCCCCACCCAAAAGAGACCACCAGAGCCTAGGACTGTCAGGGGGCTAGCATAAGGATCTAAGTTCAACCACAGAACCCATATTTAAAAAATAAAAATAAAGCCGGGCACAGTGGCACATGCCTGTGATCCCAGCACTCAGGGAGGCAGAGGCAGGCAGATCTCTGTGAGTTCAAGTCCAGCCTGGTCTACAAAGTAACTCCAGGACAGCCAAGTCTACACAGAGAAACCCTGTTTTGTAAAACCAAAGATGGATGGATGGATGGATGGATGGATGGATAGATAGATAATAGATAGATAGATAGATAGATAGATAGATAGATAGATAGATAGATAATAGATAGATAGATAATAGATAGATAGATGAAAATAAAAATAAAGAGCTTGTGTCCCTGCTTGGTGGCACATACTTGTCATCCCAGTAATGGGAGAGGGAGATAGGCAGAACCCCCAGACCCCCAAATCCCCCAGGATTCATTAGCTAACCAGCCTGGGTTAGCCAGTCAGCCTGGGTTACTCGGCAAGTTACACACTGTGAGAGACCCTGTCTCAAAAACAAAACCAAAAAAAGAGCAGACCGTACCTGAGGATAGCACCTAAGGCTGTCCCCTGCCGCCAGCCCAACACACACAGCACTGAGCTGGTGGCACACACCTGTAATCACAGCACTAAGAAGGTGAAGGCAGAAGCATCGGAAACTCAAGGTCATCTCTGTTTACACAGCAAGCTCAGGACCAGGCTGGGCTACGTAAGACACTGTCTCAAAAACGAAGCAAGTGTTGGAAGGACCCTGCTGTTTGAGGCTGCGGCCCTCCCAGTCCAGAGAGCCATTCTGAGCTCAGCCTTAGGAGCAGGACTCCCTCTCCCCAGCAGGGCCCCCTGCTCTCTGTCTGACTTCATCTGGAGAGTCTCTAGACATAGATGCCCCTAACCACATTTGATAGATGACCTCTGACACAGTTCCCTGCCAGCTCTCCCCTCCCTGGGCCTTAGGATAATAGGTTCTGTGTCCTTGTTCATAAGATAGGAGTGTGCTGTTTAAAGCAAAGCAAGCATCCTTGAAGTGCCTAGTTCTAACCAATTACGTACACCTATCCTGGGAGACCTCTACCCACTCCCCAAGGGGTACACAGCCGTTGTTCCCCGGATTAAAGTTGAGCTATTCCCCCTGAAGTGGTTCCAGACTGGCCATTCTCCGCTGTGCTCACAGCCTTCCAAGTCCTGTGTCTTGTCCTCTGCTCCTCCTGCCTTTGTGGGCTGGTGGCCACAGCCCCCCAGGGAGGAGAACACCAAGGATGGGCAGAGTGCTGCACTGTCTCTTGAGCCCCTGGATCCAGCTACACTGGAGGGCACCTCCACACCTCACAGTTGCTGGAGCCCCAGAGCTAGGTTCCCAGGAAACCAGGAGAATCCCATGGCCATATGCCTGCGGGGCAATGGGAACTTCCTTTTTCCCTGAGTGGCAAAATGAGGGCTTAGAGAGGTGAAGTGACTGGCTCCAGACTCCTCACAGCTCCTCAAGGTACACCAGGGCCTGAACCCACATGTACCTAACCCCAAAAGTCTAGGGTCACAACTGCTCTGTCCTTTCCAGTTGCCCAACTCTGTCCCGCCAGCAGGGTCTCAGGCCAGGCCTTCCTGCTTGACCCTTGACAGCCAGGGCACTCACACACACCACACCTATATTCATACACACACACATACACAACTCCTATATACACACTCACATACCCCACACCTACACACACACTCACACACGCCATACTTACACCCATAAACACTCACTCACACAACACATACTTACACACACAGTCACACACCCTGCACCTACTTACACATGAACACCCAAACCCTACTCCTAGACCTTGACACACCCAACCCTATGTATACTCACCCACCCCACTCCTATACACACACACACACACACACACACACACACACGCCTCACACCTATGCACACATACCCATCCTCCCACCCCCGTACCTGGAACTCTTCTCGGAGCTGAGAGGAATTGCTCTGAGGGTCAATGCGGATCATCTCCCTGTACGTCGCCTTGAACTCGTTGACAGGGATAGTGGTCTCCCCACACAGGCAGGCCTCCAGGATCGCATCGTGGATGAAGATGTATTGCTCCTGGCACGGGAGATGAGAATGTAAGAGCGAGCAGAGAAGGGGACTGGAAGCTGAGCTCTGCAGAAGATGAAGGACAAGCAGGGCAAAGGCTGAGGCCGGGGTGGTCAGCTGAGTCCAACCATCACCTCAGCTCATCTCGACGGCATCCCGGGAACATGCCCAGCAGAACATCTGAGTGGTGAGGGGCCAGTCCAAGGTCCCAGAGATAGTGAGGACACAACCCCTGGTATATGAGACTCTAGATTCACCCCATACACACACACTCCGCTCCCCATCTGACTCACCTGACACAACACCTTGAAGTGAAGTCTGGAGAGACCTAAGAGGCCCCACTCCCACCCCCACACGCCCACCAGCAGCCATGTTGGAGATGGCCAGGGAAGGAAGGGCCTAGGATGCCCTGAAGATACGTTTTTCCAGCTCTGAGCTCTGTGATAGAGACCCTGAGACCTAGACGGACGGGAGAGGTCAGGGACGGGGCTGGTCCGAACCTCGGTCTGGATCATGTTGACCCGCCGGGAGCAGAGGGTCTTCACGCAGTTGTAAATGTCCACGACACCCTCACACTCAGCCATGTCCAGCATCACGTCCAGGACGATGTAGCAGCCTGTGCGGCCAGTGCCTGCACTGGGGGGAAGAGAAGGCCACAGCCACCTCAGAGCCTTGGGGCGGGAGCTCCGGACCAGGGTAGCTACCACATCTAGATAGCTTAGGGGCCAGGATCACTCCAACAAGGAGGGGCTGTGGAGCAAAGGCCGGGTTCCCTGTCATGTGGCAGAGGACACGGTTGGAAGGGAACGGCCAGAAAAGGAATAGGGGAACACAGACATGAGGCTGGCTCAACTAAGCAACCAAGACTCAGGGAGAGGGATGGGAGGTGATGCTAAGAGTTCAAGCCGAGAACACACTCTGCCCCCCGGATAGCCCAGTCCCCTGCCTAGCCTTTAAAACCCCACACACCCACATCCCCTGTAGAGCTTCCATCGCTTCCAGGCCCTCTTCCATGGCCTCAGAGCAATGTGGTCAGCTTCTGTTAGAACACCCGAGACCTGCTCTCTGTTTCTGTGGCTATCTCCCTAAGGTGCATTCAACACCCATGTGTGTGCTCGGCTCAAGGAGCCATGTTGATGGGGAGGCGGGCTGAGAAGGACACCACCAAGATTCCGGCTATGAAGACGGCACCATCAAAGCGTTACCACCCAGCTCAGATCTCACAAGCACCTCAGAAGACCTGAGCCGCATCGGCTGGGGCTGAATGTTCACAAATGGCAATCCTGTCCCTACGCATGTGTGTGCATTTCCCATCAAGAAGCCACACCTTCAAGCGGTGGTTCTCAACCTGTGGGTCATGGCCCGTTAGGGGTTGAACAACCTTTCATGGGTTGATCTGAGACTATCAGAAACACAGATTATTATTTACATTAACAGTCACAAAATTACAGTCATGAAGTAGCCAAGAAAATAATTTTGTGATTGGGGGTCAGCACAACATGAGGAACTGCACTAAAGGGTCCCAGGGTTTGGAAAGTTGAGGAAACTCTGTCTTTGAATGTCCTCAGTGCTGGCATCTTATTTTAGCACCATTATTTCTGGTGAAAACCAGTGAAACGCCTGGCAACACCCTGGAATGTGACACTGTGTGGACGGACCTCAACACTGAAGTGAAGGAAGAAAGTCACACAGCAGAGAGCTCACACCAACGGACTCAATTCACACAAAGTTCAAAGCCATGAAAGGCTTCCTACAGGGGAGAAGTTATCCCTTGCTCTGGGAGAGGGAACATTCCAGAACTCAGAACGGGGCTGTGCATATGTGCGTGAATCCACATGTATGATGGGGTGGGGTAATACTTGTGTATTCGTACAAGCGTGTCAGAAGCCAGAGTTCAACACCAGGTGTCATTCCTCAGGAGCACACGGTTCCTTCTGACAGGGTCTCCCACTGGGGCCTGGGGCCTTGCGATGGCTGGCCATGAGGGACAGGGATTTTCCTATCTCTGTCTCCCAAGACCAAGATGACAAGCACATGCCCCCACACCCAGCTTTTTACACAGGTGTTGGGATCAAATTTAGGTCCTCAGGCTTGCATAGCCAACACTTCAGTCAGCCATCTTCCCCTCCCCGCCACCCCATCTCACCCCCAAGCTCTTTCTCAATCTGAGATTAAGCTAGTGGTTCAGTTACCGAACGCTCACTGCTCGTGGCAGAAATTACGCTTTGCATTAAAGACTTTCTGTACCAACTAGAATTTATTCTTAACAGATGCTATCTTGTGGCTGAACAGATGGCTCAGTGGTTAAGCGGCTGCCCTTGCAGTGGTCCTGAGTTCAATTCCTAGTACCCAAATGGTGGCTCATAACCATCTATAATGGAATCTGAGGCCCTCTCTGGCCGTGTAGGCATACATGCAAATAGAGCACTCATATGCATAAAATAGATAAATTTTTAAAAATACAATTTTAATGAGATCTGAAGAGAAGAAGACAGAAAGAGAGAGAGAGAGAAAGAGAGAGACTCGCTAAGAGGATGCAAATAAGGGAAGTCAGCCCTGTGGCTTTTGGTGAGCTGGTAAAAATCCTGCAGAGGAGCCAGGATGAGCCACAGGGACTGTGGGCTTGCAGGCTCCAGGACTCATCAGTTCTGGCAAAGGGGTTCCATGGGGGACCAACCTCAGAGCCAAAGCTCATGGGATTTTTGGGGAGTCCTTCTCTCCTATCCTACGTCTCCAAGCAGGCTGAACCCAAGCCCAGAACTCCTTGGGGCCCTTAAACCTGCCTCATTCCAGCCCGGCCCCCCAGCTTGGGCCCCTCTCCCTGGGCTCCCCAGTGTCCCCACCTGCAGTGGATGACAACAGGCCCAGCGTCAGGTGGAGTGGAAGCCTTCACACGCCGGATGAAGGCCAGCAGCCCCGTGGCATGGTAGGGGACACCATGCTCTGGCCATGCTGTGAAGTGGAACTGGCGGACTTCATGCCGGGCTGAGTAGCCTCTCTGTGAAAACCGCAGTGGCAACAAGTCAGTTGCTGGTAGCGCCCACCAGATACCTGCTGTATGCCAGGCTCTGGCGAGGCAGGCAGCAACGTCATCGTGCATGGACAGCCTCTCCCCCACCCTGTGGAGACTGAACAAGCGCACACACTCGGTCTGGACGGCTTAAAGCTGTGCTGTTTGATACCCACCTCACCCCTGGTGGTCGTGTAAACAGAAGACAGCACTGTGAACCGGACTCGCCACACCTGCACAGCAACTACACTTACCCGCTGAGCCATTTTGCCAGCCCTTCCCTGAGGATCTCCACAAAGTAATTAAGTGGGACCGTAGACCCTGATACATGAGGAAACCCTCTGACCCTTGTGTTTCCTATCTGCACAATGGATCTGACGGTAAACGTGTGCCCAGAGCTTCCTAGAGCTAACACAACGCATGTAAGGGGCTCAGCACCGTGTCCCACACAGCAAAGGGCAATGCAAGGCGGGTAGCGCATCCTCTTCATCATATCAGATGCCTAGTGGACTCCGGCAGGGACAGCCGCCATCCCGTCCCTCAGCCATGCTCTCGGCAAGAAGGGCTTCCTCGCCCATCCCTCCCTTCATGCTTCCTGGTCTGGGGCCAGGTAGGCTCTGTGTAGAACAGGGTAGGGGAGACTCACCCGCTCCAGGGCGAAGGTGCGCACCACATACTCAGCCAGTGTTTCTGTCTTTACCAGCGTGATCTTGATGTCCCCGTACATGTCTGAGTCCTCAGGCCAGTAGCGGGCACACTTCACCTGCGGCCCCCATAGCGCAGGGTTCAGCAGGCTCTTAGCCACCCGTGAGGCCCACCCTGCCCCCAGCCCACGCCCTGGCCCCCGCTTACCCTGCCCACCTCTACCAGCTTGGTGATCATGACGATGCTCGCACACTGTTCCTGCCACACCATTCTCCAGAAATCGTAGATCATCTCAGGCTTCGGCCCTGGGGGGCGCAGAGGGTGCCTGGCCCTGAGCAAGGTCCCCCATGGCCAGCATACCACGATGCCTAGTGACATCATCCCTTGCCGAGAGGCTCCCAGGACCTGACCCCAATGGGGGCTCCTCATCTACCCCTGTGTACCCCACCAACCACAATTTCATGCCTGCAGGACCCTAGGATGGTCAGTAGCAGGGCAGAGCCAGGCTGGAGAGCCTGGTATGCTGAGAAAGCCTTAGTGAACTTTATGGACAGTAGACCCTTGGGCCCATTGGTTGAACCTCCAGGAGGGGTGGATAGAGAGGCAGTAGCGAAAAAGAGACACAAGACTAGAGGGGCCCAGGTGATCAGGTGGACTAAGAGGCATGCTCCGTAGCGAGGAAGGTGGGCCTGGCCAGCCCTTGCACATGCATCATCACAGGGATACCCACAGCCAGGATGTCAGGGGTGGACTGACATCAGGAGGCACAAACAGGCAGGGGATACAGGCTGCAGTTAGACACAGAGACCCGGGTAGGCAGTGGGGATGGAGAGACAGACAGATGGAGAGGCAGACAGGCAGCTGAGCAGGTCAGCAGGGAAGGCAGGCAGGCAGGCAGATCGTGAGAGGGTGCCACAGGCTGAGGGGCCAGGTACCTTGAGTGGCTATGAAGTGGTTTGACCTGTGGTAGCCCTGGAACAGGAGAACAGGATGCAGTGAGTGCTGAGTGAGCAGACTCTGAACTGCCTTCCCCGCCTCACCCTCCTTCCAGGAGCAGCATCCTCCAGAAACTCCCACCCTCATGTCTCCGGATGAGGGTGACCTCGTCCGTCCAGTTCCAAGGCAGAGACAAGTGAAGCTAAGACACCAAGAACTTGCTACAGAGGGTGCTTTTCTGTGAGCCCAGCTGGTCTCTCCACCCGCAAAGAAAGAGAGTTCTCTGTTAACAACGCAACAGCTGCCTGGAGACAAATGAAGCCCAGGATGATGCCGGCCTGCTCCCAGAGTCCCAGAAACATAATCCACCCTAGACCCCAGATGTGGGAGAACCAGTGGTTGGCAGAATCCCCAGGTCCAGTTAGAATGGATGGTACCCTTCCCGGTGACCTCAGTGACCCAGAGCTTGCAGGGTGGAAGACAGAGGTTGGGGAATCTTAAAGAGGGCTTCAAGGTGGAAGCAAAGGGTCCTTAGGTAATATTTTAAATTTTGTTTTACTGATAATGAGGAATATTTCTGAGATGGGGTGATGGCCCCATACTGTTCTAAGCACTAGTGTCTAACTTACATGAAAGAGAAGCCAAGAGCTACCTCATCTTCCATGCCCAGTCATCAGTGAGCTGAGGTTCCAGAGTCATGGCCCCATACTGCTCTAAGCACTACACAAAAGAGAAGCCAAGAGCTACCTCATCCTCCCTCCCCAGAGCCCTCAGGCCAGGTAAGACCAAAGCCAAGATGGCCCCAAGGTCCTTCACAAGACTGCCTCTTTCTGTGACAAGAGCCAGCCAGGATGCCAGAGCAGCCACTGTGAAAAGTTTACAAAGTACAATGGAGGCAGGTGCAAAGGAGAGCCACCAAGCTCCGCCCCAGGCCCTCAACACAGTTCCTTGCACTTCCTCTAAACCCCTGGGCCTCCAGACCCCACAGGGATCTAGAGCCTCGATGTCAGGGTCAGTCCCAACTGCCCTCGAGCAAACACCCCTTCCTTCTCTTGGCCTCCATCTTCACTTCACTAAAGCAGACCATGACAAGATTCCCCCCCCACCCCCCGGGGATGTGAGGAATACGAAAAGTAATGTAGGTTAAGAGTTTGTCTCTGGGCCAAGCACAAACAGGACTAGGAGCAGCTGCTATTATTAACCATGTTTCAAAGGTCTCTAATGGTCAAAATAGTGGTGATATCAAGAACTGCTCAGCTGGGCATGGTGGCACACATGGGCAAAAGCAGGGTTTGGAGGGAGAACAGCTGGGGCAGGAGGGGACCTCCTGAGTGTTGGGATCTAATGGACCAGGGCCCCTGTTGGCAGATACCAACAAGTGCCGGCACTTATCAGTAGGTATAAATAATTGAGTAATGGAACTCAATTAAAACTGATCAGTTGGGCTGAGGATGAGGCTCAGGGGTGGAGTATTTGCCAAAAAAAATTGAGTCCAATGATTGGATGTTATAAAATTCACCTCTGTCACCACACCAACAGGAGGGCAGTTTGGCGTTTTGAGTGCACAGGGACCCCAGGGATACCGTCAAAGGCAGACTTGGGCTCAGAGGATGTGGGTGGATATTGAAATGTGCATGCGCAGCCAGTTCCTTGACAGTGCCCACACGGCAGAGCCTCAGACATGGGAGTAGCCAGAAAGGCTGGACCTCTCTAAGCCTCTGTTGTTCTCTGTGACTGGAGATAACAGTTAGACAGTCTCACGGTTGCCCTGGGAAAAAAACAAAACCCCTTCAAAGTGACAAACTACATAAAAAAAAAAAACCTCCGGAGTCTCTCTGTCCCACTGCAGCAGCCTCCACGTCTGGGTAGCTCACCTGGCCTAGCAAGTAGTCAAGCTTCAAACAGATTACCCTGAACTGCTTGAGCCCCTGCACCCAGCAAAGCCAGTTTGCCTAAGCCCCACCCCAACCACAGGCTCCACCCCAACCACAGGTTCCTCGTCAGATGCAGAGCTCTGGAACCTCCACCCCTACCCTGACAGGGCTCAGCTCCGTGACAGCATCCAAGCATCAGCCAGTAAATAACAAAGGACCCGAATCAACTGAAAGATCCGGCTTGAGGATGTAGCCGAGGGGTAGAGAGCTTGCCTGGTGTGAGAGAGATCCTGGGATCCATCCCCAGCATATAAAGGAAGGAAACCTGATTGGTTGCCCGGTGATTGGGTGGTCTAAAATTCAACCCTGTAACAGCTGTTTCCAATCCTCTCCAGGAGCCCCATTCTCTCATTGTTTGGAGAAAGCCTGGCCCAGGGTCATCTAGCCTACCTTGTCATGCAGGCCTATTGTTTCTTTTTTAATGTTTATACATGTATGAGCATGAGCGTAGGCCGGCGGGAGTTTATGCGCACCGGGTGCACGCAGGAACAGCGCAGGCGGGAGGAGGGCATCGGATTCCCTAGAACTGTAACTACAGACGGCTGTGAGCTGCCTGTGGGATGCTGGGAGTTGAACCCAGATCCTCTGGGAGAGCTGCCAGTGCTCTTAACCAGTGGGCACCATCTCTCCAGCCCCACACAGTCCCATCTGAGGCAAGTGTATAAGCACACAACTCATAATTTCTACGTGTTCGGTTCTTGGAGCATCATTACATTTTATTTCTTTTGTGTGTGTGGAGGAGAGTATGTACATGGCAAATGCCACAGGATATGTGTGGAGGTCAGACGACAAGCTACGGAAGTCAGTTCTCTCCTTGTGGGATCTCCATGTGGGATCGCAGGACTCAAGCTTTGGTCATCAGGCTGGGAGGCAGGCTTTCACCTGCTGAGCCATCCCACAGCCCTCGCTTCTTAAATAAGATGTTACTGAACAATCATATTACACACAGGACACAAATCGTTTCTGCTATGCAAATGTATTTGTGTATGTATGCATGCATGCACATTCACGTACATGTGTGCAGGGAGGGTACACGTGTGCACATGTGTAGAAGACAGACAATAGCTTCAAGTACTATTCTCGGGACAGCTGTCCACCTCCTTGGAGACAGGGGTCTCTCCTTGGCCTGATGCTTTGCAGTTAGACTAAGCTGGCCAGCCTGAAAGATCTATCTGCCTCTACCTCCCGAGTGCTGGAATTACAAGCATGAAGCCCCACACGGGATTCTGGGCATTGAACTTGGGTCCTCACACTTGCAAGGGAAGCATTTCCCAACCTGGTCACTCCCCAACCCCCGACAAATACAAGTTTTAAATGACCATATCTTGAAGTACAGTGAGCAAATCGCCTTGCACACCTCTGCTTTAGGCAGTAGCATCTGAGAGGTCTGGGCCTTGCACCCCAAGAAGCAAGGGCTAAGACCACACACACCCTTGCTGTAGCCTGGGTGGGTGATGCTGGCGGGGAGAGTCATTTCCCCTTTCTCAGACTCAATACTCTCAACTGCAAATGGTCCTCTGCACAATTTAGCAGAGATGATACAATGCCTTCTAGGTGAACTTGGCAGTTCGACGACACCATTGCTCACTGACATTTGAGGCCTCGTAGGGCCCAGCGAGGCCTCTAAGAGTATTTAGAGTCTGACAAGAGTGAACCAAAGGCAGGTAAGGCCCTATATTCTTCACAACCCACAGGGGGCGCCGGGGCTCAGCCTAGCCACTCTCTTTTGTAAGCCGAATGGGCCTTTCACGTTGGAGAATTTCACAAACCAACTGTTTGACTGCACTCAAAATCAGGGGCACGTACGGCATAATTGGCTGCCTCTGCCAAATGCGACTGGGGGGGAACCTTCACTTCTTATGTTAGTCTCTCCATGTTGTCTGGAAGTCTGATAATGAACAGAATTCTAACAATGATAATAATAATAAAAAAAGAAAGATCTTTTTTAAAAGGAGATAAAATGGAAAATGTACCCACAAAATAGCAAAGAATACCAGTCATTAAATAGTTTGAAATATAATCCTAGCATTTCAGCAGACTGAGACAAAAGATTGCTGTGAATTTGAATCCAGCCTCAGCTATATAGTATATTCCAAGCCAGCCCAGCTACAGAGTGGGACTCCATCTTGCAAAACCAAAATTAATAATAATTATTGTAAATATTATGAAAATAACATGTCTTAAAAATCAAATCAAAGAATGACTAAATTAATTAGGGGTTTTCTTTCTTTTTAAATTTATATTGAGACAATTTGGCCTCAAATTTACTATGTAGCTGAGGATGACTTTGAATTTCTTTGTATGTGTGTGTGTTTTGCTTTGTTTGTTTGTTTTTGAGACAAGGTCTCTTTAGATAGCCCTGGATGTCCTAGAACTTGCTCTGTAGACCAGGCTGGCCTCCTCCTCAGAGATCCACCTGCCTCTGCCTCCAAAGGGCTGGGACTGAAGAAGTGTGCCTCCACACCCAATGTTTATATGATTCTGGGTCTCAAACCCAGGGCTTCATCACTCCTGGCCAGCACCCCACTAACTGAGTTGTCCTCAGCCCTTGTTTTAATTCTCAAAGTGGCAGAAGATATTGCAATTTTTAAACTGATATTCAAACTATTTTTTTTTTCGTAAAAAGCACATTGAAATTGATTGGGGTCTAGTTTTAAGCAAACTGACCACAAAAGGATTTGAACTCTAGGGGAGATGAGTTTAAAGAGGTGGCCCAAGCCTGTCTGAAGACCTCGGCCTTTCAGCGGCAGAGAACAAGTCCATTCCGACAGCTTCCCCGCTCCACACACCAAGAGCTCTGCAGAAGGGCAGAGCTGGTGAAGTTCACAGGAAATGGCTACACAGGGGGACAAAGGTGACCGCAGTGACCAGCACCCCAACGTAGCTGCTCTTATTGAGACAGCAGAGGGTGGTAGGGAACATCTCCCAACGGGGAGACAAGGTCTTCAGCCTTGGTGGCCCCTGGCAGGCTGCTGGGATGGGTGGCTGGTGTTCAGTGCCAGGGGAGGGGAAGGAGGGAGAGAGAGAAAGAGAGACAGCCAGCCAGAGCCTGTGAGAGAGCCCAGGACACAGCCAGTCCACCAGACAGCAGGAAGAGGAGGAGAGGAGAGATACTTACTTGTCGATTTATCCGAATCTTAATGATTCCAGTGAGGTAACAGAACAAAGCAAAAGAGACAGATGTTAGGCCAGAGGTGGGTGGAGGTGGGTGGGGCACAGGAGAGGCCAGAAAGGGGGATGTGAGCTGGCAGGCAGAACAGAGACAGGTGACCAGGACTTGGGGTGGAGAGAAGGATGGGCATGTCCTTGCCAGGGCCCAAGAGAAACCAAGCAGGTGGAACCCCAATGAGAAAGTTCCACTGTCTCCAAGCTGCCCACGCCTGTGTAGCGGGCTTGGCTCTTACCCCAGGCAAGGAACAGGCTAGAAGGCAGGGAGAAGGCAGAAGGTTCTGGGACACAGGGGTGGAATTTTAAGCTCTAGGAGGAAGATGGAAGAGGGAGAGGAGAGATATCTCCAGAGGTCCTCGTGACCTCAGCCCTGGTAAACTGTGGCTCCCTCCTGCGCCTTTGACATTCATGTTGGCACCTGGGTGTACCATCCCCTTCCTCTGTGGCCACACTGCTTCCTCCACACAGTCTATACAGCCAGACCTGGCTTTGCCTCTAACTGGCTATGTGATGCCTTTCTTCTCTCTGCTTTTCCCAGCTAATCTAAAATGAATTTCCTTGCATGTTTCCTTCGATGTTAATCTGTTTCCCCTTCTAGAATCTGCATCATTAAAAAAAAAAAAAAAGTAACAGTCACGTGTTCTCATCTCTATCCCTGGTGCCCAGGTGCTCAAAATACATTTCCTACACAATTAAAGGATGCTCTTTCAGAATCAGCTTGCTGCACAGAATGCGGGCAAGTCCCTGGGCCTTGCCCAGTTCCCGTCACCGCCACCACCCATCCACACCTGGGAAGCCTGCCCTCTCTCGGTCCCTCCCCTCGGCCCAGTCCAATAGTCATCAGGACAGTCAAATGGTCAGCATCAGAGGCTGAGGAGACAGCCAAGCCGGGGCTGGGGTCCCTTCTTTACCACTCTAGCTGTATGACCTGGAACCAGTAGCTTCACCTCTCTGAGCTCCAGCTTCCTCCCCAGTAAGGCGAGGTATTACAGGTGGTAAGCTTACATGAAATGTGTAAAGTGCTTATCACCGTGCTCAGGAAACATATCTCAGTGTGAAGGACCACTGTAGTCAAAGTGAAAACACTTGAACAACTTCCTGACGGCCGGGGGAGACGGCCCAAGCCCTTAGCCTGACACTCAAGGCCTTTACCATCTAGCCCTGTGCAACCTCTTCAGCCTCACTGTGGGAAGCTTAAGAACCCCACCTCCAAGCTCTCAGCCCCTTGCTGAGGCAGCTCCTCCTTCCCTCAGCCTCCCTGTCTGCTCCCCAGACCTTGTTCTAGCTCCCTACAGGCCAGCCCAGCCCTAGGGATGGTCTCCTGAAGGCTGTCACCCACTCTCAGCGCCCCAGCTCTGAGTTCCCTGGCACCAAATGCAACTCAGCCATTCAGATCATTTATTCTCTGGTAAGTTTCTGCCCTGCCTAGACAGTGAACCTGGAGGGGACGGGGACAAATCAGTAGAAAGAGTGGGGACCAGGCACTCACGTCTATGTAGTTGGCAGAGATGTAGTCCGCATCGGGGTCTCCCAGCATCGGGTGCAGTTTTACTCGGTGCCGGTCATCTGCAAACAGAGCGGCAGAGCAGGACTGTGCCAGGGAGCCTGGAGCTCAGTCAGTGGGGAAGATCTCCTGGAGACTAGGGGAAGTGTCCAGGCAGGGATGCCACGGGACCTTCATAAGGGCTCAGAGCTCTGGGTACCGTGAGGCTGGGCCAAGGGTTAGGGTCACCCAGCAGCAGTTAGCTGAGGTCTCAACTTCCCAAACTTCATCTCTAAGACAGAAGTATGCTGCCTCTATGTCAGGGGCAGTGACTGGGGCAATGGTGAGAGACACTGTGTCCTTGTCTCTGAGGGCAAAACTACCCAGGGCATGCTCTGACCATGCCTCCCCTTCCTCACTTCCTCCTGTTGTGTGAGCCCCAGCCCCTTCCCCGGAACTCACAGGCAGACACTGGCTCCTGCCGGCTACCCTTGAGCTTGTCTTTCTTCTTGGTGGCATCCCAGCCTTCAAAAAAGCTCTGGCAAAGGGAAAAGTAGTCAGTGAGAGAGAGAGACCCCAAGACCTTCGGGACCCCTCCCCACGAGGGGAATGAAGGCAAGGTAGGGGCAGGGCACAGTGATGGTCAGTATGGTGGGAAGGGAGGTCAGAGTTCACGGAGATTGGGATACAGAGGCCTGAGTTTGAACTGGGAGGAGAGGAAAGACTAAATGATAAATATTAGGGGTGAAATTAAGTTTAAGTGGGGGTAGTACTGGTGTTCAGGTGAGGGTGGCTGGAATCCAATCAGATGAGGGTCAGGGGTCAACGTCAGATGGCTCCAACGAGAGATAGGATAAGACCCCTGATCATGGTAGAGACGAGATGCAACAGTGAGAAGCCAGACAGTGTGAGCTTGACATAAAGATCAGAGTCAAGGTCAAAGTGCTAGGTTGAGTTGGGAACTGTGAGGGTAAGGGTGCAGCTAGGACTGGACTTGAGAGTGGCCAGGTGAGGGGAATGGGCAGGGCCCACCTCATACTCCTGCTTGAAGCCATAGCCCTCCGCTGTCTTCATCTGGTTGATATGCTGCAGGAGGTCGGCCACTCGTACTGCAGGGTGAAGCTGCCCTGTGTGATAAGGGGAACCCTTTCGGCCACATGGGCGCCGAGGGGAGCCCCCGAGGAGGCTGCTGGCCTCGGTGACCCCACTGCTTCGCTGGTCTCCTGCAGTCAGAGGAAGGAAAAGGGGGTCTCTCACATATATGCATGCCCAGGCCGGGGGGCCCTGGAGCCAGGGAACACAGCCAACATGGAGGATGGCTGGATCATCCGCTGGAGTCGAGCATGGCAGGACCGCCCCATACGGGCCTCTGCAAGCCTTTCCCTTCCGTATCTTGGGTTTCCCATCTACAAAATAAGCAGGTCAGCTGAGGTGACCCACAGGGTGCTCATGGTTCAGTTACTCTGAGATCCCAGGACATCCTCACACACCACCATGCCGCGTTTCACAGCTCAACCTGCCTGGCGGGCATTAGCAGAGCCCTGGACACGCCCTTCTCTTCCAGGGAACGATCCGGAACATTGGCAACTCCCAGCAATCACCCCCCATTCAAAACCGAGCAGCACAAAATTAGCTTGCGCAGCCGCCCCCTCCGCTGACAATGCCAGGCACCTGAATAGGGTTTCTCCTGCGCCAGCATTTCCATTGTCAGCCAGTGAAGTGGCCCAGACAAGGGGGCCCCACAAACCCAGGCCCTGCCAGACAGATACGCCGCTCCCTAGCACCTAGAATCAGCATCCCCAAGGACATCCTGCCTTGCTTCTGGAGCTCAGGTCTAAGGCTAAGGCTTCTCCACATGGAGCCCTCACTCACTGTGTCTCCTACCTGCTCTCAGGACAGGCTGACTGGAGACCTGCCCTTCATGTTTCTCACTGGTCTCACCTGTCGGGGCCTGTGACAGGATCTCTAGTGGGTGCCTATTCTTCCTTTCCCTGGGCATCCCAGATGCTGCTTCCTTCACCTCAATACCCTTCCTCCCCCAGCCTTTATGCCCGGAGAACTCATACCTACCCTCCACGTCTCAGCCAAAATGGCCCTTCTCCAGTGAGGGCCTGTGCTCCACCTTAGCGACTCACAGAGAGGATGGGTGCAAGATGCTCAGGCCACTGCCCCAGACCCCAGCCAGAGCAGGGAGACTATACTTTCAGCTTCCTATGCCAAGGTTTGAAAACTGCCTCCAGGCAGAAACTCAAGGCCGTGCCTGGGTCTCCCTGTTTTGCCGTTCTGCTCTCAGCAGCCCTGGTCCCAACGAGCAGTGCAGTTCCATAAAGAACAATCGTCTACTGGGTTTAATTCTGAGTTCCAGTCACTTACAGAAAGAGAACCGTTCAGTTATTAGTGTATCATGGGGTGAGATGCCCCACACCCTTAACCTTACAGATGAGAAAGCTGAGTCCAAAGACACAAGAAAGGACTCATGTCACTGTGGCAAGTATAGTAAGTACGCAAGATGGCTGGATGGGTAGAGTGCTTCCCGAGTGAGCCTGCGGACCTGAGCTCAGAGCCCAGCGCCCACCTAAGAAGCCAGCACAGTGGCAGACACCTGTATCCCCACCACCGGGGAAACAGAGACAGATGTGACCCAAGGACTTGCAAGCCAGTCTAGCTGAATCTGGAAGCTCCGAGTTCAGAGAGAGCCTGTCTCACAAGAGAAGATGGAAAAGCAATTAGGAAGAGAGCCCAACAACCTCTGCGCATGAGCCTGCAAACATCTGAGTGGCCACACACACACATATGCATACTTCACATGCATGTACACATGAACATTTACACACACAGATGTGCATGTCCACATGGACATTTATACACATGTGCACATATGTGTGAATGCTTACACACGTGTGTGCAAGCTTCTGTGAACACTTCCACATACATGTGCAGTTAACATGAACATACAGCTGCACACATGAAATCTTATAGACACACAAACACACAAGTTAAATAAAGGGTGGAGGAGATCTGTGTTTAAATGAGTCTGCGCAATCCTGATGTAAACAAAAATAAGTATCTTTCTGCCCTGGAAGACCCCTCAAAATGTGGAAGGAGGGCCCCTTCACGTCTCTCACCACGCAGGACTCTTCTGTGTTCTATGAAACACCCTCAGGGGAGTGGCAGGACAGGGTGGGTCTGACAGAGGCTCAGACAGACCTCAGACCACGTCCCAGTTCTTCATATGGCCTTGGGGGTGCCGCTTAGTCTGTCTAAACCTCCATTCTCACATGTCGAATGAAGCAAAAACCAATGCTGTCCAACACAGCAATGTAGACATGAAATAAGACGACACTCAAGAGACACCCAGAGCCTGGCACCAGGCAGCACCACCCACGGCCATCGCTGGCACAGCCAGCTGTTTCCAGGAAAGGGACTCCCTGGGTCCCTGAAAGCCGAGGCAGCTGTAAGACACTGGTCTAGCCGGAAAAGCCAGTTCCAAGAAGCAGCTACAACCAAACAAGCTGAGGACATGCAAGACTTCAAGAAGGGTTTCTGGGGTTGGGGAGATGGCTCCATGGGTAAGTGCTTGCCATGGAAGCCTGATCTCCAGTGCCCACATAAAAAGCCTGGCATGGCAGCATTTGTCTGTAACCCCAATGCTGGGGATAGAACAGGGTGGAGACAGGCCAGGGCCCTGGTGAGGCGAGGGGAAAGAGAGAGCGAGCCAGCACAGGCATCCAACACCTCTGCTTCCCGGCGGCCTGGTGTGAACAGCTCTGCTCCACTGCACCGCTCTCACATTGACTGAAACAGGAGCCGAAATAAATCACTCCTCCCTGAAGCCACTTTTATCAGAGCACTGAAAAGATCCAATAAATGCAACATGGTTTTCTGCTGTAAACCAAAATCGGGTCTCTGACAGACAAGAAACCTACAAGAAAGGATAGGTTGAGCCAACCCCCGTGAGGGTTCTAAGACTCAGCCCCAGTCTCCTGGACACAATGGTTTTCCAGATGTTGCAATCTGGCCTACATTGTGTCCAACCTTCCCATCCCAACGCCAGCCAAGTCTCCCTTTCCCAGTGGCACTTGGCATCGAGGCTTGTGCCCACCTGTGATGGTTGAGTGAAAATGGCCTCCACAGGCCCCTAGGTAGTGGGACAATTAGGAGGCGTGGCCTTGTTGGAGGAAGTGTGTCACTGGGGGTGGGCTTTGGGGTTTCAGAAGCTCAAGCCAGGCCCAGTGGCTCACTTGCTCTTCCTGCTGCCTCCCTCAGCTACCTCTCCGGCACCATGTCTGCCTTTATGCCGCCATGCTCCCCACCGTGATGACAGTGCACTAACCTCTAAACTGTAAACCAGCCCCAATTAAACGTTTTCCTTATAAGGGTTGCTGTGGTCTCGGTGTCTCTTCACAGCAATAGAAACCCTAGCTAAGACACCCTGCTGCCTCAGCACCTATTCTGTCAGCCCCACCAGGTGTGTCCAGCCCCTCTCTCTCCTTTGTCCACCTCTATGCACCCACATCTATTGCTTTTTATCCTGTGTTTTTGTCCTCCCTACCTCTGACTGCCTAAACCCTTCTGTGCCTTCAGACCCAGCCCCACACAGCACACACAAGTCAGAGAGACATGTGCCCAGATCATGGTTCTGCCACTGCCGATTATGCGACTTGGACAAGTGACTTCCCCTCTCTGAGCCTCTTTTTTTTCCTCATTTTTTATTTTTTTGCTTGATTGTTTGCTCACGTATCCATTTTTGAGGTAGGTGTCAGGTAACCCAGGCCACTCTCAAAGTCCTTATGTAATCAAGGAGGGCTCCTGCCTTCCCCAACCAAAGGCTGGGTCACCGTGCCCTGCCTATGTAACGCTCATGATCTAACCCAGAGCTTCTTTCCCATCAAGCAGGCACTTCAGCCACTGCAGCCAAAGCCACAGCCCTCCCTTTTCCTCTTTTGGTAGGATGAAGGTTGATGATCTCTACTGAGCCATGTAAAACGGTGGTACTACAGAAAGGAAATAAGTGTTCATCGGGCTTGAAAACATACATAAAACAGACAAATTCGCTGACAGATGCAATGCCAGTTTGCATCGTTTTCTGATATATGTGCAATATTTTTATAGACATACCAAAAAATCAAAAGTGACTCAAAAATAAGAAGTCTGAAAGCCTGCCTCCCTTAAAGAAGCTGATTATGAATTTTAAATCTTGGGCTGGTGAGATGACTTCATGGGTCCATGTGCCCAACACCAACAATTCTGCCAACCTGACTTTAGCCCTCGAAACCCACGTAGTACAAGGAAAGAATCAGCTCTTAATGCTCTGTCCTACACATACATACACAGTGGCACTCATGTACCCATACACATACATACATATATGTGTATATATATATGTATATACACATATTATATATATATGTATATACACATATTATATATATATGTATATACACATATTTTATATATATATATATATATATATATATATATATATATTTCTCCAATGGCACTCAGAAGCACGGCCTGCACCCACCTCAACACCCACACTTTACTTTTTTCAGAACTTTAAAGATTCATATTTATTTTGGTTTTTTGAGACAGGGCCTTCTCTAGGTAGTTCTGTCCATCCTTGAACCTACTGTGTAGACCAGGTTAACCTCAAATTCACAGAGCTCTGCCTGCTGAGTGCTGGAATTAAGGGCATGCATCACTACATCTCATAAAATGTAATAATTTTTAAAAGAAATTTTAAAACTTTCCATAAAGAAAATAACAACAACCAAAAAGATTGTCTTTTGACAAATTCCACCAAACTTTCCAGAAGTGATTTATTCTAACCTTCCATGATGAGGGACAAAGAGTAGAAACCCAGTGCATTTTTTTAAATTCTGATAACAAAACCAGGCAGGAAAAGCATAAGGCAGAGCCATTTTCAAGAAGAGCCCACCCAGAAAGGTCACTTGAGGATCTTGAACAGTAAGTGCAGTAAATTAGAAGACGTGAAAATGCCACTCACTTCATAACAAACAAAAGGAAACCTCGGCTATTTCAGTAAGTTCGGAAGAAAGGTCTGGGAAGTTTAATGTGTTTAGTCTAAAACCCACTTAGCAAACTGAAAATTAAAGGAAACTGTTAACCTGACAAGACACTTCAAACCCCAAACCCCCAGCAAACTATTATTTGTGTTTAAATGTTGGAAGCATCTTTTTAAAAGCCACTAAAGCAAGACAAAGATTCCTGCTAAAAAACGCTTCTACAAGGCCCCTAAAAAACCATGGAAAGAAAGGCCTAGAACAGTGGTTCTCAACCCATGGGTCGTGACCCCCCTGGGGTTTCATATCAGACATCCTGCATGTCAGATATTTACATTAGGATTCATAACAGTAGCAAAATTAGAGTTACGAAGTAGCAAGGTTGGAGTCACCACATGAGGAGGTATATTAAGGTGTCTCGGCATTAGGGTGAGAACCACTGGCCTAGAAGAAACAGGGGTTCTGTATCTGCAGATCCTCTGACATCACTGGGAAACCTGAGAGATGCTACAGATGCATTAAGACCAAGGCGAATGTCAATGAAGTAGCATGATTTTAAGATCAAGTCACATACCAAAACATCAACCTCAAGCCCAAGCCGGGTGTGTTAGTGTGCACCTTTAATCCCAGCACTCAGAAGGCAGAGGCAGGCAGATCTTCTGTGAGTTGGAGGCCAGCCTGGTCTGCATAGTGAGTTCCAGGACAGCCAGTAATATATAGTGAGGTCCTATCTCCAAAAGAGAAAGAGAAAAAAAAGAAATTATGGAGCGAGAAAAGATGGGTATATTTTAAAGTCCACTATTTTGCAATTAGAGTCAGAAAAAAGACCCAGTAAAATGGTTCAGCTTAGTGTTTGCCACTAAACCTGATAATCTGAGTTCAATTCCTGGGAACTACAAAGTAAAAAGAGAGAACTGACTACCAGAAGTTGTCCTCTGACCTACACATAGACAGACAGGCAGGCAGACAGACAGACAGACTAACAAGTAAGTCATGTAATTAATGGGTGTAGTACAGGCTAGTGACAAAACACTGCGCTTAGCATGCACCAAGCCCTGGGGTCAGTCCTCAGCAGCAAAAGGGAAGAGACCTGATGATGTAGTTCACAAAGGATGTACAAGAGTTTATGGAGAAAAATACTCGCAGGCCCGGAAGACGTAAACAAGCAAGGTGATATGTGTCATGTCCGCATACAGTTCCTGAGAGGAAAGATGGCTTCTTAAAAACTGATCCTTAGATTTGATATGAAGTCACTTGAAAACACGATTCTAAAATTTGTAACAAAGAGATTGAAGACAAAAAAAAAAAAAAAAAAAAAAACATGAAGAGCAAAACGGGTGGCTATGTCTTGGCTATTAAGACAGCTGGGAATATCCTGGGATTCCAGCCCAGGGGCCGACAGAGAGGAGTGAGGGGCCCGCCGGCTGGCTCAGCAGGCAAAGGTCTTGCCACACAAGCCTGACAACCTGAGTTAGATGCGGATTCCACAAAGTTGTATCCCGCCCTCCACATGTTCACAGCAGCACACGCTTCCCCACCACCGCAAAGAAAATTAATCAAGCCAAAAATTTTAAGAAAGAAAATGATGCAGAAGCTGTTCATTATCCCTGTGGATAAGAGAAAATCCTTAATTCATGCCACATGCAAAAATAGATGCCAGAGAAAGATTTAAATATGAATTGTAAAATATTAAGTTTGAGGGAACAAAGGGGGAAAATGCTTAATAATGTGTGCACGCACGCAAGCACACACGCTCCTGCGGGTGGGTACACGTGTGTGAGCAGGTGGAAGTGGACATGCACGTGGAAGTCAGAGGCCAGCACTGGTCTGTCACTCTCCACCTTCTTTGTCAGGACCTGCAGTCCACCACTTCGGCTCCTCTAGCTGGCCAGTGAGCTCCAGGGACTGTCATGTGCCTAGCCTTTAATGGCCCAACCATCTCTCCGACCCTTGCCTGGCCTTTGAAAAGTAGGTTCTGGGGCTTGAACTCAAGTCCTTGCACTTGTCTGGCAAATGCTTTACAGACAGAATCATCTTCCCAGCCCCAGAGAAAAATTCTAAGGAAACAAACAAATAAAAAAGAAAAAGCAGAAGTCGCAGAGGAAATGGCAGACAAATCTGAGGACATTAAGATAAAGACGTTTCTGTTCCTCCAAAGATGCTATAAATAACCGGGAAAGATGGGCTACAAACTGGGGGAAGATATTTGCAATTCATATGCAACAAATGATTATTATCCTGAATATATAAAGAACTCCTAAAAACCACTAAGAAAGCAACCAAAAAAAAAAAGAAACCTAACGGAAAATGAGGTGGAAGAGGTAAGCAGCCATTTCACGGAAGAAGAGACCGGAATGCCAATCATGACTGGAAAATGTATTCAAGCTCATTAGCACTCAGAGAAATGCAAAAATCTATAGAAAAATCACCATTTCATACAAACCAGCTCCACAATGGGAAGAAGGCTGTCGAATTTTGTTACCAATGTATAGCTACAAAGTCTTTCACACTAGAAGGGCCAAAGCAAAACCACTTTGGAAAACATTTCAGCCCTGTCTCACTACCTGGAAGGAGCATATGCACTTTATCGTCCAGTGAGTCTGCCTCTAGGACCCCACATGCAGCACCTCTAGGACCTGCACAGCAACGCCCTCAGCAGCCGCACTGTGGTAACAGGGGACCAGAAGCCCAACAGGTAGTCACGAAGAACACAACTGCGACATGGTCATACAATGGAAAACTACACATCTGAGAACAGTTAATGAACTATGACGAAGCCAAATGTTCACATGGTCAAATATGAGAACGTGACATTGGCTTGAAAAACAGAGTGTGGGTTCCTTTTTATGAAGGTAGAAAATGAGAAAAGTATATGCATGGGTTCTTTGGAGAAAAACATGCCTGTGCTATAATTGACCTCAGAAGGCTAGATAGAAGGACAGAAAGACTGGACAGACAGAAGTTTAGAGCTCACTGCTCTTTTGTTGTCGTTTGGTTTTTGTTGTTATTTTCTTAGGTGCGGGGTGCTGAGGTTTGAACCCAGGGCCTCCTATGAGCTAGGTAAGCACTCTGTCTCTCTACTACCTCCCAGCCCAGGAACACACTGCTTTCACAGAGGATCCAGGTTCGGTTCCCAGCACGCACATCAGCTCTAGGGGTTCTGATGCTGTCCTCTTCAGGTACTGCAATCACATGAGGCACACACACATATAATAGGCAGACACACGTAAAATAAAAATAAATATATCTTTTAAGAAAAAAAAAAGGCCAGATAATTGTGAAAATACATTTCAGGGGAGTATTTATATGTGAGAGCAGCACGGGTATAGCCAGAAGCGGTACTCTGCTACTGTTCTGAGTTGCTGGTGGTTTACTGGTCTTCACAGTTATGGCTTTAGCCGGGAACAGTGTTTCGGTGTCACTCCCTGCTTCCTTTCATGTAAATCAACACTAACTAAAGTAAAAAGATGGGAAACGAAAGAAGTTCAGGCCTAGCACGTAGCAGCTGACTCACTCTGTTCTGGCAATCAGGACACCACACCAGGAGATTCACACACACTATCTCATTTGGACATCACAGCAGGCCTGCAGGGAACTGGTCTACCATCAGAGATGACCTTCTTCCCATTTTATATGCAAAGAAACAGATGTCTGGAGAGCTTAATTAAGCAACTTGCCCTAGATCACACAGCCATAAGGAAGAGATTCCAGAGGTCAGTCCAGGTCTGCATGGTCACAGCCTGGCTGTCTCCACCCTGGCTACCAGATCCCAGTCTGGTAAACGGTAGGTGCCCAGTGAAAGGTGAGCATGTGCACGTCAACTCAGTGCCATGCTGGCATGGCTCCTGTAAGTCCCTCCAAGCACAGCATCAACACACCCCGTGTATTCTCTGGATTTCTGGGCCAGTGTTGACACACAGGAGGTAGAGGCCTTGGCAGGTCTCTGTTCTGTGAGCCTGGAGGGCCGGTACTTACCTCGAGGGCTGTAGCCGGGAGCGTCCATGAAGGACAGGCCCAGCCGCTCATCCTCCTGCAGAGTGCTCTGGTCTGTGAAGCTTCGGTCCACAGCGCTCATCATGTGAGTCTTCTCCTGGCGGTAGTTGACCGTGGCTTTCGTCATGCTCACTGGCTTCCTGCAGAAGGGGACAGTTGGAGACACTGGCATGGTGGGTGGAGCCAACAGCACCCAGATACGGGAGGGAAAACACCTCCCCCCCCCCGCTCTGCCATTGGCTCTCGGAGACTTTGGGTCAGGGGTCAGCAGCATTTCAAATGCACCTCTGGACGCAGAAGGAACACAGCCCACACTCACTCACCAGCCCAGTTCAGCCAATAGCAGCCATGGGCAGGGTCCTTGTTTCTTATCCCTCCTGACCCCAAGGTCTCAGGAGACAGAGTCATTCACTCTAGGCCTAACTAGGTACCACTGCAGAGCTACCATTCCACAAACTGGAAGGAGATTCACCCATAGAGCCCCAGACACACACTTCTCGTAAGATCCCTGCCTGGGAGCTCCCTCCCTCTCACACAAGGGAAAGCTGGCCTTCTGAGGGGGGGCTAGGGTCTCCTCTGCCAGCTCAGGGGCCTTCCAGGGAACACCAGTTGTGGAACCCTACCCCCCACCTACCTGGCCAGCAAATGAACCCAGCAAAGGAAGGAGAGGACAGTCCTGCCCTCAGTCCTGCCTGAGACCCCTCATGGGTAGAGACCTCAGGCTGTGACTCCCAGGCACTTGGGGAAGGGTGAGTGGCAGAGAGCACAGCTGTGCCCCTCTCTAGCTAAAAGAGCAAGAAGCCCACATGGGAATGACCTGGGACCCGTGTGGAGGCTGAGAAGACCCTGCCAAGCTGGCTGAAGACTGAGGCCCAAGAGAACCTTTCAGTGAGTGGATACTGGCCTAGAAGGCAGTTTCCAGTGGCGTACCACAAGGCTCTATTCCCAGCCAGGGGCTGTCAACCTCCTTGGGAAAACTACAAAAGCAAACCAATCAGATCCACAGGGGACGGAGCATGGGGGGACAGGCGGTGGACACCTGACTCCACTGGCCGCCAGCTGATCTCAGTGTGAGAGCGGGCAGATGAAATTCAATGTACACACTCCAAAGTTCTGAATTTAGGTTCAAAAATTATCTGCACGAAATCACGGGGAGGGAAAGCAGCCGTATCAGCAATTCCTTGGAGTGAAGGGGAGAAAACTGGGGGGCTGGTGCTAGGAGGCAGCAGGATGGGGACAGGCTCAGGAAGCTGGGGTGGGAGATGAGGAAGGTGAACCTCGGTGGAGAGGGGTCACTGAGGCCCGGGAAGGTGAGGTGAGCTGCAGGCTGGCTGGGGAGAACAGAGCCGGCTCTCTATAGAGGCCGTGGCAACAAGGAAAAATGCCACGAGATAGCGGAGGCCGTGGAGAGGGGCTGACATTGACCTAGTCGGAGAAGGGGAGGGTGAAGGGGAGGGTGAAGGGGAGGGCAGGCCGTGGGAGCCCGGGGTGACCGGAACTACTCACGGGTAGTAGGAGTAGGCGTAGCGGTCCCTCCTGGCAGCGTGCAAAGAGAAACGGTGATGTGACTAGCCTTCCCTCCCAGAAGGAACGGACCACATAGGCCAAGGGGAGGCGGGGTTGAGGGGAGGGCATTCTCACTCTAAAAGCTGACCAGATTCAGTCACTGTGAGCGCAGGCTAAGAGCCCTTCCAGGATCTTGCCCCAAGTGTGCAAAGAGTCTGAGGGATGCACAGCTTTTGCAGTCATACACACATGTGCAGAGACAAACACATAGACAATACACACATACATATACACACACAGAGATACACTCAAATAGATTCAACAGATACATACTCTCCCACACAGAAATACACACCCATGCACATACATTCAAACACTCCGAGGCCTCATCCATGCCTGCTCTGGCCTTTGCAGACAGCCCCGACCCTCAGGCTTCTTGGCTGCAGCCTCCACACCTCAGCCTGGGAACGAGAGTAGCTCGGGACAAGGAGAGACAGGGTGGAGAAACCCCAGCAGTATGGAGAAGCTCCACCAAGACACCTAGGCAAGCCCAGGGCCCAGTCTCCCCACCTTGACTGACCCTGACCATGGGGATCGTTAAGGAACCAGGCCACCATCTCACTGGATACCCGAAGCGTGTGTGAAAAGCATGTATGCTGCTGACTATAGAACACTTGCCTAGCATGCTCAAGGCTCAGGGCTCAATCTCTAGCACTGAGGGCTGGGAGGAGGAAATCCCATTCCACAGACAAGGATACTAAGCCACAGGTTGCCGTGGCAAAGGTCAGAGTCCCTCAGGTCTCAGGAACCTGGCCCAGGAACTCCCTCCCAGGTTCCATCAGGGGCTGGTGCCGTATCTCCTGCTCTGTCCATTACATTTGCAACACAGGCTGTTCCAAAATCTGTTCAGACCCTGCTCTGTTCCATCCCAACCCACAATGCAAATGGGGAGGTGGGGGGGGGGGCTGAGGAGTACACTGGCTCCCCAAGACCAGGCCAGGGGACACAGTGAAGGGACACAATGGAAGTAGCAAAGCGCAATGCTGGGAAAGAAGATGGTCCTAGGGGCCTCAGAGATAGCCTTGGACAGGTATGGATATATGAGATAGGGGCTGTAGATAGGCAGTCCCCTAGTGACACCCCAATACATCTTTGGTCCACCCTGTCCTGGCCAGAGGCTCTGCTGCAGCATTAGGTGATAACCCACAGAGCCAATTCTCTCCCCTCGGGGAAGATTTCTACGAACTCAAATACACTCCAGCCGTGCCTCTTACAGCCCCCTACACCTGCACCCCCTCAGGCCCCTCTCGGGCCTCTGCTGGGAACACGTGCAGAGACCTGCCATCGCCCGGGAGACTACAGTGAGGCCTGCACATTCGCAGTGAGGCCTGAATTCAGAGCCAGCCCTACCATTTCACCTAGAGACTTGGGCAACTCACTTTAATCACTGCGTCTCCGTCTGTCCATCTGTCCGTCGGCGAAAAGGGAGTCAGACCTGCTGTTTGTCGGGATCCAAGAAGGAAATGTTCTAGGATAGATCCCAAGTGCCTAAACCTCATCTGGCACATTCTGCATACTCAACAGCTAACACTCCTGGCATACAGTCATTTCTCATTAAGTGATCATTAAAAATGCTGTCTCAAGACACTGTTCTGGAACTCCAGAAGAAAAGGGGGGAAAAAACTGAACCTGAGCCCAGGATAGGCCATCCCCACACAGTACCTCCATTCCACTGGCACACCCTATCCCTACTGCTGATGGCTCTAGCCAACTCTTTGTCCCCTCTCTGGATCCTACTTATCTGTTCCTGGCAGCCCAGAGAGCCAGTGCCAACCATCCTGTGTGTGCCCAGCCTGGCATCAGCAGGGGCTGATAGAAGCCAGAGCCCAGATGGGGAAGGATGAGGCTGACTCTGCCTTTGGCTCCTAGGGTGACCTGGACAGGTCCACTGTCCCCTCCAGGGCTCAGTTAAGGTACTTGAAGCCACCATGCTGTGGAGGAGCCTAGTGTGGATGAGGTAGTTAACATGTGGCTGCAGGCAAAGAGGTCTCAGGAGCTCCCACCCTGCCTCCAACTGTGCTGGGGATGGTGTTGGAGGGGAGGAGGCCAGTGTTGTTTGGTGCTTTGAGCTTTTGTTTTGTTCTTGAAACAGGATCTCATGTAGCCCAGGCAAGCCCTGAACTCTGTATATAGCAGGGATGACAGAGACAGCCTTGAACTTTTGATCCTCCTGCGTCCATCTCTGGAATGTTAGGGTTACACATGTGTGCCATCATTTCTGGTTTATGCCAGGCTGGGGACCGAAGCAAGGGCTTCATGTATGCCAGGCAAGCCCTTTACAAAGTGAGGAGGATCATTGGCTCTGACAGACGATGTCGTTCCAAAGACCATTCTCCACACAAGACCAGATGTCCAGACTCCCTGGCAGATCTCTCACTCTGGGGTTCTGAGCCCGCACAATCAGTTAGGGCAGATACCTTGGCTAGAGGGCAAGGTATAGCGACAGTCAGGATGCTTCTATGCCTTCCTTTGAAACGGCCCCTGGGGGCCAAGGAGGGCAACGCCTGCTTCCAGCACAGCTCTCTGGCACCAGGCAGAGGGCTCATTCCTGGAGAGTGGCACCTGGCACCAGCCAGACCTGTGCTCCTGCCACAACAGTGCCCTTTGCTGAGTCTCTGACTCTCAGTGCCCAGTGGCAGGCTGGAAACCCTGCACAGACTTCGCCACCAGAGGGGCTGCTCTACCAGCCTCAGCCCCTCTGCTCCCAGCAGGCCTTCCAGGAGTGGGGGCCCCTGGAAGCTCCACTCACCCTTTGCGGATGATGACAATGATGGCCCCCAGGAGGAGAATGAGGACAGCGAGGCCACCTGCACAGATGCCCAGGATGAGCCCCATCTCCTCCGACCTCTGGGACACTTCAAGGGGTCGCTTGCTCTCCTTGCAAGCAGCTGGGGGGAACAAACAGGACAGAGGGACAAAGGGTCAGAGAGCACCCAGGCCTGGATCTGGGTGCCGAGGCACAGAGCAGTCCAGACACACGTGCACCCACGCACTGCCCGCTGCTCAGGAGGACGTGTTATCTCCTCCCCCCACGTCTCAGCCAATAGCCGTCGTGTTCCAGATCAGTCTCCCTCAGCCTGCTCTTCTCTTAGCCTCCACGGAGCCTCCCCAGAGCTTCAGAGAACACGGGATACTTGGAGCCTTCACACACCTACCCTCCTGCCCTCCTGCCAGGTGACAGAGGGAGGGAAAAGTACCTGTGCCAAGGCGACCCATCCCAGGATGTAACCAACCACACTCCACATCTAGAAGAGGGACTCACACCACAGCCTCCCTGCCTGTCACCCTCAAGATGCAAGCACAATGTCTCTCTCTCTCTCTCTCTCTCTCTCTCTCTCTCTCTCTCTCTCTCCCCACGGACTGGTCTTTGTCTGTCAGGGTGTAAAAGCTAGGAAAGTCTGCTTGCTGTCTAGCTTGAGAGAAGAAGCCCCTGAAGTGGGCACCAGGTGGCCGAGACGGAAAGCCCTTCCTGACTGGGCCTGGGCAGGGCTGAAGGACACACAGGGGACTCACCTTTCCTGGCAATTCGGATGCAGTTCAGCCGGGTTTCCTGGAAGTGCAAATAAAGGAGCTCAGAGACGCAAAAACCAAACCCACCCTCCACTAATAAGGATGGATTGCACTTAGTCAGGGCTCACATGTCAGGTGCCAACTGTTGACTAAGGACACTGCCTAGAGCTGTGTCTTAAGACCAATGAGACCAGAAAACACAAAAACAGCATGTGGAGGTGGGGTAATGCTCAGACATATGGGCAGGAACTAGATCCAGGGGTCTGCTAAAAAGAAAAGAAAAGAAAGAGAGAGAGGAAGAAAGAAAGAAAGAAAGAAAGAAAGAAAGAAAGAAAGAAAGAAAGAAAGAAAGAAAGAAAGAAAGAAAGAAAGAAAGAAAGAAAAAGGAGAAGCCAGCACCGAGGAGCCTGAAGCCCAAAGAACAGGTGGAGCCCAGATAGAAGAGAAAGTCTGGTTTGGGATGGGGCCTAGGCCTCTTGAGGTAGACTCTGTTGGGAAGAAGTATCTGAGAGAAAGCAGGGCCTCAGGAAGCAAGGGTGTTGGGGCATCTGTGGAAAGAAGTCTGGGACCAGGAGGGCGAGGCTCAAGGAAAGGAAGCTAGGGTGTGGAGGAGTCTAGGACCAGGTCTCAGGCCTCAGTGGTAGGTCTCGAGACAGGCTCCCCACCCTACCACCCCCCACCCCAGCCTACACCACCAGGACCCAGCCGGCCCCTCACCCCTTTCAGGTGGCTTGCTGCCTGGAAGTAGATGAGGTAGGCCTTCCTGGGCTCCAGCGGTGGGTTCCAGAAGCCGCGATAGGTCTGGTTGTCACCCACGGTGAACGGCATGGCCTCAAGCAGGCTGCTGGCGGCCAGTTCAGCCCCAAAGTAGTGTACCAGGCCTCGGGCTAGTGCCGTCTCAAAGGTCAGAGGCACTGAGAAGCAGTCCTGACCTCCTGGCTCCCGCCGCGACCGCCGAGGCCGCTCTTCCTCCACCACCACCTGGTACACGCTGGACAGGGAGGAGAGGCTCGAGTGACCACAGAGGGCCCGGAGAGCCTTCAGGCGGTGACGGTAGGCTTTAACTCTGCCTCTTTCTAGACCAGCAAGTCACGGATGCTCCCAAACCTCAGCTCCCTCCTCTGTAAGATGAATGTGACCCACGGGGTAGATGGAAAGGACGCTTAGCTAGTGAGTGCCTGTTGTCATTGCTGCTGCCAGCCGTAGCCCTGCTCAGTGACACTAATCCCCAAGGCCCACTGGACCTCATCAATACGTGGGGTACAGAACCTGGGACATGGAGACAACTAAAGACTCTTTCCGGGGCCTGGAGAGAGGGCTCAGTGGTTAAGAGCACAGTCTGCTCTTCCAAAAGGACCTGGGTTCAATTCCCAACACTCACATGGCAACTCACAACTCTCTGTAACCTTAGTTCCCAGGGATCTGACACCCTCACACCAATGCACATAAAATTTTTTTTTAAAGTAAAGAATGACCATGTGAGGAGCCCTGTGCTGGTACTGAGGAATCTAGGCCTCCTGAAACTAAATGTCTCTAGCAGGAAAGAGACTACCTCTAAGCAAACAGGCAGATCCTGGTGCTACTATATAAAGGCCTCTCAACCCTAAAACAGTCCTGTCTACAAATTGGAGCCCATTGTGCCCAATAGGGCCTTGCTGCCTGACTTGGATCTCTACTCCTGACAGCTGTGGTTCTGCTTATTTTAGCATCTTACTGAAGGGGCTCCGGCTGTGGGCTCCTCCAGTCCACCGTGGAACTCAGCCAGAGTGAACGTGTAGGGTCTGAGGTGCTTAAATATTTCCCACCAGCCTCCCTGACAGCTCAGCCTGTGACACCTGCCTATGCCACCCCACCTGACAACCTCTGCTCTGGGAAGCAGGAAAGCCCTTGCCTTCCCTCCAGCTTCTGGTACATGGGGTCACTGCCTGTCACAAAATCGATACAAACAGCAGCCCGTCTCCCTCTCAGCCCCGCTCCACCCCCAGGCTAGAGTCAAGCCTCCTCCAGCCTCAAGGGTTCCCAAGAGGAAACAATAATTCACATTAGCTCAAGCTGGAATGGTGTCTAAGGAAATGAAGGCTTGGAGAAATAAGATCCAGTGCCAGGGTCACCGGTCCAGCATGTTCCATCTCCCTGTTCCCATCTAATTTGGCCAGTCCAGCTCCCAGGATCCCTTGAGAGGACACTGAGAGAGATGTCTCCCTGCTGATGCCACACAAGGACCCGGAGGCTTCAGCAAAGAACGTGGCATTGCAGGGTCTGAGAGTCGGTTCAAGGCAGGCTGTTACAGCAAATCAGAGAGACCCAGCAGGTGAGGAAGGTAAAGGACAGGATGAGAAGGTGGAGGACTGCCTAGGGCACGTGACAATCTAACCACCTTCATGGGCCAGCTACCAGTCCCCACTAAAGGAAGATCCAAGGAGCAGAGAGGCTCTGAGACTTCCAAAATCTCACCCTCCCTCATCTCCATGATTCCACTCACACACTCCCCATCTGTACGCTAGCCAGCGCATGCACACGCGCAAACACACACACACACACACACACACGGCAGAGGCAGCTGTTGTAACACTGGTAATCCTAGAGTCCTTCTAGAGAATAGGGAGCAGGAAAGTGATGTGCTAGGCCACCCCACGGAGATGGGTTTATCTGGCTGGCTATCTAGTCTTCTAGAATGCCCAACCCTGTGTCTCCAGAAACAGAAACAGCTAGAAAATACAAGGCCCCAAGTTTTCACTTCTCCTAAAAGTCTAATGAACCACCCTGGTGAGGCCTACACCATCCCTTCTCTAAACTGGGCACTGTCCAGGAAACCCATGAGAGTTCCCAGCAGTGACCTGTGGTCTTGGCTGGAAATGAGTGGCTTCAAGCTTTCCACTGCCCAGAATCATGGAGCACCCTCCTCAGCAATGAGCCCAGACAGGAAAAGGGCTAACCAGAGAGCTGGCCAAATCACAGGAGAGGCCTGTGGCTACCCTCTCCACATAGGCTGCCCCACCTGATGGGTGCTCCACGGCCCTGGGCCGGCCTCAGCAGCACGGTGATGGTGTTCTCAGACTCGCCCAGGGGTGACGGCATATCAGCATAATCAAAGCTGGGAGCTGAGAAGAGACGGGGACACAAACATGGTGCCAGAAAGACCAGACTTTCACTAACCGCACCCCCCCAACCCCACTCCGGGACTTAACATCATGTTCCCTTGATCTAAGCTTCCCTGGGCCCTGATCGTAGGCTCTGACCTCTGACCTCAACTCTGATTCCACCCACCGTAGTCTCCTGACTCCTCTGCTTGAGTCCTGACTCCTGACTTATTGTTTATCTCACCAAGGGTCCTCTGCACCCACTCTAGCTGCTTCTACCCTTCAATATCCTTGGCGCCTGGATCCCCTCCGGAGGATGCTCACCTGAGATGTTGGTGGTAATCTCGGTGAGAGCCGCCTGGCCAAAGCCCTTGCTGGTCCTAGCACGCACGGAGAACAGGTAAGTGGTGCCGGGGTGCAGGTTGGAGAAGACGTGGTAAGTCTCGTTTCGGAGTTTGGAAATGGTGCGTCGAGGGCCGGGCACGTTCACTGCCGGGTCTGAGGACTCAATGCTTTGGTAGCTGATCTGGGGGACAGGAGAAGCAGGTAGGTGGCACAGGACTGCGGCAGATGACGCTATTCCAGGAGCCTCATGCACCCACAATGTTCCATGGGAACTAGAGATGCACCGGGCAGCCCCCTACCCTGCCCAGAATTCACAGAGCATAGACTCTGAGGCCCACCTCTGACCTCCCACGTGTGTCCTTCTGGATCACAGTACAAGAAATCTGACCTCCCACCTCCCATCTGGGCCCCTGTTCACCTCATACTGAGTGATGAGGCCATTGGGTTCCTGGGGCTCCTCCCACTTGAGAAAGATCATGTCTTCCAGCGGAGTGAAGGTTAGTGACTCGGCTGCAATCCCGCCAGGCACTGGGAGGGAAGGGCGGAGGCAGAGGAAAACGGGTTTGGGCTCCAAACACCAGAGTTCATACTTCAGCCTCGCCTCTCCCTAGCTGCCCTGCTTGGGCTGTTCAACCTCCCTAAGCCTCGGTTTCTGCATCTATAGAACCAACATGACACAGCCCCTCTCTCACCAGAACTAAATAATGTGAGGTACGCAGGGTTGAGAGCTCATATGCCTATTCCATGGGGGAGGGGCGGGGAGGAGGGGGCCAATGGATTCCTCCCACTTTCGTGGGCAAGCATGTTCCGCTCAGGCTCCTGCTCCAGCTGGTAGCTTTCATGAAATGTGGATATTTACTAGAGAGAGGAAAACAACTAGCAATAGGGGGTCAGGATCATGGGTGGAGATGTTTTCCTGTCTAAAGAGATCTTAATTACATAAACAATCTCAACGAGACTGAAGAAATTTAACAGCACCGACAATTACATTACACACACACTATGAAAATTTCCACACGGGCACTGTGAGGCACAGTTCTGTTTAGTTTGGGCTGCAGGAAACAGCCATAACAACACGCACAGTGGTCGGGTGGAGGACAGAGAGCTTCTGACCAGAAAACGCTTTGATAAGCCTTTGTGAGGAATTGGAGGTCGTCGGACAGGGGCAGTGGGAAGAAGGATAAAAATCAGGGAAAGCTAGACTAAAGAGCCCAGTGGGTGAAGCACAGGGACCTGGATTTGGATCCCCAACATCCGTGCAAAAGTCAGGTACTCAGTTATGCAGCTGTAACCCGGCACTGAGGGGTTAGGGGGTAAAGACAAGTGCAGTTCTTGGGGACTCCATGGCAAGCCAGCCGAGCTGAGACATGGAGATCCAGGCTCAGTGGGACCTTGTCTCAAAAAAAAAATAAATAAAGTAAGGAACAATAGAGGAAGACACTCATCATCACAACCTCTGGCCTACTCACACACACACACATACCCCTGCCAGAAAAAAAAAAGTGAAAGCTATGCATTCAGTTAAAGCAAGAATTTCCCAACGTCATTCTCCACCCACCCAAACAGTTAAAAAAAAAAAGACAATTCTAAGGGTCAGTAAGGTCACAGAACCACAAAAGTTTCATTCAGTGCTAGTGGCAAATAAAAATGGCTCCATCCACAACCAGTGGAGAGCTGTCTGGCTAAATCTGCGAAAGATAAGCACACACCCTTGCAAGCTAGTCCTTCTCTTCCCAGACTTTCTTCAAAGCATCATTCAAAGTGACCCCCAGGTCGGAATCCGCCCGGGTACCCACCAACAGCGAACAGAGAGTAAATGTGGAGGATTCGTTCCTAGAATGAACCACACAGCTCTGAGGACGCATTTGCTAGGACCATGCAAGCCACGGTCAGATCTCACATCTACGGTATGATTCTGCTTACGCAAAGCCCAGAACAGAGAAACAATTAATATGGAACGTTATCTGGCAGGATAATGGTCACCCTTGGGAGGTGGTGGATGGAGAGAGCATAAGCGGTCTCCTGGGTGCTGCTGCTGCTGCTCTTTCCTCCTCTGCATGTGAGTGTCCTGAAGTGTTTAGTCTATGGGAACTTCTTGAACTGACTGCTTAGGATAAGCACCCTGGATGGAATGGGGTGGCCTGACCATAGCCCCAGGGACCAACTGACTTGCAGAGATGGTAAGAATAAAGCAGTGTGGTGTCTCACTACAGGCTGTGTGTGCAAAGCTTTGGGGCAGTCCCAGCCGTTGCTTGCTCCTGCCTGACAAAATCTTCAGTGCATATGCACATGCTAGAGGTGAGCGGTGTCTGGGGGAAACCATCGAGGTGAGCTGAATTTTCTATGGGCTACTGCATATATAAAGAATATGCAGGGGCTGGAGGGATGGCTCAGTGGTTAGGGACACTGACTGCTCTTTCAGAGGACCTGGGTTCAACTCTCAGCGCCCACAAGGCAGAACTTAACTGTCTGTAAATCCTGTTCCCGGCGATCCAATGCCCTCACACAGACATGCATGCAGGCAAAACACCAATGTATATAAAATACCAATAAATTAAGTATTTTTAAAGAGTATATGCATTTACATATAATATTACACATGGAATAGAAAACTGCACACATAGGCCACAAGAAAACCTAGGAGCCAATCCTCGCACAGGTTCCTGGGAATCTGCACGAGCTTAGGGAAGGCGCCGTGGGCATACGCTGGGGTTAGAGTCAAGCTGCTAGAAGCGGCAGGTCTGCCGGGCACGGCGGCGTGGACCTGTAAGCCCAGCAGTTGGGAAACGGAAGCAGAAAGACCACCATGAATTCAAGGATAACGTGCACTGCTGGTGAGACTGCCAAAAAACAAACAAAACAAACAAACAAAACCCAAAAACATAAAAATAAGTTACTCGGGATGGGAGTGAAGTTGGGGGTAGAGTGTACGCTTGGCGTGCGCAAGGCCATGGGTTCATTCTCCAGCACTGAAACAAAACAACACAACCAGCATTAGGGCCAGGTTTATAAAGCCCTGCTCTGCCCTGCCAATCACAGGCTGGCTGTGTGAGCTCATCTGGCGTGTAGGACTAGAAACAGCAACCTGCCGCACAGGGTGGTCACGGGGGGCTGTACGCATTCACACATGGAACCGATCCACACAGGCATCCGACATGGAGCATGTCAGTAAATGCGGACAGTGTGACATACACAGAACACTGGGCCCACCAGCGGCAGGATGAGATGCAGGGAGCATCTACCAAAATCGAAACCTCTTGCTGGGCCACAAAGCAAGGGTCACGTTTGAAAAGACTAAATTTAGCATTCCTACTCTGACCACAGTGGACTAGGCCAGAAATTAATAACAAGAAGATAATTAATTAGAAGCTCTCCTTGGTGGAATCGGGTTCTGTCTCAGTGGCACAGTTCTGGCCTTGCATGCATAAAGCCCAGGTATCAGTATCAGTCCCCAGCAACACACACACAAACACACACACACACATGCACACACAAGTTCTAAGAGGTTGGAAATTAGGCAAACTGACCAGCTGGTGGTGGCACATGCTTTTAACTCCAGCTCTCAGGAGGCAGAGACAGGTCTCTGAAATTGAGGCCAGTCTGGTCTAAAGAGTGAGTTCGAGGGCAGCTGGGGCTACACAGAGAAACCCTGTCTTGAACAAAAGCTCCCCCCTACACACAACTCTGACTGCTTCCCCAGAGGCCTGTGAGACATCCCCCTCCACAACCAGCTGCCCACCAACTCCCCTGAAAGCACACTCAACAGCAGCAAACAGCACCCATACCATCAAAAAAAAAAACAAAAAACAAAAAAAAAAACGCGGCAGCCTGCAGAATAGAAAAAGAGCTTCACCAACCCTATGTCCAACCAAGGGCTGATACCCAAAATACAAAAAGAACTCAAGACACTAAACATCCAAATAACTCAATTAAAAAATGGGGTACAGATCTAAACAGGGAATTTGCAATTGAGGAATCTCTAAAGGCCAAGAAGCACTTAAAGAAATGTTCAAAATCCTTAGTCATCAAGGAAATGCAAACGAAAACAGCTATGAGATTCCATCTTACACCCATCAGACTGGCCAAGATCAAAAACTCAAGTGACAGCACATTTTGGCAAGGATGTGGAGCAAGGAGAACACTCCTCCATTGCTGGTGGGAGTGCAAACTTATACAACCACTTTGGAAATCAATTTGGCAGTTCCTCAGAAAATTGGGAATAGTTCTACCTCAAGACCCAGCTATACCACTCCTGGGTATATTCCCAAAAGATACTCCACCATACCACAAGGACACTTGCTCAACTCTTTTCATAGCAGCTTTATTCATAACAGCCAGAATCTGCATGAGGAAACGAGATGTTTCTCGACCAAAGACTAGATAAAGAAAATGTGGAACATTTACACAATGGAATATTACTCATCTATTAAAGACAATGACATCATGAAATTTGCAAGCAATGGATGGAACTAGAAAATATCATCCTGAGTGAGGTAACCCAGACCCAGAAAAGATACACGTGGTATTTACTCACTTACAAGTGGCTAGTAGCCAGAACGTACAGGATAACCATGCTACAGTCCACAGACCCAAAGAAGCTAAATAACAGGGAGGGCCTGGAGTGGGGGTGAACTTGATTTTCACTGAGAAGGGGAAATAGAATAGACTCGGGTGGGTGTGGATAGAGGAAGGGGACCGGGTGGGGAGAGGAGAAGAAGGGATCGAGTGGAGGGGAAGACGGTGGGAGAGAGAATTGTCGCCAGAAAAGGCTTCCAGTAGAGGGACTGGGACATCAACTCAGCCACAAAACCTCAGACCCACCATTTGTCCTGCCAACAAGATTTGCAGGGGTAAAGAGGGAGCAGAAACTGAGGGAATGACCAACCAATGACTGGCCCAGCTTGAGACCCAGGCCATAAACGAGAGCCCACCCCTGACACTGTTAATGATATTCTGCTATACTTCCAACAGGCGACTGGCATCAAACCGTCCTCTGAGAGGCTTCACCCAGCAACTGATGGAAACAGATGCAGAGACCCACAGCCAAACATCATGCAGAGCTTGGAGGATGCCGTGAAAGAGGGGGATAAAGAATTGAAGAAGCCAGAGAGGTCAAGGACACCACTAATCAACAGAACTAATCAACATGGCCACATAGGGGCCCACAGACACTGAACCACCAAACAGAGGGCATACACGGGACAGACCTAGGCCCTCTGCACATATGTAACAGTTGTTGTGTGGGTCGGTCCCCATGTGGGACTCCTAACAGCAGGAGCAAGAGCTGTATCTGACTTTGATGCCCGCCTTGGGATCCCTTTTCCCTAGCTGGGCTGCCTTGTCTAGCCCTGGGAGAAAATATGCTTAGTCCTACTTCAATTTGATATGCCAAGGCTGGCTGATATCCATGGGAGGTCTCCCTTTTTCTGAGCCTCTTCTGAGGAGTAAGGGAGGATGAGAGGAAGGTGAGGTGAGAGGGAGGGACTGGGAGGAGAGGAGGCAGGGCAAGCTGCAATTGGGATGTAAAGTGAATATATTAATTTTAAAGCCGCCCACCGCCCCCCCACAAAAGAAAAGAGAGAGAAAGAAATTAAGCAAAGTAATTCTAAATAACTTTTGAGTCAAAGAGGAAATTATTACAGCAGCTGGAAAATGTTTTAAACTGAAACAATGAAAACAACGTATCAAAACTTATGGGTGAGCTAAAGACAGAGACAGATGCTGCAGAACACCTGCTCATCATGATCAAGTCTAGGGGTCAAGCCCCAGCCTGGACCACAGCAAACATGACCGGATGCAGCTAAAGCAGAGCATATAGAAAAACATACAGCTTGAAAAACATACAGCTTTAAGTGCATGTGTTAGAAATTAGGCTCGAGGGGGCTGGAGAGAGGGCTCAGAGGTTAAGAGCACTGGCTGCTCTTTTCAAAGGTCCTGAGTTCAATTCCCAGCAAGCCACATGGTGGCTCATAACCATCTATATTGAGATCTGGTGCCCTCTGCTGGCTCACATGCAGGCAGAACACTGTATACATAATAAATCTAAAAAAAAGAAAGGAAGGAAGGAAGGAAGGAAGGAAGGAAGGAAGGAAGGAAGGAAGGAAGGAAGGAAGGAAGGAAGGAAGGAAGGAAGGAAGGAAGGAAGGAAGAGAAATTAGGCTCGAGCCAGCCAAGCATGGTGGAGGCTGAACAACCCCAGCAATAAGGAGGCTGAAGCAAGACGATTAGAAGCTGAGGCCAGCCTCTGCTACGTAGCAAGGCCATGTTAGAAGAGGGGAGAGCGGTGGAATAAAGGCTCAAAAAGCTAAAAGTGGGATTGGAGAGACGGCTCCATTGGTGAGAGTGCTTGCTGTGCAAACAGGAGGATCCAAGTTCGGATCCACAGCGCCCATGTAAAAGCCGGGCATGGTTTTTACATGTGAAACCCCAGTGCTCAGGGAAGGGGGCCAGAGATGAAAGGATCCCTGAAACCTGCTGACCAGCGGTCTAGCCTACTGGTGAGGTCCTGGATCAGTGAGAGGCTGTCTCAAAAGGAGAAAAGAAAAAAAAAGGCAGAAAGTGACTCAATATATATCCAAATCTATTTCACAAGCAAAAACTGTTATTAAAACCCTAGCTATGAGGAACATTCCTGGTCCAAATTCTGCTGTTGAGTTCTTCTAAACCCTCAATGAAGAAATTACACTAACTGAAGAGCCCACAGTCTCTCCAAGAATGAGTAAGGGCCACCACTGCCTTGCTAGAGTTCCCTGCGTGAGTCTGAGCGTTGGGAGGCACTCGGGGTCTGGGAATCCAGCCGGCACACTCACCATCTTCGTCTGTCTGGAAGGTGACCTCCTTGCCCTCCTTGCGCCCCTCTGGGTTGGTGAGGATCAGCCGCACGTGGACATTCCTGAATGGCAACAGATTCTTGATGGTGTAGCGGCTGGCACCCCGCTCCATCTTCACACACTCCCGGATGGTCTGATTGTGGCTGCCGCCCAGGGTGTAGTGATAGCAGAGGGTCACAGCATAGGTGTGGCAACGTGTCACGTTGTAGCCCAGGGGGTCCCACTGCAGGGTGAGCTGGCGAGCCTGGATCTCAGCAAAAGCCAGGCCTTTGGGGGCCCTCATGGGCTCTGGAGACACAGGGAGCAGGGAGAAGGTTGAGGGAACGGGAAAGAGGAAAAGAAGGAGGGAAGAGAGCATCAATCAGCTGCCAGAAATCATTCCTCCTCTGCCTCGAGGAACACCTAGCTCCCTCAGAACTGAAGGGGCTGCAATACTGCTTGCTCTCGCGTAAGGTGAGACACGTCAGAAGCTTGGCTCTACCACCTGCAGCCGGCAATCACTGCCTGAGTGATTCTACCTCTCTCAGCCTTGGTTTCCTGAACTGCGGAATGAGAGGACATAAATTTGGATCCCCAACACCCACACAGAAGTAAGGCTCCCAAAGAGGATAGCTAGACCACACCGTGGCTGTCACAGTGATACAAGTGAGCCAGGCATGGCCAAGAGTAACACACCATAACCCTTACGAAACAAAAGCTACTGGTTGGGAGAGAAGGCTTGGTGGGATAAAGACATCTGGCCACCCCTCATGACCTGAGTTCAATTCCTGAGACCTGTGTTGTAGAAGAAAAGAAATAATTCTGTGTAGGTGCCCTTTGACTTCCACATTCACAGTGTGTCCAGCACACACACACATGATAGATAGGTAGGTAGGTAGATAGATAGATAGATAGATAGATAGATAGATAGATAGATAGATAGATAGATAGATAGATAGATAGATAGATAGATATTGCCAGCATGGGGCACATGCCTATAATCCCAGCACTCAGGTCAGCCCAGGCTGCATAGTGAGACCCTGTCTCAAAACAAAAAGGTGTGCTCTAATCAACACAATTTACCTCCTGGTTAACATTCTGAACAACACCGGGCCACTCAGAAACAACCTGTTGCTACATTTTCTTCATTCTGAACTTGGTGTAAAACCATTTATAGTAATATATGGAAAATCACAGTAACACATGCAAACCGGGATGATGGAAGAAGCCTTGACGGCAAATAGTACAATATGACAGAGAATGTTTGGACAGTGGAAACAGACACCCATGCCGTTATGCCCGAGGTAGGTAGGGCTCTACAAGTAAGGTACAAATTCAATGGTGAGCTCCCCGGCTGCCAAAGCCACAGGAAAATGCAATGTGCCGATGCAATGATAATACCAGCAGTTAATATTTAGGGGATTTTGGAAGTGTCCAGTATCTTTCTAGAGGCTTTTAAAAATGTTTTATCTCATTTAATCTTGTTGAAGCCCAATGAGCCCGGGGTTATGGCTGACCCTGCCATAAAAATGAGAAAGCAGAGACACAGAGCTTAGGATGAGGAGTCCACAGTCACGAAATCAAAGGTGAAGCTAGGATCTAGACCCAATCAGGCTGGCACCAGAATCCATGCCCTGACCTGCCGCTGCCCTGGTCTCCTGGAGGAGTCACCTTCAAAAACAAGGCACACTCATGCCTTGGGGAGACAACAGGAGAGAGAGACAGGCCATGCTACAAAGTCTCTTAGTGGCTCCACATGCCAAAATATGTCCCCATTTTGTAAATAGAGAAACAGAGGACCTGGAGAGATAGCTCAGTAGGCAAAAATGCTTGCTTTGCAAGGGTGGGACCCAAGTTCAATTCCCAGAGTCCACGTCAAAATGGTTGTGGTAGTGTGTACTTGTAATCCCAGCACGTAGGAGGCAGAAGCAGACAGATCCTTGGGACTCAATGGATGGCCAGCCTGGCTAATCTGGGAAGTTTTAGGGCAGTGCAAGATTCTGTCTCAAAACCGCAAGGTGGGGCCTGAGTATGGTCCCCAGGACACACATGGTAGAAGGAAAGAACTGCCTCCTGCATTGTCCTCTGACCTCCACACATGTACTGTGGTACATGTCCACTCACAACACACAAACGCACACACACCTATATACACACACATGCACTCACCTACACACACAGCTTCCAAAGTGAAACCAAGAGAGACAGGGCTCAGCCCAAATCTCTGTATCTACCTTGGCCAGCCTGTGGTCTTAATCAAACCTCAGAGAGGGAAGAAGCCAAGATGCTTCCAAGGATCCTTTATCCCTCACAACCTCATTCGAGAACATTCAAATCTATGTCTCAAAAGTTCTGTGAGCACCTTGCTTCAAAGTGTCCCGTCAGAGACCTCAAGACCCAATTGTGAGTGGCTAAAAGGACACAGTGACTTAACCAGTTGCAGAGATTCAGGGAGGACCCTAGGGATCCTTCCTTGTCCCTGACAATTTACTCAGCAGCCCCTTTATACAAGATACATCTGGAAATGTCAGTTCACATTCTCCCAACACAGGAGTGCATGGGTGACAATTGTTGGCCTAGCTCTGAGCACAGCAAGCTCCTGACCCCACCCGGCCTTCGTTTCTTCCCTAGCCCGGGCAAGAGGCAAGTCTTCGGCCCTGTATGGGACCATCAGAGAGAGAGGTTTCAGATTTCAGAACTTGCTGACAAGACCTACGATTTGACCAGAGCCCTTCTCCTCAAAAGCAGAACACATCCATGTCCCATCCCCTGTGGACACTAAAGATTGGCTGCTGCTACCCACTGCCATGCAATGAAGGATGTCTGCTGCTGGTCTAGTTGCTATGTGTGGGATTTCTCCCCTTTCTGAGAAGCCCACGGGTCTTCAGATGGGTTTGGCTTGACCCATCATTCTTACGTGTTCGGGGTGTGACACTGTGTGCTCACCTGCCGTTTGCATTGGTGTCTGCTCTCCAGCTCTGGGCTGGCCTGTGTGCACTGTACCAGGGTGTCTACAGGAGCCAATCCGCCACCCTTTCTTTGTTTTTTGTTTTTGTTGCTGCTTCGTAATGGTAATTGTACTACTGTTAAGAATAGTAATGTAACTATCTTCGTTTCCCGATGGGCTTAGGTGACCCCTGTTGAAAGGGCCATTCAACCACCTAACCCACAGGTTGAGAACCGTTTGCCTAGGGAATCCAGACTTCAAGGTTAACCCCAGATGTAGTGAGCTGGGGGTTGGCTTGGGCTATATGAGCTCATGCCTCAAAACGAACAACAGCAAAAAAGAGGGAACATAAACGTTACATGGGACGTGGCAAACCAAAGCTCCCGGCCAAGAGTGATCAAAAAGGTAACCGTGCATCCAAGTGAGACTTCTGCAGCAATATGAACTAGCAAAAAGCATGCCGCAAAGCAGTAACACGTCAGAGCCCTTCCTCTAATCACTCCTGACGGTTTACCCTAAAGAATACAATTCAAGAAAAGGAAAAGAACAGCAAGCATTTAATTCTTCCGATGTAGTATTATAATAATAAGAGTATAGAAACAAACAGCCCAGCAATCTGGGGACACTGGGTAGATGTCTGCAGGCAATAACATAATTACAAGCCGTGGTGCACATGGCCCAGCACCGAGCAAAACGAAGCAGAATCCTGGAGCGTCTGCTCCATCCCAATGACAAGCATGTGAAAATGTGCACCGAAGACATATGGGCAGAGACTGGAACAAGACAGAAAAATTAAGGCAGCTGTTGAGCTAGGACGGTGTGATTCAGAGGGCTTTTTTTTTAAGCCTTTTCCTGGTGCAATGTTATTGTTTTTAAGGTAAATAATAGAGTGGAGGGAATTGTGGGCCCGCAGAGCCTGACAACACAGCTGCCCAAGAGCAAAACAACCCCAAGCCAGGCTCCAGGGTGGTAATAACAAGAAAGAGAAGCCTGTGATTAGGAGGGATGGGTGGGAAGAGGTCTTGGTTTTCGAGTCTACCCACCTGGCCCCTGCCCATCTCCACCCTGGCTAGCCTAAGGAGAGTGTTTCTCTGAGCCTGACGCTAGCGCACACTTGGCCAGAAGCAGCGCTGCCGCTGTTGGTCATCACTCACTGGCGATCAGGAGGTCCCAGCTGTGGTGGTTCATGTTAATTCTCACTCTGGCAGGATGTAGGATCACCTGGGAGGGACGTCTCTGGGTGTACCCGTGGGGGATTTTCTTGATGAAGTTAACTGAGGCGGGAAGAAACAGGTGGGTCCCAGGCTGAGTAATGAGGAGCCAAGGAACTGAGCGCGGGCTTCCGTATCCTACTCTCCCTGACTGTGCCCGGGGTGTGGCTAGCTGCTTCACACTCCTGCTGCCTTGACTTCTTCCCCCACCCCACCCCCCGACAACGACGCATGCGCCATGATGGACTATACCCTCAAACTGTGAGCCAAAATAAACCCTTCCTCGGGCTGTTTGTCTCAGGATATTTTATGACAGCAACAGGAAAGTAGCTAAGAAGCCAGCTCTGCCTCTGGCTCTGCTGTGGACCTCAGTGCAGACATGGCCAAGTGACCGAATCTCTAAATCTTAGTTGATTCACCTGTAAAATGTGAATGATCAAAAGTTATGACTTGGGTAATAGGCTCGGGTCATGAGGAATTGAGTCAGGCTGTACAGGTCAATAGCTCCTAGCTATAACGAACGGCTCAACCCCAGACGGATCATTCAGCTCCAGCTGCAGAAACAATATGCCCAGGTATCAAAACAACACACTCTGCTCCCTGTCAGACCACACAAAAAAAAATAGCTGTAACTTCCTGGTAACTGCCCATGCTTGTGTGTGTGTGCATGCGTGTGTGTGTGTGTGTGTGTGTGTGTGTGTGTGTGCATGCGTGTGTGTGTGTGCATGTGTGCACGCACATGCATGCCTGAGTCTTCTGCTTCCACTCAACACCCCCACACAGTGATCACAGGCGCACACAGTACTGCACTCATCATTTCTAAGCAGTTGACAGCAACCACGTTATTGACTGAGCCATTTCCTCAGCCTCACAACCTGGGTTCTTGACCCACTGTCTGATTGCAAGCAAGTTCCTTCTCCATCTGGGTTTCAATGCCCCCATCTGTATACTCGGGAGAGCGCAACAGAGATTTTTCCATGTGCCTCAAACTCTGATTTCTTTTATTCTAAGTGGCAAATCAAAAATGTCTTTGGAACGTGAAGAACGCCATAATGATGACAGCTGCCACTTACAGAGTACCCGTGGGGCGCCCGGCACAGTACTTCACGTGCGTGCCATGTGCACCCCTACAACTGCCCAGGCTAACCCAAAACACTGCAGGACCCCAAGGATCAGCTTCACAAGCCCATCTCCTCATTTACACTCCCCAACAACCTAAACAGGGGTTTTTCAACCTCAGCACCACTGACAGTTTGGATGAGGTAGCTGTCACTGGACTCACTGGACGGCTGTCCCGGGCCTCTACCTCTTAATGCTGGTAGCAGCCAGTATGACAGGCAACACGTCTCCAGACACCACCAAATGTCTCCTAGGACAGAACACTAACATGACAGATGTGGTGCCTGCCACATGGCTTCAAATGCTACCAACGCCATCCCTGCAGGGACAACTTTCAGATTTGTGCCAGCAGCCCACATCTTTCCCTTGGCCTCTTGCTCATCCATCCAGCTGCCTCGTCAGATCGCCACTGGCACATTTAATGGCATCTCAAAGTCACTGCGTCCAACGCACAGCTCCTGATCTATGACACCGCCCCAGGTTGGCTCCCGCCGCCAACTCTGCTACTACAGGCTCCTTCGCACTAGGAGCTCCGTCCATCCCATTAGTCAAGCAAAACACCTTGGAGCATCCTAGTCTCTCTCTATTTGTTTCTCCTTCATCCCAGAGCAGATCTATCAGCGGATGCCGCTGGCTTCAGAACCAACTGGACTGAGCAGCTTGTCATCACTGGCATGATGGTCGCTTCTGCTCAGTCCCGACTACCATCTCTGGCTTCAATAGCTTCGGGCACCTCCCCATGGGTCTCCTTCAGGAACCTTTGCCCTCTGTCCCAGTTTGTCTCTCTCTTGCTGTGATACACACCATGCCCAAAAGCAGCTTGGGGAAGGAAAAGCTTATTTGGCTTCCACTTCCACACCATGGTCCATCAACCAGAAAAGCCAGGGAAGGAACTCAAGGTAGGAACTGAAGCAGAGACCAGGGAGGAATGCTGCTTGCTGGAGTTCTCTCTCTCTCTCTCTCTCTCTCTCTCTCTCCTTGCTCAGCCTTCTTTCTTATAAGACCTAAGATCGCCTGCCTAAAGGTGAGACTACCCAAAGTGGGCTGGGCCCTCCCATAACCATCATTAATCAAAAAGCTGCCCCACAGCTCTCCAGAGCAGACCTTCCGAGCACCAGTTGCACACGTTCAAGCTTGCTCTCCAAGCCCTGCCATCCACTGCCCCAGGTCACTTCGCCTCCGAATCCGACATCCCAAACTCTGTTAATACATCCTCCCATACAGGTCTCTTCCACACTCCAGACCTTTGCACTCAATGGTCTGCGTGTCCAGACGGTTCCTTCCCCAGCTGTCCCCGTCCAGCACACCACCTGGCGCAGCCCCTCACCTCCTGCTTCACTGCTGCCATCTCAACAAGACAGCCCTTCGGCTTTTTCTAAATAGCAACCCTCCGCCCCCTCCCCATTCCCCACCCTGATTTATTCCCTCTCACACACTTATCACCATCTGACAGACTATATATTCCACTTGTTTACTTATTTATCATCTGCCTCCTTCTGCCAGGACACAAGCTCCCTGCAGAGTCTTAAGAGGACTCAAACGCTGGTGCCCTCTGTCTAGGGTACAACCATGTATCCCTAGCAACTGTGACATTACCTGGCACATGATAGACGCTCAATAAGCAACCGGTGCCTGAATCTCTATGCTGCCCAATATGGTAGAGATTACTGTTGTTTCCACTTATAAAATAAGGAGAATGAGGCTCTCGGTGGGTACGGTGCCCCACTCAGACCCCTCAGCTGGAAAGCAATCACCACAGGGACACTGACCCACCACCTAACAATCCCTCTCCCAAAGTCTGGCATTAAACTAGATTTTAGTTGACCCACAAATCAGCTTTAATAATGCTTAAGAATATGGATTGCAGGCTGTCACGATGGCTCAGTAGGTTAAAAATGCTCGCTGTCAAACCTGACAACCTGAGTTCGATCCCCAGGACCCACGTGGCGGCAGGAGAGAACAGGCTCCAGTAGGCTGCCCTCCGGCCTCCACAGGCACACCGGGGCAAGCAAGGCCCACACAGACACCAACGCTAAGTAAATACATTTACCCTCCAAAAAAACCTAAATATTAATTGTAAAAACTGTCTGACTCTTAACCTTAACCTCACACATTATCCAAAACAGACCACAAATGTAAAGATGAAATTGTTACATTTTTAGAGAAAAATAAATAAATAAAAGAAGAAAGAGAAAAAGATCCTCAAGAGCTAGCTTAGGATTAGGCAAGGGACTCTTATGATTAACCCCAAATGCACTGGGCAGCTTGAGAAACAGAACTTCATCAAAATTTAAAATGTTTGCTCTCCGTCCATGTCAAGACAATGAGGGGACAAGATCCCTGGTGGGAGAAATACCTACAGATTATACATCCATTAACACATTAATAACGCGTTCTAGATGCATCTATTACCTCGAATACATAAGAAGTCTCAGCGCTCGATAGGACAAAAAGCAATTCTATTAAGAAATGAGCAATGATATAAACAGGCAATTCTCAGAAGAGCACAGGCAGCAGTCATGTGTGGAGAGACGTTCAGCAACACTAGACACTAAAGAAATGCAAATCAGGATGATGAGAGAGAGGGAGGTGTCAGCTGTTAGAAGCAACGCTGCTCCGGTAGAGATCTCGCAGCTACGTCAGGTGGCCTTCTCAGGCACCTGCACTCCTAAGTGCACATCATGCACAAAACACACACACACATGCACACACAACTAAAAATAAAATAAACATTCTTAAAACTTGTATGAAATATTGTTCCTGATGGCCAAAAAGCATAAACAATCCAAGACTCTGGCTGCTGGCGAATGAACATATGATACACAAGAGATCTACACAATACAACTAAAAAGGAATACAGTAAAGACAACTCCTCTTAGGATGAACAAGACCAAAAGAAGAAGCGCCAGCAAAAGACTGCAAACTGTCATACACAGTTCTACTATGTAAAATATCTACAAAGAGTGAATCAAGAAGAATGAAAAGTGGGCTCGTGTTTGCCTTGGGCTTCCAGATTAGTATGACCTGGGCAACCGTTAAAGTGTATAAGGGCCCCGCCTGGGGTGATGGCGTGTTCCAAAATCAATCATATTAACAGTTGCGCAGCTCCAGAGGAACTGAAAGCCTCCAGACTGTGAACTTTAATGAGTGACATGTGCAAATGCAGATTATATTGCAATACACTCAAAAAATATTTTTACCTTCCCCCCCCCCAAAAAAAAACAATTTCAAAAGAAGCAATTCCAAAAAGGTTATATACTGCATGGTGTCATCTATGGGACATTCTGGAGATGACAGGATCCTGGGGACCTGTGGTTACCAGTGGGGTGTGTGGAGAAGAGAGAAATGGCTGTGGCTATGAAACAGCACTGGGAACTGTCTGTAGGGACACTGACTACTCAGGGGTCCCACTGTAGTGTTGAGCACACAAACCTACACAGGCGCTAAATGCACCTACAGAGGCACACAGACGCTGGAAACGGGGGATTCTGTTAAAGTATCTGTGGAGTCTATAGATGTCAACATTTTGCTACACATTTTGTTACATTGCACTTACTATTTTTCAGGTGCACATCTGGCTGGGGGAGGAGGGCACACGTACACCACTGCACACATCTGGAGGTCAGAGGACATCTTATGAGAGTGGGCTCTCTCCTTCTGTCATGGGAGAGTCTCCAGGCCATCGGGCTTGGCGCCAGCCCCAGATGTCTGTCCATCTTTATTGTAAAATTACACTACAGGTGTCCAAAATGTAGTGATCGTGGAAAACATGATAAAGGACGGAGGATCTCTGTTTTCCTTACAACAGCTCATGAATCTACATCGAGAATCTACATTTATCACTTTAAAAAAAATTCCTTTTTCAGAAACAACAGCGCACTGACATCACAGAGAACTCTGCTCTCTGTTTCTCTCCTTAGTAGGCTCCCGGGTACAGGTGCATCATGGGTCCTTAGCACCTGCTACTTTATCCTCCCAAACAAGGGAGAGCTGACTTCCGGCTCAATGCTAGGCCCAGGGAATCCAGACAAAATCCATCACACACAATTTTCAATTGATAGTGTTTAAGAAGATAGAATCTGGCCAATTAAGAGTTCTGATCCCTTGGGAGGGGGGGGAGGGGGCTACAGCTGGGATACAAAGTGAATAAACTGTAATTAATAAAAATAAAAGAGTTCTGGTCCCATCACTGCCACGTGTGGGCTGTGTGTTTTTTCGCCCAGTTACCTAACATCTCTGTCTCAGCCACCTCATCTGTGAAATGGGTATTACAGTACCTATGGCACAGTGTTCTGGTAAGTTTTCTGGCTTGTTTTCTTGGTTTGCCTTTTTGTTTTGGTTTGGGGGGGGCAGGTTGTTTTGTTTTGTTTGATTTTTTTTTTTTGAGACAAGCTATGGAGAAGTAGCCCAGGCTAACCTCCAGAGTGCTCGACTTGTGGTAAGGATGAAGTCAACGAATGCATGTGTGTCAGGAGGCCTTACTGCCTCTGTGGAAGGGGGCCTTCCCCCAACCCACCTGCACACTTGGTCCGGCTGAGCAACGGTGGTCCCGGGCGGCCTGTGCCCCCGTCCCCTGGGCGTGTGAGCAGCACGCTGATCTCATACTCGGTGTCCGGGTCGAGGTGCCACAGCTTGTAGGTCTGCAGGTTGACAGCGTGCACCTCAGCCCACGGGCCCCGAGCCATGCGGTACTCGATCTCCTTGCGCACGATCGGCCCATCGCCAATGATGGAGTTGGTGTTGAGCTGGATGATGAGGTAGGTGGGGCCTGCGCGCAGCAGCTGTGGGGGCGCGATGGGGGTGGGAGGCTCTGCGAGGACATGTGGAAGAGGAGGAGCCTACTGATGCCACCGCGCTCAGTCACGCCCACTCCGAGAGCACAAGCCCAGGCCTGGGGGACCCCAGCACACTACCGGAGTGGAAGGAGCAGGTAGGCAGAGCCCCACTCCCTGTACCCTCCTCCCATACGGCCAGCCCATCCCTCAGACGGGTGACACTGTTCAGGTCACAGCCAGAGATTGACTCTGCATCCCACTCTGGCCCCATCGCAAAACCCTCACTGTCCTCCCAGGCCCCTCAAGCTGCTACCAAACCCTCAACTGAACCTCCCTCCAGGTCCTCTAGGCACAGCCCTTCGGACTCCACCTTATCCGGGCCCCGCCCCTCAGGCCTTCCTCAAGGCCAATCTGCTGACCTTTGACGATGAGCTCTGCGAAGTTGGAGACGCCAGCGCCACGCGGGGCCTGGGACACGCAGCGGTACAGATCCTGTTCTGCGCGGCCTACGGAGGCCAGCGGGAAAGTGGCCAGGAAGCGACGGTGGCTGATGTGCCGCACCCCAGCCGCAGGCACCATCACCCCATTCTGCCGCTGAAGGGAAAGAGGGATGGGAGGGTCAAGGAACATTCCAACCCAGCGACGTAGATGAATCTCACTACCCATGGGGCATTTGAGGAACCAGGAACTACCCTCCACCCTGGGGTTCAGGGGAATCCAAGCTGCCAGAGCACAGCCTGGGGGAGGCAAGACACAGAGCCTAGATGCTGGGGTATGAAGGGAGGACTCAAACCCCCGCCCCCCCAAGGAACCAAGCCTAGGAGAAGCACCCTGCCTTCTACTACCTTCCTGGGCCAGCATGCATGGGACGCCCTCACCTGCAAGAAGAAGCGCTCTGCCTCTGCAGCTCTGCCTGCAGCCATGCACTGGAAGGACGCATTCTGGCCCGCATTCACCTCCACGTCTCCAAGGCGGGAGAAGTGAGGGGCCTTTGCTGTGGGGAAACAGGCAGAGCCCCAGCATGAGCTGGGCCTGCATGCCCTGCAGGCAGGAGCCAAGGCTACCCTCATCCTTGTGTCCGGGTGGACTGGGACTCACCGCAGGGGTAGCTGAAGAGCAAGATGTCATCTAGGCCTATGTAGCCCTTATGGTCTGAGGAGATGAGGGCCTCAAACAGCACCTGAGGGAAGTGGGATGGCCAACTGTCATGGTGACATCCTTCCAACCCAGCTTGGGCCCCAACACCATGCCTCTCCACCAACTGATGCCAACCCAGCTCACACAGACCCTCACTACCAAGCCAGCTGGCTCAGGGATATGGGCAGAGAAAGCAAAGCCGAGGTCAAGGCTATAAGTTCCATCCCAACCCGGACAACTCCCTCAAAGCAGAACAATTCCTCTAATCAGACAGAATTTCTGGCTGGGTATTATTCCAACCCATCCTATTAACAATGACCTCTGCCACTGTACCCACACTGAGCCCAGAAATAACTCCAAACCTGACCCCAGATTGATTCCTGATGCGGGACAGATATTAATTCCAACCTGGTCTGGCCTTGGGTTGGCCTGCCTCTGCCCTGACCTCCAAGCCCAAACAAGCTAACCACTGACTGAACTCAGCCCACCTGATATTCATTGGGCCAGAAGGTGCTGACAGCCAGTTCAGCCTGGTGCCACTGACGGCCGTGGGATCCAGTCATATTCCACACAGCACTGCCCAGAGGGCCGCCATTCACACGCACATAGACGCCCAGGGTGCCTGGGCTGTGCCCATCCCGGCTGTACAGGAAGTAGCTGAACTGCACACAGTGGGTGTCATTCTCGCTCAGGGTCTGGAAGACGATGTGGGCCCGCTGGCCTGGAGCATGCTGGGAAGCGTTGACCATCAAGTAGGCACCTGGAGAGAGCAAAAAGAAGAGGCAGGAGGCTCGGAGGCCTTAGGGGACACCAAGGTTGCACCGAGAAGGGACAGAAACAAGGACCCACCAGTACTCAAGGGTTTCGGCTCTTGGGTTCTCACATGCAGTAGATCCTCCCCTCCCCTCCCCAGGGTCTGTTCCCGAAGGAGAGGGCTAAGATAGGAGAAAACTCAAACTCAACCTCATTAAGGCCCATATGGCCCCTCACCACCCCACAGGTCACCAGTTTCCCAGCTCTGGGCTGTCCTGGGAGGTAATGAACATTCATCTCAGGAATCAAGAGCCTGGCTCCAGACAGGTCCCCTGAGGTCGCTGATTCCCAAAGCTCACAAACTCCTCTCCCTTCCCCCACTGCACTCCGGCCCAGTACTGTGTACTTCCCTCTGGCCTTGATCGTACCTAAAGCATGCATGACAGCTAGCAGCCTGTCATGCCTCAGGCCTCTGCTGTGTGTCCTCACGCATAGGCCCTGAGCCCGAGCTTAATGAATATGCAGGACAGACTGAATGAAAGGATTCCCTTCCCTTCCCACACAAACTTCCAATACAAACACCCCTGGTTCCAACCTGAAGATCCTTGACGTGTTATGGAGACGGTGGGAATGTCTCGGAACCTGGCTGGGGACTGTGGCTTTCCTGGGGGTGGGGTGGGATGGGGAGGTTGCAGCTGCCAAGAAAAGGCCAGAAGCCACCCTTGCACAGCAGCAGCCGCCTCCTCCCAGACCTGGCTGACAGCACATCCTGAGCCTGCTCAGCAGGAATCCCTGGGGACTCTGCTAGAAGGATCTCATTCATCTCTAGGAGCCTGGAGCCCTGTGAAGGTGGCTGCTGCCTGTGTCCTGCAGGGTTAGGCAATGAACCTCCAGGTCCCTGTCTCCCACTGGAACCCTAGAGGGGGCCACACTCTAGCCAGACACTTCTTAACCAGCTCTTGTGGACTCTGCTCTCCCAGAAGGTAGCTCCCTCTTCCAATGTGACACTTTCTTGCCTCCTCCTCCCGGGTTCCCTGCGGCCGTCCCTGCTCTGACATGCATGTCTCCATCACATGGCTCTCTTTTCTCCCTCCTGCTCTCCTCTGAGAGCAAGTCTCCTTGTCTCATCTCCATCCGCCTGGACTTTCCCTAGACTAGCCACCAAGCTCTCCCCTCCTACCAGACATAGCCCTTTCCCCCACCACCACTTCACCAAGGAAGAAAGAGAAGCAAAGACCACAGGTCTGGAAAACCTAAATCTAAGCCAGAACTCTTATACCTGAGTGCCTACTAAGGCCTGGGATGATGGCTGGGTCTAGGGGTGCACAGAGCTCATGGGGAACCCCTGCAGGGTGGATACCTTTATGTGTCTCTCTCAAATAAGCTAAACAGCAATACCTCTAAAACATATACAAGGATCAAGGACCCTGAAGAAAGATGAACACACCCAGAATGACACAGATGGGCAACGACCAGAGTGCTAGGGAAGGCCGCGGTGGAAGCGGAGTCTGCTTCCGGAGCGCAGCCAGCCAGTCAGCCAGCAAAGCCCCAAGGGACTCACCTACAGCTGCTAGTCCACCCACCACTACAAGCCAACCACTTCCCTGGCCTACTCTTGCCAGCAGATGCCATGATGGCCATGCTGTGAATTGAACAGCCAAGGCCTCACAGTCTATCCTACCACACAGGCCTCATCTTAATGAAGTGGCTCATTTGCCCTCAATCTCTCTTATCCTCTTCTTTTTCCTTTAAATTTTTTTTAATTTTATATGTTTTGGGTGTTTTGCCTACATGTCTATGTACCACATGTGAATTCCTGAAGAGGCCATGAGAAAGCATTGGACCCCCTAGAACTGGAGTTGGTCGTGAGCCGCCATGTGGGTACTAGGAATTGAGCCCAGGTCCTCTGAAAGAACAGCCAGTGCTCTTAACCACTGAGCTGTCTCGCCAACCCCCTTTCCCTTCTTCTTTTCTTCCAGTTTTAGTTTAGGGACAGTATCTCGCCAAGTAGCCCAGGCTAGCCTCAAACTTGTAACCCTCCTGGCTGAGCTTCATGTCTGTTCTCTAATTCTCAGTTGATTCTGCACCCAGTGAAGAGGGCTACCAGACTCTCTCAACATCCTCATCGGCAACAACTACACAACGGACACCCTGTGTCACCTCGTGCCCTGTGGCATGAGCTACTGTTCTCCCATCTCACAGTCAAGACAGCAAAGGCTCAGAGAAGCTGAGCATCTTGTACAAGGCCACTGAGCTAGCTAGATGACAGGGGCCGGGCTTTGAACCCATGTCTTCAAGATTCTGGAATGACTGTTCTCAAGGCTGTCATTTGGATAGGAGACCAGTACCAGAATCTACATCGAGCCTCCTGACTCCCAGTCTAGTGCTCAAGATGCCCAAAATTCCCACCCAGTGCTGGAGTGGGGACAGAGTCCAGTCAAAAGAGGGAGGAGGTACAACCAGAGACCCGACGCCACCTCTCCTCGGTGTCTCCAAATCCCAGGAGGAACAGGCGGCCCTGGGGGAGAACTAGAGAAGACCTGGAACGAGAGAAAACTACTAACGACAGAGAGTAGGCTCACCGTGGGGCAGGTCTGCAGGGGCCCGGGTGCCGGGGTTGATCCGCACTTGCTCCCACTGGAAGTCACCGTACTGAGCCTGGCTGTACTCGCAGGGCACAACCGGGTCACTCGCCTCCTCGAAGGTGCAGCCAGCTGAGAGGACAAGGCCTGGTTAGTTAGGCTCAGGCAAGGCCACTGACCAGGAGGACCCCAGCGTGTCCCTTCAGTTTCCCTCACTGTCCCCTCCTTCTACCCAGGCCACCCTCTCCCCTCCTCATCGTGGCTCCTCCCAACTACCAACGTCCTCCCTCCTCCACCCCAACACCTCTCCCTCAGTGTCCCTTACCAATACCAAGACTTTTCACTGGCCCACTCCCCCATTACTTCCCAGGATCCCCAGCAGTTCAACCATCCATCCAGACTCTTCTCCTTAATAAAAACAGCCACCATTACTGTGGCATCTTAGGGCCTCAATTCAACCTACAAGATCACCACTAGATTCATCCTGTTCTACAGGCCCAGGGATGGAGGCCCTAAGTTTAGCAAGACGTTAAGCACCAAGTACAGAGCGTCACCTTCTGGGTCAGGTGACAATGTGATGGACACCAAAGTCTCTGCCCAAAGTCAATCAACTTGGGGATCTCTGTTCCCAAGGACATGACACGGTTCAGTCCTGTCTGGATTGAACCCATTCTTGACTAGAGGAGGTCAATTCTGGTGACCAGAGACCAAGATTGACCATGACAGGGAAGTGAGGGATGTGTGTGAATCCCTCAGCTGGTAGTGACGTCCACTCTGTCTCAAGCTGGTTCATCAGCACCTGGAGTTGGCACCAAATAAACCTGAGCTGCACCGGCTCGAGAAAGGATTTTCGAGTGGGCCTGGTACCCACACCCCAGGCATAGCATCTGCAGCCTCAGCGAACCGAACAGAGTGTTGAGAGAGCACTGGCAGCCCAGGCCCATCCTGCCTTCCCGCCAGCCGCAGGTGCTCTTCCCCCACTTGGCAGATGGGATGATGAGGCTCTGAGGAGCAAAGGCACTTGCCCACGACACAGTGCAAGTAGTAGCTCGGTGGTGGTCGCTAGGATCTTGGGACAGACTTGGAGTTCAATCTTGACTTGGCCATTGGCCATGGCTTGCAACTGAGAGCAAGTCGCTTCTCTTTCTGAGCCTCGGTTTCCCCACCCACACATGGGACTGCTGAAGACTTGCAACATCAGTGCAGGTGAGCACTCAGGAAATGCCAACTTAGGTGTGGCCACCGGGTCCCATAGGAGGAAAAGAAGCCAGGTGGAACCCACACCCATCCACACTCCCCGAGACATGAGAAGGGGCAGAATGGGCGGCTTCTGGGTCTCAAGAAGGAGGGGGAGGGGGCGTAAGCCAGTAAGTGACTGGCACAGACCGGCAGGCAGCAAGCGGCTTCCCTCTGAGGACTGGCTGTTTCACCTGTTTGCATGTTTCCACCGGCCCTGTGGGAACACACAGGCAGAGCTAGGCATGACTGGGCTCATCATTGTTGGGGTCCCTCATCTCCTTAAACCCCACTAGAGAATGGGAAACAATGAAATGTGTGTGTGTGTATGTAAGAGAGAGAGAGTGTGTGTACACCAAGCAGACAGCGGGTAGTGAGGGAGTTGGTACAGGGAACCCACAGTGCTTTGTGTCTCTTTGTTCAAAAAGCTCCAGTCAGCACTATGCCCTGAGGCCTGAGGTGAGTTTTAATGGCATCTATGTTGGGAGGGCCCCAGCTTTCCCCTTGCAAAATGCCCACAGTGCAAAGAGCAGGGTGGCCAGAGAGTAGTCTTCCTGGCGGAGGGAAGCGCTCTCTTCCTGCCTGGGGGGTTCTCAGCAGTCGGTAGGAAAGAGTCAGGTTTAGATCCCTTCCCTGTACAAAGGCAAAGTAACTGCCCCAGGCATCTCCTCCAGGGCCTGAGGTAACCAGCCCTGGGGTTCCTTCCCATCGGTTCTGAGCCAGGCACAAGACCAGACAGCCCTCCCATCTCACACACCCAGAGCTTACCGACCTCAGACTAACAACCAGACTGGGGTCACTACTCAGAGCAAGCTGACCACAGTTATTTGAGTTCCTCCATCCCCCTTCCCCCTCCCCGTGACCGACCTTACTCCCTGTTAACTGTGCCTGGCCAGAGCAGCCCCAGTCTTAGCCATATGACACAAACAGCCACCCCATTCACTGGCTCCTGTCCTCTACCAGATGCCCTCTCTATGTGACCAGTCAGGATGACCCTCATGCTGACTGATTCCATCCAGGGTGGCCTCTTAGGTAGAGTGACACTCTCACTAATCCCTAGTCTGCCCCAGACCTGGTCTTCTCTTACAGAACAATATCTCCCAAAGGAAACCCCATCTCACCTCCCTGGACTCACCAGTGATAGTAATGGCCAGTTTCTTCTGCCAGGGGCTTCAGCACCAACCACAAGGGGGCACTAACCTAGCCAACGTGTGTAAGGAACTCAGAATTTACAAAGTAGTGCTGTTGTTATTCTTGTCTTACAGATGAATTCTCTGTGATGCTCAGAGATGATCAAGGGCCACACAGCCACAATGTGCAGAAGACACAAATTAAAGCGCCTGTCTTTATCTAAGGAGAGTAGACACATACAAAATAAGACTCCGATTTAGTTTTGCACACAGGCTTGTCTCCCCTGACAATGCAGTGCACAAAAATGACTGGGGGCTGGGGAGGGGGGGGCGGAGTCAGTCGAAGAAGAGTTTTGCCTATCACAGGTGAGGGAGGCCCTAGGTTTGATCCCCAACATGGGGATGGGGGTGGGGAGTGGCACAGGGAGAAAAAGAAAGATGTTCTCTCTTACTTTGGGGGCTGCCTAGGCTAAGCAACGATGGGGAAAGGAAAGCTGAGAAGGGTTACGGTTAAAGGGGGGGAAAGGGCACACAAAGAAAAGGGAGGGGGAGGCTACATCTGAGCTGAGCCTAGGACCATAGGGAGGAAGGGAGGAAGAGAGGTGGCCCTGGTCTGTCCCCGGCGAAGGGAGGAGCTTGGGCTGTCTGACATACTGGGAAACAGGAGGCTGAGGACAGTTCTTAAACAGCCTTGGATGCCAGGGTGAGGCGCTGAACCTCACGCTGAACTGGGGAGCCCCAGAAGGTGCTGGAACAAAGAATGCCGGGATTCGGGTGCCTCAAGCTGGTGGCTTTTCCGGAGAACAAGGGGGTCAGGCAGGAACTAAGGACAAAGCTACCAAATGGTCTGGAGCCTGCTGTCAGAAACCAGCAAAAAAGGGGGGGGTGGGGGAGTCCTTACGTCTCATCCTGAATACAAATAGCACACACTTCAGTCAATAAAGTGCATACGTGCATATGCCTACACACACACACACACACACACACACAAACACATACACACTTTCTCCTGCCCAACTCAAGTCCAGTCTAAGTCCAGTCCAAGGTACAAAGTTAGACTGGGAACAGGAAGAGAAGACAAGGCCCCTCTTTGGGGACCTCATCTCTGCAGAGACCTCTCAGGTTGAATCGGTGCAAGACCCCGGTGCTCCCCCAGACTTAGCTCCAACTGGCCCGGCAACATTCCTCTGCTAATCTCCCCAATCTGGCCAGGCGGTTGCCTGAGCAACCGTCAACCACAATTTGCTAAGAAGTGGGATGGCTTATCCGCAGGCTCTGGGCTGGATGATGTCAGAGACCAGCAGCCTCTAGAGGAGGAGCCTGGGAGGGGTCCCCCTAGGGGGTCTCCCCCCCCCCCCGTGTGTGTGTGTGTGTGTGTGTGTGTGTGTGTGTGTGTGTGTGTGTGTGTGTGACCTAGCTGGGAGGGGGATCACTGGTACAAAACCCTCAACTAATAGCCTGAAATCCGCACCTTAGTCTTGCTGTGCCCCTGGGTCTCTTCAGGACTTATCGTGGGACTTGACTTCTCAGATCACAGTCAGGATGACCTCTCAGACTGATTCCATCCAGCATGACCCCTTCTCACTGATCTATGGCCGGCCCCAGCCCTGGGTCCGGTCACTAGGTCAGGCCCAGTTCAGCTCCTCAGCTATGACGTAAGAACAGGGGTTACGGCTCTAACTTCATGTGTGTGAGTTTTCAAATGCCAGGTGTGGTGGTGCACTCCTCTGATCCCAGGATTTGGGAGACGGAAGAATAGGCATGAGGGTCAGGAGCTTGGGGTCATCTCCAGCTGCATAAATAAATGAGTTCCAGGCCAGGCTGGGCTACATGAGACCCTATCTCAAACCAATGGTACCAGTAATAACAGTAACAACTGAAGGTGTCATGGGAGAAAGATGTACACAAGGAGGACATGGGTACCTGCCAGCATAGGGGTCTCAGAAATAATGGCTCATCGAATACAGCTATGAGCAGAAACACATAAATGCTTTCTACAGTGGGCATGAGCCTGGGGGAGGTGGGTGATTGTATAGGGCACGAAGAGTTTGTGTGTGTGTGCCTGTCTGTCTGTCTGTGTGATGCACCAGCCTGCCCTCCTCTAGCCAGGGCAGACAACAGATGTGCTCTTGGCCCACTGCACCTGCAACGGTGTGTTTTCTGAAGACCCTAAGTAAACAGAGCTTGTTTGCAATGAGATATTTTTTATTCTCTCTGTTTTGTCAACAAAATGTCCAGTTCCCAGGGGTAGCCCCAAAGGAAACAGAATTTCTCTGAACAGATTGTAGATATGCAGGCTGGGACCTCACACTGCCAGGCACAACCCAACTGGTAGACTTGGGACCCTATATACGATCCCAACAACGCCAGCTGAGGTCACCACCACTCCCTCCTCTAGGTCCCTGAACTCAACCCTGGACATTCTCGCCCAACCCAGCCCTGTCCCAGATGCTCCGCCCCAACTCTGTACCACAGGCCTGCTTAGCTCCCTCACGGCCTCCCTTCCTGAAGTCAGGGACTGGCTCCTATGACTTTGAATCCCATCCCCAAGCCCTGTGTATAGCAGATGGCCAACTGTGCCCAGACTTATTAACACCAAGACCCCAACTGGTCTAACTTCCACCAGCTACACTAAGTTCAAGAATGTGACCATAACCTAACCCTAGGCCAACACAGCCAAATGGAGGTCTGACATCCCAGATCTGACTGCCAGAGCCCCCGAGTAACTGACAGGAAGCACAGTAGCAAAATACCCGTATAACCATGCAGAGTTCACCAACCAAGGAGACCACCAAGGGCTGGTCACAGGCAGAGAAACCACATAAGGAGCCAACAAAGAGCCTGGCAATGCCAACATCCTGCCATCTCCGATGAGTATGAAAGGAAGCCATCTGCAATGGAGGAACTCGAAGCAGACCCTTTCTCATCTCTATGGTCAACACATACCGTGAATTCCAGGGTCGACGAGAGGGATGCTATATTGACAGGCCAGGGGTAGACCCCAGAGCTAAAAGACTAAAGGGAGGGTCTTACTGTACAGAAGTACAGCAGGCAGAACACAGAGATCTAGAAGCAGGATAACTGTCCTGTACTGGAGCCAGATAAAGACACAACATGGGCCAAAGCAGTACAGGTGTGCACACGTTCCAGGGAGAGGGAGGGCCATATGCCTCCTTGATGGGGTGTGCTGAAGATACAAGGCACAACAGACAGAGTCCCGTATCTGTGCAAGGCTGCAGAGCAACACAGCACCACAGGCCCCCAGCACTGACATCTGCTAGGCATGGTCAGCGGCTGTGCGATGTGGAACTTCATCCATCCTGGGTATATGTCACCACATGGGGGTGTGGCAGAATGGAGGGTGTTAGGCTCGAGGCTTTTTTCTGCTCCAGACACCAGACCTGGTACAGAACAAGAGCCTCCTCCTAGACCTGGTCCACCCAGCACCAGCATGCAGGCTGGTACAAAGATGCAGGAAGGAAAGGATGGAACATCATCCAGAACCAAGCACCAGGGGTGGCAACCTAGTCCCGAACAGAAACTAAATGCAGTCTGGAGACCTGGGTGTGTGCAGACTCCAGGGATGGGTGAGAGGTGGTGCCATGATGGTGCCCTGTGGAACAATGGATTCGGTTCAAGGCTCCGGGTCTGGAAACTCAGCGCAGCGCTCACAACCTGGCAGGATGCCAATTCCTCTCAATGGAAACATCCCCTCCTGACGGGAGGAGAGAGGAGACAGTCACGCAACTTAGCAGGTTCCAGAAGCTTGGGAAGGCACAGGCTTCGCGAAACCTTCTCCAAGGTTATGTAAGCAGTAACAGCTCCTGGAGAGAGAAGGCTCTGTGCAAGCTGCTAGGAATGAGGCTTTCAAGACTCATCATCCCCGTGCTGTGGTGGGCTTTTCTTAAACGCAGCTGCCTTTGAACTACCGGTGTTTCTCCAAGGAGCCCCACTAAAAACTCAGTGCACCATGCTAGACTTGGATAGAATTGCTTCTTTGGTCTGTGGGGTGAATGGATGTTTGTCGGCGACCCCTCTCCCCTTCCCCAGGAAAAGGCACACAACGCAACCCCACAGAGAACAGATGCATGACAAGGTTGACTCCCTGGGTGGCAGTCCTGTGCTGTTCAGAAGCAATGCAAACCTCAAGCTGTCCCCAAGTCCAGCAAAGAGTGTCCAAATCATGTGCAATATGAAACAGAGAGGCTCCGCACTGAGAGCACACAGAGACACGGCCCTTCCAGGGCTATTCACAGAAAGGGCTGTACACAGCCAACACCCAGACACCCCCACTGTAGCACACCCAGGGAAAGGCTGAGATGACATCGGTACAAAGATGCAGGAAGGAAAGGATGGACCATCATCCAGAACCAAGCACCAGGGGTGGCAACCTAGTCCGGGCAGCTGTGGTGCAGTGTGGGGGCTGGGCTGTTAGACACATACCCATGGTGGTACCATGAACCAGTGAACCGATGAAGCCATGCATCCTGTCTTCCTGAAACGCAATGGCAGCATGCAAGGGAGCTGTGCCTAGAAATAGAAGGGTCCAGAGACAAGGACAGTGCAGATGCCCACTGGAAAAAAAAAACAGCGGTGCCAACATACAGTACAGTGGCAGAAGGCCATGTGTTGGCAGTGCGCTGCCACGTGAGGTGCTGTGCAAAGCCCAGGTGAGTCTACATGCCTGATGCGACAGACTGCTTTAAATGTAAACGTGCCGTGTGGCTGCAGAAAGACACCCACTGATCCCAGGCATGGTGCCATGTGAGGTCCCTCTACCCAGACACCCAGAAAAAAGCCCCTTCCCAATGTAACCCTGGTATGCAGCAGAGTGAGTACCACACCAGAGCCACAAGGAGAGTGTGTGGCAGGACAGCTGCAGGATGGAGGCTCTGATCAGCAGGATGCTGCAGGATGGAGGACAAAGAAACTACGGAGAGCCCACACACCACCAGGGCCCAGCACCCCCAAGTCAAATAGCATAGGCTGAGTCACTGCTCGGTGTGGGGACACCAGGTCCAGAAACCCCAGACTGCGCTCATCCTGAGCAGGCCAGGGGTGAGATATGGGCCACGGTCTACTTTGAGACAGACGTGGGTGTGTTGGGAAGGCACTGCTAAAGTCTTTTGGGGATGCAGTGGGGGCGGGAGGGGGGTCACTCAGTGCTTCCAGTTCTCCCAGGCTGGACTGCATGTGGGATGAAGGCCGAGGCCGCTTCCACTGTCCTGTGGGCTTCCAAAACCCAACCCAACTCCAGCATCTTCCACTGATTCTCCAAGGACACAGGATAAAGGCACTGTCACCCACAGGACAGGTGGTACCAAACCCAGCATACCATCCAGGTATTTCTCTCCGACAAGGCCTCAGAACACTGGCAGACAAACAATGGAGTTGGATTCTGCTGAAAATCTTTTTGGACAATTACAACGAATCCCCTGGCCCCCAGCCCAGGGCAGAGCAGTATGGGGCAGAACAGGGGAGACGGAGGGAGGGCCCATTGGATTAGAGTCTGGCATTGGATGTGGGATGAACAGGAGACAGATGGGGGAGGAGAGCCAGCCCCAACAAGCCTGATCCTCACTCCTCCCCCCCCCCTCGACTACCACCATCACCTCTCCCCAGGCCTGGACTTCATCAGGAGCCAAGAACAAACTTTCCCGAGCACATGGGAGGCCTGCAAACGCTCACACATCACACATTCAAGAATAATTCACACTTACATGGTACTCACTATGTACCAGGATGTGTTCTAGACTAAATGTGTCCAAATATAAACCACAACTAATCATCCTGGGCACTGCGTAACATCCCCACCCTCGTTTCCCAAGTAGGATCACTCCAAGGCCCAGAGGGGCTCATTGCCCGCCCAGATGTCACACAGCTAGAAACATCGGAGGCAGAATGAAAACTAAGATGGTGTGGTCTCAGAGCCCACATTGTTCCGGCCCATCACGCTCTAGGCGCGAACACACATTTATTTACATGCGTGCACAGCACGACAAGAAGGGTCCACATGCACACATCCTCATAGTAAGCAACATGCACCCCACTCTCTCAGTTCAGACTCGCCCATCTCCAGATAGGCTTCTGTCACCAATCAGCGGTCATCATGAATGCCTCGGCTGGCCCTCCAGCTGCCTACTCCTTAGCCCCCAGCTGCCCCTCAAGCTAGTCATTCCTCCGACACCACCTGCCTCCTTGCCAGCTGTCCCGTCCTCACATATCACCATCACCAGCTACCTCCAGTGCCCACCTGTACCCTCAGCCCCAGACCTGTCCCTTTAGCCTTGCTGAGGTCCTACATAGGTACCCCCGACACCACCTCCCACAACTCACCCCCATCCTTTCTCGAGCTTCTGCCTTCCAATTCCAGCTACAGCCCACACCCACCCCAACTGCCTTTCTCTTGTCCCCTGGGGTCCAGTTTTAAGTACTGGCCTCCGTGGTGGGCATCTATTCAAGACCTCCGGGGGTCACATGAGCACAGCATCTTCACAGTTGGCTACCACAGGAGGAGGGTCCCACCACTTATCACTCTGCAGGCCACTTCAGGAAGCCTCTCAGCCCACCCTGACAGCCCTCTGTACCCTAGGACCTCCCTTCACCCCTTCTGAGCCTTCCCTGCAATATGCAAGGGTGCAAACCAGCAAATGCTCCATGAGCACCTGCTGTATATCACTAAGGGAGCCAGAGATGACAAAATCCCAGCTCAGTCCTAGGCAGGGGGGTTGGGGGGGAGTCCCAGCAAAAGAAAGGAGCCTTAGGAGAGAAGGCCACCCCATTGCCTGGGTGGGGGCAGGGCAGCTTTACTGCTTGGAATGGAGGGAGAAGAACCTCTCAGCGAAAGGCACAGAGTGGGCAAAAATCAAAGGGCCTGGCAGGCTCCAGGACTCGGGATCACAAAGCAGATGGGTAGGGGCAGAGTTTAGGGACAATTGACATCAAGAACAGGCTGCCTGGGCTGCGTGGGCTGCCTGGCCTGCCACGTCAGGGCTGGGGTTTAGCTTCGGCAGCAGAGGAGACTGTGACAGCCTCCTAAAGGATCCTTTGGTCACAGGGCCGAGAAGTGCTGTGACAGGCGGGGCGTAATGAAGATCACTGGGGTTTGGGGAATACGGGGCTGCTGCAGAGCAACTATCTGTCTACACCAGCTCCGCTCTCTGCAGAGTCCAGGCCACACTAAAGCCCTGCAGGCCTTTTTAGGCCAGTGGTTCTCAGCCTTCCTAAGGCTGCAACCCTTTAACAACACTGTTTCTCATGTTGGGGAGACCTTACCCCCCACACCATAAAATGATTGTGTTGCCGCTTCATAACTGTCACTTTGCTACTGTTAGGAATCTTAATGCAAATGTCTGATATGCAGGGTACCTGGTAGGACTCCCCTGAGGGTCGAGACCCACAGGTTGAGAACCACTGTTTTAGACCATCCACAGACTATTCTACAAGTATGGGAATGTCCCCCACCCACACTTGCCAATGTGCTGGTGACTACTAGCAGTGTGTAACAGTTGATCTCTTGAAGCGTGGCTACTGCAACTGATAAGTTAAATTAGTATTTTAATTAATTGTACCTAATTTAACTGTAATAGCCGCATGTGAGTAAGAGGCCACCGCTGAAAGGAAGGAGCATTGCCATCACCGTGGAAGACTCTGGACTGATGGCCATGGGCCCCCAGAACCCGGAGGCCCGGGCATGCAGCTCAGAGCCACTGTGCCAGCCCCTGCACCCCAACATTCTCACACCTCAGAGCAAGTGCCATCCACTCTGAGATGCAGAGAAGCTCCCCAGCCAGACAGCTCTGGACCACTCCAGGAACAAGGTGCTGGGGGGCTCTCAGGGGTCATGGCAGCTGTTCCTCCTCAACTCCAGACTCAAATTTAAGCACGCCAAAGTGACCAGCAGACAGCTTGGCACCCTGAGAGGCCACAAATCTGTCCTGTGCCTCTGTCCCCCATTTCACACACATGCACAAACACACACACACACACACACCTCACTCCGACTGCCCAGGCAACAGGCTCACACCTGTATGCATCTGTCTGCCTTCCCCCAACCTCTACAATCGTGGCCCCTCTTCTCTCCAGCTCAGGGCCAGACCCTCAGGACCAGGAGGAAGGCTGTGGCCAAGATCTGGGACTGATTACTGAAGTAACGTCTGCCTAGCCTGGGCCCTCATCCTTCCTCCCTATGCTCAGGCTGACCGTTGAGACTCCAAGCCTCATCAACGGTTGCCCCGTCACAGGAGGCTGGAGCTCTCTGGATTGGACAAGCCGAGCCAGCTGCTAGGGGTGGGGCCAGGGAAGGGGGAGGCAGCCGCAGGAGTCTGGGGGAGAAGGGCCCTCCTGAAAGAGCTCTCTTCCTTCAGTCTTTTCCAGGGATTCAACCTCTTTAACTCACAGCTCCCAGATGACACTTTTTGGACATGGCCTTTTCACAACATAACACCATCCACCAGCAGAATCTTCTAGATTCTTACCGAGGGGGGAAAAGAAAAAAATTCTTCCTTCCAATTCTGCCTTCAGTGGAGTCATTGCGCCCCCACCTGGTGTCTCCAGCTCTGAATGTGACCCACCTGACTCCATTCATTCATTCTTTTCTTTTGTACGATGTCTCCATAAGTTGCCCTGAATAGCATGGAATTCACAGTGCAACTCAGCTCGACCTCAACGTTGCAATCAATCCTCCAGCCTTGGCCTCCCCAGTGCATGGGTTACAGGACTGAACTATATCACTTCATTCATTCTTGCATATCACATCCACTTGCTTAGAGGAGGAGGCTCAGTCCCTGTGGCTCAGTGCTAAGTCTTTGAAGGTAAGCAGTGACTTTCCCTCACAGAGTTCCTGTTCTAGTGAGGGCGGCAGGACTGAGAGACTTGGAATCACCACCTAAATATAAATATCATGTAAAAATCGAATCAGCTCCTACCTACCTTCCTTTTCCTGGGCTCAAACAAAGAAAAACCAAGGAAGGCTTCCAGGAGGAGATGATACCTGTGCTACGAGATAAACTATGGGCTCTGATATGACGACATGGGGGGGAAGCAGAGTTTGCACAAGGTGCAGAGAGGAGTCGGTGGGCAGGGGGTACTTAGGGGCTAGTGGTAAGTAAGGCTAGCTGGAACACAGGATCCCAAAACAGGATGGATGGGGCCAGAACACTGAAAGAGCTGAGAAGGAAAGAGCTAACTCGAAAGCAACAAAGTGTCAGGGAGCTTTGATGAGGATCTGAAGGTGGAAGGAAGAGGCCCTCACCTTCCTGCAGGTGGAAAATGGCCGAGGAAGGAGAGAAAGGAGAGGCAGAGGAGGTGTGGAGTAGGACACTTCAAGACACAAAGGGAAGATACAAAGCCCCTCCTGTCACAGCGGCTGCCATATCTGGGTGTTCCAAGCCCGGCTGAGGACAGCATGGAGGACAGAGAGCAGTATACCTCCAGCATGTAGGACATGGCCTGGACCTCCCCTGACACCTGACAGAAGCAGGAGGCAGCCCCGAAGTGTGGCACAGGATCCGGCCACCCTCCTGGCTTCCTGCCTAGCCCCCTCTTTCAGCCCCAGAGAAAAGGCTGGGCAGCAACTGACCAGCCCTCATTGGCCAACCTGAAACCACTGGGTACCTACCTCTCCCTTCTCCCTCCCCTCCATGGTTCCAGAGACAGACTGAGCCAGAACTCAATGGGATAAATTACTGCCAGGTGTGTACAGCTGGGAGACACCCTACACACACACACACACACACACACCGGTGACTAAGGACATAGGCAGGGAATTCACTCCCTGGACTGAGGACAGAGGGCAACCACCTCCCTTCTGCCCAGAGCTTCTAACTCAGTCTAATAGTTAAAAGCTTCAAGGGTGCTGGAACTTTAGAAGTAAAGTGACTTAGCCAAGGTCTCTCACACACACACAAGCAGCAGAGACAAATCTGAGCCTATGGTTTCCCCTGGCTTCAAAGCAGCCTCTGAGGCTTTGCCACAATCCTTCAACCCACCTTCTGGTCTAATTCTACCAAGTTTCACATACGATCGATCGTTAGTAGGATGGTGAAGCAGATGGGGAAACTGAGGTTCGGGAATGAGAACAACCTGCAGTAAGCCCCACTCTCAAACCTTCAACCTGACGGTCCACTGCCATGACAACTGAGGCACATGCGTGTTCTCAAATCAAGGTGATGGGGTGGGGAAGCACTGAGGGGTCAGCCTCAAAGTGGGGGGAGGTTGGAGAGGTAGAAAGGGGTCTCAGGTTGCCTGAGTCACCAGGAGGTCGAAACTGAAGCTGAGCAGCCCCAAGGCTGCAGGGCCAGGCCAGGCCGGGCCAGCTCCCTAGACGCCCCGAGGGGGTGGGGCCGTGAACTAGATCCCCGGAGGCCAGGTCCAGGGCAGGCAGCCTGGAATCTGCCGGCCAAGGCAAGGCGGCAGCGCGGGTCTCAGCTCTACCTCCACCCCCGGGGCGGCTCCCAGCTACGTACAGCACTCCAGGGGAGCCAGGGGAGGAGGAAACCCTGGAGCAGAGTCGGTGCACAGCCTCCGCCAGAGGGGCCGAGGCCTGGGGTCCAGGCCTCAGGAAACGACTGTGGACCACGCACATACACAAGCACACCGACACACCGTCCGCACAGCACACGACGCGTTGCGCTCGCGGACGCACAGACACAGGCTTTGGACACACATACATTCAGCCCGGCGAACACACCACACACATACACACACGCACACACACACACCCCTCCTCCAAAGGACAGCAGACTCCAAAGCACACTCAAGCCCTCGATCACACCGAAGGCAGAGTGGGAGCCCCACGCACGCATTCACACACACACACACACACACACACACACACACAGTCCGCACTCGCGGGCCCGGCTGGCCGGGAGGCCGCGCAAAGTTGCAAAGCAGACGCAGGCGGCGTCCCCGGGGACCGCGGCGTCCCCCGCGCCAGGATGGGGACGCCGTCCCGGGGTCTCCGGCCAGGCCCTGCGGGGGCCCCGACGCCACAGCCCCGTCGCCCCCGGGGGCTCCACGCTGCCCTCCCCACCCCGGGGCGCCCTGAGGCCCTCCCCACCCGGGCGCCCCGCGGCCCTGGCGCCGCCTCGGAGCAGCCGCCAGCCAGCGCCGCGCGGAACTTGCGAAACAACAACCGGCCCAAAAGGCCGGAGCCGGCAGCCTCGGCCGCGTCTCCCCGACTCCCCACCCGCTTCCCTCACCAGCCGCAGGGCCGCCCTCCGAGGGATGTGGCCGCGACAACTTGTTCCGGCCGGGTGCTCCACGCACACGCGCGCGTGTGATCGTACACACACACACACGCACTCACAGATGCACACCCACCCTCGGCTCCCGGGCACACTCGACCACGGTCCAGGAGCGCCTCACTCTAGCAGCCTTCTTAGCCACGGGGCCAACGCGCACCAGCACATTCACATCCACTCCAGACACGCTCCCCCACACGCATTTCCCGCATCCCTGGCATCCGCTAGGACCCACACAGCGCTGCACATCCCAAAGACTCCCCTAGGGTCCCTCGTGGGCACAGAGCACAGACACAAGGGTCCCTACCCTGTTCCCACGCCTGCACACGCACACGCACCACAACACACGTTCCTGGGCCCACGCTCGGGCAGGATCCACGGAGCCCTTCTCCGCACACGCATAAACAAAACACGCGGGTTCGCGAACGCAACAGCCAGAGCTCTCCTGCCTGGGGAATCCAAAAAAAAAAAGCCAACACATACAACACAGTATCAGACGCAACTCCAGTCAAGCCACCGAAACTCAGACACACAACCCACTTGGCAGCACCGACAGACCCCGGCGGGAGCGAGCCATCGCACCCCCGGTGCCCCACGCAGGCGACACTCACGCCAGCACCCTCGCATCCGCGGCACACGCGCAACCTCCGCTTGCACACAGAAGTACGGACACGGCGGTCACGCACACTGGGGGCACACGACCGAGCGGGCGTCCCGCACTCCGACACGAGCAGCGAGGCGTCCCCGGCCCTCCGGCGCCCGCGGGGTGAGCTCGGGGGGACCGAGCGCGCTTACCTGCGGGAGTCTCGGTCTCGGGCGCGCACAACTGGAAGGTGAGCGCCAGGACCAGAGCCTGAGCGCGGGCCATGGCTGGGGCGCCGTTCCCTCCGTCCTGGGGACCCGCCGCCGGGGAGGCGATGCCGCCGGAGCCCGGGCCCGAGCCCGGAGCGAGCGGGAGCCTGAGCGGAGCGGCGCCGCGCCGAGCGGGACTGGCGCCGAGTCCAGAGCGGGAGCCCGAGCGAGCGGGGCGCTGACGTCAGGCCCCCGGGCGCGAGTTCCGCGGTCTCGAGGCGTCCCCTGCTGGCGGCAGCGCGCGCTGCGGCCCGGGGCTCCCTGGACCAGCCGGCCCCGGCGCGCCCTTCCCCCACGCCAGCACCCGGTCGAGAAGACCCATCGGAAGGTGCCGGGATTCGCATCGACAACCTCAGCGCGTTCGTCGCCCACGCCTGAGACTGTGACCCGGGTACTCTTGGCTCCTCTGTCCCCTGTGTTGCTTAACTTCTTTCTGCCTTGACGGTGGCATCTGCCCAGTGGTTCCAAATATACATTCCTCCCTCCAATGATAGAGAAATCCCCATCTACCAAAAAGACGTTGTTGGGCCTTTGGAATGGAGGCTTTTACTTCCAGCCACATGAAATCACCGTTCTCACCAACGCTCATGCCTCCGGCGGTAGCCTCCAGCTACTCGGAGTTAGTAAATTTGGAACTCTGCCCACCCCGAGTGCTTGTACAAGTTATCAGTGACTACGGAAGACCAGGCGCCATGTACGTGCCTCTCTCTCCTAGTGGACTCGGTTCATCTTCACCACTGACCTAGGAGGCACGGACCACATTGATCCCCTTCCAGAGCCGAGAAAATTGAGATTACAGAGCGTGACTTTCCCAAGATTATGCATCAGTATGAGGCCACACCAAGATCTGAATCAAGGTTGTCTGGCTTGAACTTCATAAAGAGAGAGAGAGAGAGAGAGAGAGAGAGAGAGAGAGAGAGAGAGAGAGACAGAGAGAGAGAGAGAGACAGAGAGAGAGAGAGAGAGAGAGAGAGAGAGAGAGAGAGAGAGAGAACAGACTCACATGGAAACGCATTCGTTTCTCAAATAGTGACCAGATAGAGAGGCTCATTGACTCAATGATTACCCGAGGCCACGGAGGAGATTTAAAACAAAACAACTGCTAATCTCTGGCAGATGCAGAGATGGCTCAGTGGTTAGGAGCACTCGCTGCTCTTGCAGAGGACCCAGGATGGATTCCTAGCACCCTTGTCCAGTGGCCCGTCCACTTGTAACTGCAGCTTGGGGCATCTGCCCAGTGGCCTTGTATGGCCCTGCACTCCCATGCACATGCACACACATAGAACTTAAAACATAAATTTAAAAAAAAATCATCACCCTCATGAAGCCTACATTTGGGGGGGGGGGAGAAGTGACTGAAAGCAACAATAGGGGAGGCGGTTTACTGCAGTTCTAAACAGACTCCCTGCTATTTGATAGATTTGGCATTTCCCTCCATCTTTAGAATGTGAGCTCCCCTAGGGAAGCTTTGTCCCCCCAGGGCCTGGTATCCCTGGCATGCTCAGTGAGTAAGGAATGAGTGGGTAACTGATAAATGAGTAGATATAGACATGGCCCTTGCTTTCATGAAGACTTCATGCAGCAAACATAAATAGATATGTAACTGCAATCTGAGATGCACACCCTCCGGGAGATGAAGCTCTTCAACAAGGAACGTGAGGGAGGGAGGGAGGGAGGGAGGGAGGGAAGGGAGGTCTGGCTTTAGCTAAGATGGTCCAGGAGGCCTTTCCTGAGGAAGTGGCACAATGCCACGGGATCTGAGACCTGAAGTATGAGGAGCCAGCCTCAGGCAGACCAACTGGAAGGAGCACTGCAGCCAGAAAAGCTAGCCTGGGCAAAGGTAGGCTGGTGGGTCTAAGGAGAGTAGGTCAGCTGGAACGGTGCAGAGGAAAGGCAGGCGCAGCTGGAGTTGTCAGGGACTGCAGACCATACAGGAAGCTGAATAAAGAAGGCATTTCAGGTTAAACCCTACAAAAATGATAAGCCACTGGAGCAATAAAAGGAAGAGTCTTGAGTTCTGATTAATTATTTCCATTCCCCAGAGACATTGAATGAATGTGTTTAAGTGCACATCCTGGTATGTGTAAACTCTCCCTGTTTCCTGCCTCTTCCCTTAGCAGGCTCACACATCCCTTCAGTGAGACTGGCACACTAAGAAGCTGCCCTGAGGCCAGAAAGGGAAGAACTAAGTGAGCCTGGACTCCTTGGCATCTCTAGTAACTGCTGCTCCATTCCAGGCTAAAACAGGGAAGGGGAGAGAGATACAAAGCTGGCAAGGACCAGAGCATTAAATTGAGAGTCACGGGGAGACAGAGGTAGAGAGAGGGAAAGTGATAGGCAAGATAGAAATACATGCTGAAACAGAAGAGAGACTGGCAACCAAGCACTGGGGGAAGAGAACTGAAATCGTTTTTGTTTTGTTGTTTTTGTTTTATTTGGTAATATCTAGTGTTGAGGTGTGGAAATTGAGAATCAGAAAGCATAAGGTATTTGCCCAGGGCCACACAGTCAGTCCATGAAGGTGCCAAGATTGGAACCCAAATCTTATTGATTCCACATTCCCTTGCTCCTTGGGCAGGGACAGCCTCAGAAACTATGCTGAATGGAGACTGCTGGTGTTAGCCACAGGTTGACGGATAAAGAGAACATTATTCCCCTTTACTTTAAAAAAGGGCCACAAACATCAACAATCCTTGAAATATGGGGAAAAGCCCTGGCATAGAGTGACTGCCCCAAATCTAGGGAGAAGGATAGGGTTCCACAGGCAGTGTCAGGTCAGGAAGAAATTCAATGACCTGCAACTCATGGAATATGTATGATGCCTATCCCGTGCTAGGCCCTATATTGAGTGCTGGCATCCTGGAGAGGAACTAAACAAGGCCCCACTCTTGCCTGGAGGAGGAAGTGGACATATAAACAACTACGAGGTAGTATCCTAAAGGCCAGAACATTAGCCCAGAGAAAACACAAAGGCATTGGGGTTGACTCAATAAAACAATATCTGGACCTGGAACTCCGCTGGCGGGTTAGACAGGAAAATTCCTCTCCGGCAGTAGCAACCTGAATAACGCATGAGACAAGGAAGAGCTGGCAAAGGCAGAGTCAGGTATAGTTAGGTCACTGCTCTGTTCAGTGTAAGGGTAAAAGATGAAGCCAGAAAGACAGGGTAGGCATCAAAGTACACATGGTCATGAAGGGCAAAGCTAAGACTATTAGGCCTGAACCCCTTCGTCGGTGATTCTCAGCGTGTGCCCCTGGTGTACCCAGGTGATCTAGACCAAAAGTGAGAGGCTATGGGGATGTGGAGGGGAAGAAGTCCAGCCTCAGGGAGGATGGCATGGTCCTGATTCTCCAGGCTTTCCTAGTTGGCTGCCCAGGGAGGAGGAGGAGCCAGTGAGGGGCAAAGGGAGATAAATAGGAACATCTCAATGTCACCTGGAGGTTCCTACCGCAGAGGAACCTTATGAACTTCCTGGCACAAGCACACCTGCCTGTCGCTGGGAAAATGGGTGAGCAGGATTGGCTCCGCGTTCACGCGTGTGCACATGTACATACAGAACTGTGGGGCCAGGCTTATCTCCCACCGGTAGGCATCAGTTTTCTCTAATAAATGCAGTTATTGAGCACATATGTGTGTTAAGCCTTTGTGTTTTATCTGTGATCTTTCTCATTTCATTGCACAGCATATTCCTGGAATGGTTTTAGAATGTTCCATAGGCCAAGCAATGTGCTAAGGGCTTCAAGCGGTACTATCTCCCTCAGAGTTCAAGACAACCTTGAGACTACTAGTCTCTTAGTTTTGTTTTGTTTTGTTTCCTTTGCCTTGTTAGAGATGAAACCCAGGACTTCACACATGCTAAGTGTATGCTCTACCACTGAGATACAGCCCTAATTTGGTTCCCTTAAATTTAACCATGAGGTAAACAGAGACACAGAGAAACCACATGACTAATCCAAACATCAAATCAAACAGGACTCAAATCTAGATCTGCCTGAGTCCAGTTCCCAAACGCTTAATCTCCATGCTTTGTTGGGCTCTCATCATCAGATAAAAGTTTGTTTCCCACGACAAGCTTTGGATCAATCATCTTTGTCCTTCAGAAGCTCTCTAACATTTATTCCCCTGGTTACCATGTTATCATACTCTGGGGAAGCGTGTAAGGACCATGTACCTCTCCCATCAAAATCAGTAGGCCTGAAATGGAATCTCATACGATTTCCATGAACTCAGATTTGGAGTCGAGGACTCCAACAGGACCTCCTTCGAAAGTCCCAGCCTGCCTTCATCACGGAGTGCTCCCGGAGTGCTCCCTTTCTTCAGACTGCAATTGTGCACGCTTGCAGGCACTAACATTCCACGGAGGGGGCGGGGGTGTTTATGCTTATGTCCTCCTTCCACCAAAAATAAGACCCTGCATCCTTACAGGTCTAAACTTTTTTACAAAGAATTTTCACTTTCCCACACAATCCCTTTGTGTGCTGTGAACATTTTAAAAGACGTCTTCCTCCTTGTGATTCCCTCATACCTGTACAACTTGACGTTTTTACAATGTCCACCATAACATTCTTCTAATGTTTCATCCAAGCCTCACGGCAGTCTGAAAATGAGCTATATAATTTTCATGGCACCTATGAGAAACAGGCTCGGAGTTGTGCTCACTTGCCCGAGCTAGGGAAGAGCAGGGCTAGGATTTGAGCCTGGTATTCCTGTTTCCTTGTCAGCTGGGGGCAGCGAAGTTAACTAAGTCTCCGTGTAGTGGTGCATGCCTTTAATTCAAGCATTCTGGAGGAAGAGGCTGAAGATCTCTGAGTTTGAGGCCAGCCTAAAAGTCCCTGTGTTGTTCTCGGGAACTGGAGATTAAATGATACTTTAAAGAGCGTGGCACAGTGATAGTTCAATAGAGGATGGGAAGGAGAAACTGAGGCCAGAAAGTAAATGACTTCCCCCAAACAAACACCATGCGGCAAGCAATAGTCGCAGCGTTAGGCCAGTCCCAGACTCTCTTCGTTGGGAAGGCTGCTTTGGTTGGTTCTGCAACTTCTTCTCCAGGTCCCTGAATTTCCTCCGCCATCCCACCCCGAACCCCCACGCCACCCAAGGAGCGATTTCTCCCTACACTGCTACGTGGATTGACGGCTGAGCGCCGCCTCTTTTAAAAGGGAGGGCGTGGCCACAAGCCAGGCGGGGCGCAGTCTTATGGTCGCGGACGGATGACGTAACCCGGCGTGCCGGGTTCTGCCAGTGCAGGAAGCGGCATGTCGGTCAGCGGGCTGCTGACATGGGCGCGAGCCCGGGCCCCTTTGCTTGCGAGTGTCCACGAGGCTTGGCGCCGCCACGGCCACACCGCCTCCTCCTACTCCGCTTTCTCTGAGCCGTCCCGGGTGCGGGCGCTGGTCTATAGCAACCACGGGGATCCAGCCAAGGTCATCCAGTAAGAGTCGGCGCCGACAGCAGGGAGGGAACTGGGGTTCCTGGAGGGTTTTAAGGAGGGCGGCGGACTGCGAGGAGAGGACAGGGTCCGAGGAAGCGGACTCTGCTATTCCACCGAATCCCGGGCGCTCTGCTAACTCGAGACCGGTGCTTCTTGGCGGCTGAAGACCCGGGAGGCACAGGTGCAAGAGTGAAGGCCAGAGTTTATTGATCCGTATTGGTTCGAGTATTGTGTCAGGCACTCATTCGTCTAAGTGGATGCTTTCCATTACTTGTCACGGCAACGTTTGGGAGTGGGGGTGGTAGTTTGGGGATGTATTCCCATTTTGCAGATGAGAAAAACCGAGGCACAAGAAAGAAATTAATACTTGCCCAAAAGTCACCCAGCCATTGAGAATACGAATTTGAATATATGGTCTGACAGCCAACCTAAATTCTGCTCCTATTTGTTTGCGTTTCACAGAGGTCGAGGGACTTTCCAAAGTGATATGGCTAATGATTGGAATAGGTGCTGGAATTCACCACTTTCTCATGTGAGTTTCCTTCCATCACAGCAGTACGCATCTTGGACTAGTTACGAAGAGTTGTTTAAACCCGGTTTGGTGGCACGCCTTTAATCCCAGCACTAGGGGGGCAGAGGCTGTCAGATCTCTGTTAAATTCAAGGCCAGTCTAGTCTATATGGTGAGTTCCAGGACAGCCAGAGCTATAGAGAGAGAGACCCTGTCTCAAAACAAACAAAAAGGAATTGTTTCATAATCCCAGCATTGTGAGGTAAGACAGTAGTGAGTTTGACACCAGCAATGGATTACAACAATAAGCCTTTGTCTCAAAACACGCACACACAGTAAAATACATTTTTTAAAAATTTAAAAACTCAAATACAATTTAAGGGCTGCACATGATGGTGTGTGACTATAGTCCCACACTTGCTAAGGCAGGAAGATGGTGAATTTAAGGCCAGTCTGGACTACATATTGAGACCTTGCCTCAAAAAAAAAAACAAACAAAAAACCAAAAAGACAACAGTTTGGGTTTACCGACATGCATCTTCTTAATATTATTTCCTCTTCCCTCCTTGTGTAGTCCTGGCTAGCCTGGAACTTGCCGAGTAGACTTGGCTGACCTGAAATGATATAGTGATAGTATAGTGATCCTCCTGCCTCTGCCAGCCCCCAACCCCCAGCACTGGGACCAAAGGTGCCTACTTCTAATTCTTGGGGTGTGTATTTGGCATTTGTTGTTGATTTGTTTTAGTTTGGAGGGTTTTTTTGTTGTTTGTTTGTTTGAGACAGTGGCTTACTTTGTAGCCCTGGCTGTTTGCCTCTGCCTCCCAAAATGGGGATCAAAGCATGCATCTCCAAGCCTCACACACACACACACACACACACATTTTAAGAGAGGCTGAGCTAAGCGCTTAACTCTCAAGAGCAGGGATCATAGGTGTGCTCTCCACTGCTCTTGCTCCTCTTTCTTTCTCTCCCCCCAGACAAGGTGTCCCTGTGTTGCCCAGACTGATCTGGAACTTGTGGCCCTCTCGCTTCTGAAGGAATTGGAATTACAGGTTGCTGCTCTTTTAAATTGCTCTAACGGTGGGAGTGGCCAGATGGTACAGGACCTTGAGTTTGTCTGATGCTCCCCTCTGCCTGTCAAAGCACCCAGCCTGTACTCAAGCCATTACAATGATTCTGTGTTTGCTGTGACTCAAGGGAACTCTGCAGGTGCTTTGTGGTGGAGGACATTAGTCCATTCTTAGCCCTGTATGCTGTGTTTGTGAAGTGGCCCAGAGAACTAAGCGAACTTGCCAAACACTCCACTAAGCCAAGTTAGGGCAAAGAGCCAACTCCAAGTACCCTAATTCCCAGACTGGTGCTTTCACCTTAGCCCTACTCCCGGCAACCTTAACAGCTCTTTTTGACTGGCAAGTTGATTTATTAGTTGGCAATTCACATGCAGAAATTATGGATTGAGGTCCAACAGAATTTTAGAAGAAGATATTACCGTAGACACAGGGTGCTCAAGAGGTTGACTGACTTGTCTAAGAGCAAACATATTTGTTTTTGTGTGTGTGTAGGTCAGAGGACAGCTCTCAGGAGTCAGTTCTTTTGGGATCTGGTGATCAAACTTAGGTTATCAGCTCTGTACTTAGCACCTCTGCCACTGAGTCATCCCACCAGCCCCACTTTGTATTTTGCTCATAGGCAATAAATCATGTCAGGGAAGACGTTTCCCTGAAGATTTTGCTGCAATGAGCTGATAAAGCCCCATGAGTAGGGCTCATAAATGGACCCAAAATGAGAGAAGTGTGGTGCTGCTCCCAGAGACTTGTCATTTCTGACTCTCTCATAGGCCTGCTACAAAGCAACTGTTCCCTTCCTGTTAGTTGACCTTGAAGCTCATCTCATTAAGAAGTGGACCTTTTATTGAATTCTCCCAAGGTGATAAAGAAGGCCTGAGGTGGTTATTCAGCTGTGTGTAGGGGCCTCCTGACTGGTTTCCTGTTAGAGAGCCAGGGATACTGGAACAGACCAGTCCGTCTGAGATGCCTCTGGGAGGGGGGGGGCGGAGACTGCTTATCTCCTGTGTAGACCCTTAGTCATTTCTCCCAGGTTGAGAGCATGACACCTGTACCAGGCATTCTCTTCAGCTGCGGCTTCACAGTCACCTGTGCTACAGCTGAAGCTACTTCTGGGCTTCGAGGCTGAAGTGCTTAGTAGGTTGGGGGTGACCTGGGCTTTACATTTATTTACGCTCTGCAGGCCTCCAGGTGACTGCTTCCCAGCAAGTGCTGAGAAGCAATGCCTGTGGATAGATAGCCAGGCAGTAGGAATTGTCTCTGGTCTGGAATGACCTTCCCTTCTGACCCAGATTCAGGCAACTTTGTTTGCATATGTGCTGAGGCCAGTGACCAAGATTCCCTTTGTAGTCCTGTGTGAAATTTAGAGTAGCCGCTGCCACCAAAAAATCAAGTGTTCTTTTCAAAACCTAATGACTGGGTGTCTCTGAATCTGGTGACCAGTAGGGTCATGAAACTACCCCAAATCCAAACAACAGTTCCCAGACAGATGTTTGTACTGTGGGCCGTTGCTCTGGGAGCTGGGGGAGAGACTAGGGAAAAGTACAAAACCAGACTGCAGAATTTTACAGTGTTCTGGAAATTTCAGAGGTGGCCATAGCCATTGTTCTCTGTACAGAGCTCTAGATTCTGTACCATAAAGATCTGGAAACCGCAATGTCCTTTTCTTTCCTCCTCCCTACATCCTCTTATCCCTCCCGAATCCCACACAGCATTCCCTCAGAACTTTGTGTTCCATAAGTGCTAATGTGGAAATAACTTGTTTATTGTTTACCCACCAAGTAGCAAACATGCACTAAGTCCTCTGCATAGACTATGTTATTCAAATAGGATGGGGGAGGGGAGGAGTGGGAGAGGGTAGCTCATTAGTGTCCTTACCTCCTGGGTATCACAAACCAGCATCATCCAGCTTGGATCACTCTTCCATTTAACAGATAAGGAAACTGAGCCTTCAGAAGATTGAAAGGCTCTTGCCCAAAGGACACCTAGAACGTTCCTTTTTAAAGTACTTCGTTGGGCTTGGAGGAGTCTCTGGTACAGGGACCCAGGCTGAAGCAGTTACAATTATTTGAAAATTTTTTTTTCAAGAAGAGATGGAATTTAAAATTGGGATTATGATAGTTTAGAAGAGAAAGTGAAATTACAGGTCATTCAGTTTTTTGAGTTTTCTGTTCTTTGTGAGAAGGGCAGGCCTGCCCTGGAGTGAGGATGACTCCAGCCTCTGCCTTGGCTCCTGCATCCACCAAGTGTGGTCCTCACACCTGCAATCTGAGCACTGGGAGTGGAGGCAGGAGCATCAGGAGTTTGAAGCTAGCCTGGGCAACATGAGATACAGAGATACAGTGTCAAAATCTAAAAGAAACCCCTTAACTGTGGCTTCTCACCTGCCAGCCACAAGATGAACCCATGCTGGGAAACCTTTGGTTACAATACCTTTTCTGGCTTAGGCCAAATAGAATTTAGGGGGGCAGGTTATGTTGGTAATGCATCCTCATTGTAGATGCTATTTATTCTTAGAGTGCTCTCTACACTTGATATCAGTGTTTAAAACTACAACTCTGCAGGGAACTTGGTTTGTATCTGTTTTTCAAGATGAGGCTGGCCTCGAACTCATAGAGATCTGCCTGCCTCTGCCTCCCTGGGTGCTGGGATTAAAGTCATGCACCACCACGTCCTGCTGGTAACTTGTTTCTTAAACCAGAATTACAGTACTTTTTAAATTGGCATTTTGTTTTGGTGCTCTGTTGAAGGCTCTTTTTCATAGTCAAAGATGAAGAAAGTAGACAGTGTTCATTGATACAGGAAACTAGCCAGCACTGGTTCCTTGAGGGGCAGGCAGGTGCTGGGACCTGAAGATTCAGAGGCAAGTGATTAATACCTTTCCCCCAGGAAACTCCCCAGTCTAGTCCAGGCACTGGGCCACTGTAGCCCAGTGGCATAGGTGCTGTGGTGAATTCAGAATATAATGGGTATCTTAATCCCCTTTTGCCCCTGGGAAGTCACACCAGCAAGAAGTCTAAGCCCCATGGGAGATGGAGTAATGCCATGTGAGGGAAATGTCCTAAGCAAGAGGCTACAAGTGCAGGAGCCCTGAGGGCCTCAGAGCCTCATGCTGCCTGGGAGGGATCTCTATAGTAACTGACCCAGAGAAGATTAAGTCAAGGTCATGGAATTCACACCGTGGAGTTCATGTCATGCCCCACTGCCCTGGTTTCCTCCTGGTTGCCCCAGAGGTGAAACATGGCAGGCACATTTACTCCCACAGTAAGTTAGGAGTTCTCCTACATCCTGAGCCTCTGGGATAGAGATGCTGTCATTCAGTGCAGCTCCAAGTCACATCCCTATCTGTCTTATTACATGGCTCTGTGGCCTTGCGCACTCAGGGAGAGGTCAAAAGGGCCCTCATTTTAGAAGCAGATGAACAAATGACAAAATCATGGTAGCTTGAGGTGTTTTGTTGGGACCACACGCAAGAGCAGTGGTCTACTTTTCAATCCTTCCTCTGTCACTGATCATTAAAGTGAAGAAATCGCTTCAGTCTCTTCTCTTTATCCAATGCTTGTTGAAAATAACAGGGTTGGCCAAGATCAGCAGTGGCAATGCATACTATCCCCCAGCTTCTGTGCCAGTAACAGGTGCTCACAGCTCCCTCTTCTGTGTACCTCAAAATCTACAGTGCCTTTATAGCCTATGGTGGTTTATGGCCCCCATAGATGAATGCTTGGCCCATAGAGAGTGGCACTATTAGGAGGTGTGACCTTATGCGAGTAGGTGTGGCCTTACTGGGGGAAGTGTGTCACTGTGGAAGCAGGCTTTGAGGTCTTCCTCACGCTACACCCAGTCTCCTGCTGCCTTCTGATCAACGTGTAGAACTCTCAGCTCCTTCTCCAGCACCATGTCTGCCTGCATGCTGCCATGCTTCCTGCCATTATAACAATGGACTAAATGTTTTCTTTTATAAGATGTTTTCTTTTATTAGAGTTGCCTTGGTCATGGTGTCTCTTCACAGCAACAGAATCCTAACTAAGACATAGCCCATTCTCTCCAAACAGCATTCTTTCAAGATGAGGCCTGTGCTAAGTAGCTTCCTGTCAAAACACATGCATGAGACAGCTTAGGAAATGGTGAGACTTTATTTGGGAGGCTGTGGTCAATGACTAGTACCATTGCTTCTGGGTAGGGGCATGCATCAAAATTGTGCACCTTAGCGTGAGCCAGAGAGGAAGAGACTGGGTACCCCAGTGACCTAAAGATCTATACCTGGGCTCCACATCTTACCTACAGGGCCCTGGCCACCAAACCTCTAGCACATTTATAGTCTGAACTATAGCAGATCCCTCTCAGCACAGCACTACAGCCATGGACACTGAGAAACAACTCATTTCTCTGGTCATCCTCTAGCAGTTCTATGAAAGTCAAGCACCTCTGGAGTACCTGCTCCAGCACGTTGGAATGCTAAGGCAGGAGACTTGCATGAGCCCAGGAGTTAAAGGATAGTCTGGGCAATATACTGAGACCCTCAAAAAAAGGCTGGGGGTGTGTGGCAGAAATTGTGTTTGGTAAACCAAAGATGAATCCCAAGTGGAAGATAAGCAGGATCACCATGAGGCAGGAAAGCCAGTAGAGGCCCAGCAAGGCAGGGGAGTGACAGCTCTGGTACCTGAGAGTCCAGGACTCCTTAGATCTTCAGTTTAGACCACTCATCCTCCCTACTATGGGTCACAAGCCAGGAACTGAGGAACCATCTCCCTCCTGCTTGTGACTTGTGTCCAGCTTGTTAACTACTAAATACCCAGCATGCCAGGCACTTCTCAGAGTTACAAAAGGCAGCCTGTTGATCACGAGGACCAGAAACAAACTCGGGAAAGCCACAAGAGGTGTTGGTCACTTTTGCCCAGCACTGCATGAGGGCACGCATTCCTGACTCACATGCTGAGCAAATGGAGAGGTCTCTAGTCGGTGGCATTCTCTCTCAGTTAGGTCTGTCTGAAATTATTTGCAGTGATGGAGTGAAACGAAAGATAAGAACAAATGGTTGCTAATTAAACATGGAAAGCAGGAAAGAGCACTCCACAGAGCCAGCCAGTGTCTACCTTACCCAGCAGATAGAACTGAGCCGGTCCCCAGGGGACTGGGTGCTTTTTTACCCCTCTCAAAGGCTCTTTCTTCTGCCTGCTTTTGTTTCCCTTGTACTTCATATGGCATCACAGGTGTACAGCCTCAGCCTCAAAGGAGCCATTGTGACCTTATCCAGCCTGGGATCTGTCAATTGAGACAGTGGCAGCTCTCGGAGTGGCCTGGCGCCGTCATCAGACTCACAGGGGAAAGATACAGACGGTGCTAGGGAGGTGACTTGCAATCTAGCCAGGTTGTGTTTGGGTGCCTCATTTGAGCTCTGCAACACAGGCATCGTTTCCTTTGGTGAACTTAAAAAAATAAAAGGGACAAGAATTGCTATCATTGCACTGAAAGGCCAGCTCCTGGAATTCAGACCCAGCCCTGTATTCCTTCTTGTCTCAGCAGTGGTATCCTTGACGACGCTGTTAGAGCTGCCTGCGGGAAGAGCCGTGTCTGTGGTGTTGATGGCATTCCATGGGGCAGGCTGGGGCTGGTCTCCCGGTGCGATGCAGCTGGACCAACACAGCTCACCCCAGGCAGGCAGCAAGCATCAGGCCTCCCACCACCCAGTGCAGCGTCCACTTCCCAGACTCTTCAGTTCTGCCCTGCCTGAGCCTTGATGATGCCAGTGTGCTGGCTGTTAAAGAGGGGACTGGCAGGCAATATCCCTCAGAATCCCAGTTCTGGGCTCCCAAGTCTGAAGGATCAAGACCCAAACTTCTTTCCACAGTTCAGGGAGCTCTGAAAACTGAGAGTTTGTAGGGAAGGCAGCTTGCCACTGTGCGTTCATCTGGTGTGAATATTCATGCCTCTTGCTGCATGTGGACAGGAAGACCTGACAACAGGGCTGCTCAGCCCCCCGGGGTATAAACAACTCATGATTCTGAACTCTGGAGGACATCAGAGTCCAAGAACTCCAGAAAAACAATCTTGAACCTATGCCTCAATCAATTAAAAAACACAGGGAAAGCTAGAGAGATGGTTCAGAGGTTAAGAGCACTGACTGCTCTCCCAAAGGTCCTGAGTTCAGTTCCCAGCAACCACATGGTGGATCACAACTATCTATAGTGAGATCTGGCGCCCTCTTTGGCCTGCAGATATACATGCCGGCAGAACATTGTATATATAATAAATAAATCTTTTTTTTAAAAAACATGGATGGAAATGGGCGGTGATGGTGCTCACCTTTAATCCCAGCACTTGGGAGGCAGAAGCAGGCAGATTTCTGTGAATTTGAGGCCAGCCTGGTCTACACAGAGAAACCCTATCTCAAAAAAAAAAAAAAAAAAAAAAACCAAAAAACAACAAAGGCATGAAAGACTTCATAAACTAAAACACACTGAACTCCCCTGAGACACTCTTAAGTGATAGAGTCACTCCTGCTGCATACTAGAAGAGCCAGGAAAGCGACCGTGGCCAGGGACATTGTAGGGGAAAAAAAAGTTTGAGCTGGCTCTTGAAGGCTGAGTTGAATTTTTCATTTCATGGAGAAACTGTGAAAATGAAATTCTTGGCTGAGGGAGGAGTGTGTAGAAAAATGTGCAGGAAAAGAAAAAGAAAAGCTGTGTCTAAGCAGCTTGAGCTCCTGGGCTTTGTCAGCTTACAGGAAAAGTCTTGATTACCTGTCAGGATGCAGGAGAAGCAGTGGGGACAGCTCGGAAGAGGCAGCTAGTCTAAAAACCTGCTTGGTCGGGGCTGGAATTTTTCTTTGGGATGCAAATTTACTACATAGAGCCCCAGAGAAATATCACTGATGGCCTCCCCCACAAGGTCTGCGGGGCTGGCCCTGCCCTGGCAGCGCCAGCCACCCTTTCCTCTCCCCTCAGGCAGATGCAGCAAGGCTCAGTCCCACGGCCAGCTCAGGCTAGGGCTCATTTCACTGCTTGGTTTGGAGTCTGGTGCTTACCAGGTGGCTTCTTTTAACATCTGAGTGCTGGGTTCAGACCAGATCAACCACCTACCACTGTTAGCAGCCTGAGTGAGTTATTTACCTCTTCTGTGCCTTTGTTCTTCAGCTATAGAAGCAGAACAATAGTCTGCAAGCTATTGAAATAGGGTGGAAGCTGGCAGATAAAGCACTTGGCAGGGAGCCTGGCTGATGAACACTCAGTAAGCAGCAGTTATCAGTGTAGGGTGGACCCCTCCCTCCTCCAGCTATGTACATGCGGGCACACACGCACAATCCTCAGTACTACCTTTCTTTTGCAAAGCCTTTTCATCTGTTCCTGGTTTCCCACTTCTTCCTACTTAATGACTTTCTGCAGAGTTTATTTGTCTAGTTTCTTAGCGGATTCTTACTCATAGTGAGACCTGGTTTTTCTTTATGGGATCCTGACAGTCCAAGGGTTCCTAGCTTGTGTTCCCTAAATTCTTGGAGGTTCTTGCAGGCTGTCAGGATTTCCAAACACACGTCTAGATGTTGGTATACAACCAGTGCCAGCCTTGACTTGGCAGTGTGCACTTCATAATCTCCAGGGACTATGCCCTCTAGACGTGGCCTGTCAGTACATCCCTCACACAAGTGTTACATCGTAAAGCCTGCAACACAGAGCCTGGTGGGGAGAAGAGCTAGGGAGGCTCTGCCTCTTATTGTTGCTATTAGTATAAAACATTATTTGAAAAAAAAAAAAATCACACTTTTAGCCTACGATCATGCCTTGGGCCTAATTAAAAGGGTGAGATTTTTGGAGGAGGCAGGTGGATTACTTAGTGTGTGGTTACTGTGGCACCACGCTAGAGCCTCTGACTGGCAGTTACATGATTCAGCTAAGTAAAAATGAGGAAAATTATTACTTTGTAGATACATTTGGGCAGAGAAGTATTGCTGACCTGAAGCGTTATGTTTCAGGAAAGGAGTTTGCAGTCATTGAAAGTCACAGGGTGTAAAATTCAGGGCTTTCTATGCTTGCTCTAGGTCCCAAATAATGACACGAGACCTATATTTATTAATAAGCTTCAAGCACTATAGCTGGGTAGTTACTCATGTATTCTAACCCGACTATGCTGGCTGGCCTGGCCTGCTCCCAGCCACATGGCCTATTATTTGCCATCTTAGTCTTGCTCTGGATGCTCCTTGTTTATCTGTGTCTTAATGGCAACTCCCTCTCTCCTGTCCCCACCTGGGACCAACCCCCTCCCTGGGATCAGAAGGTCAGCCCTAACTCTCCTGTCCTGCTATGGGCTGTTCAGCTCTTTATTAACCATTCAGAAGATGGAGAACAATTTTTACACAATATTGAGACAAGAGATGCTTCATAGAAATGACAATGCCAACGTCTGGGCTGCAACTAGATCTCTGGGTACAGAAATCAGCATTTGAATACACAGTGCACAAAGCCATCTCCCAACAGTAGGGACTCTTTGGTATAATGCAGTGATAAGCGGTGTCTATTCAGCAGGTGCAATGACTAGTTATATGTCAAGTTGACACAAGCTTTAGTCATCTGAGAGGTGATAACTTCAAGTGAAAAAAAATGTCACCATAGGCTCAGTCTATAGGCAGGCAAACCTGGTAGGGCAATTCCTTAATTAGTGATTGATGTGGGAGGGCCCAGCCCATTATGGGTAGGGCCACCCCTGGGCAGGTGGTGCTGGGTGCTATAAGAAAGCAGGCTGTAAGCACCCTCCATGGTCTTTGCAGAGATGATGTCTCTGTGACTAAGAGTGCAGGCTTCTCTCAAGAGGACCCAGATTTGTTTGCAGCACCCTACACAACACAGCTGTATTGAGGTACACAAATATACAGCGAGTTTTAAAAGAAAAACAATAAAGAACATTTTTGTTGGGGCTGGTGAGATGACTCAGCAGCCAACAGCACTGGCCTTCTTGTAGAGAACCCACATGGTGGCTCACAAGTCTGTAACTCTAGTTTGAGAGGAACCAGTGCCCTCTCCTGGCTCCATAGGCAGGCACACGTATGGTACACATAATAACGTTAAAAACACTCATACACAGCGGGGCATGGTGGTGCACACCTTTAATTCCAGTACGCAGAGAGAGAGGCAGGCAGATCTTTGTGAGCTCCAGGCCAGCCTGGTCTACAAAGGAAGTCCAGGACAGTCAAGGCTACAGAGAGAAACCCTGTCTTGAAAAACCAAAGGGGTAAAAAGAGAGAGAAAGAGAACATACACATTGAAAATTTAAGAATAAAAAACACTTCTGTTTTTTGAGACAAGGTCTCACTATGTAGCCCATAGCTTACTGTGTATTTTTTTTTAATAACAAAAGTTCCCTCAATGCTCTCTGGCAGGTCTTTTTACATGTGTGGGGTCTCCATGTGTGTGGGTGAGCTAGTCCATGCAGGCATGTATAGAAGCTAGTGGCTGGCACTGGGGCATCTTTCTTGGTGTTTCTTCATGTTAGAGACAAGGCCTCTCATTGGACTTGGTGCTTACATTCACTAAACTCACTGACCATGAGCCCAGGATCTGCCCTTCCCTGCTCTGCCAAGCCTGCCTTTTTATGTGAGTGCTGAGGACCTGAAATCCAGTCCTCATGCTTGCACAGAAAACCTTAAGAGCTGCTGGAAGGGTTGTAGTTCAAACCTTCATCACAAAATAGCCTAGCGCAGAGAAGAAATGTGCTCATGGTACACAGCCACCTTGTGATATCAAGGTCTCCACATCCCTTCTAATAGACCAGAACCCCAGCCCAGAAGGGCCATCTCCCCCACCCCTGAGGTGTGAGTCACAATCCAGAGACACTTCACAGATACAGAGGGTCTCTTTCTATCCATCGCCTCACCTTCTGTAGCCAAGGAAAATGTCACCTCTGCCCATGCTTGTTGGGACCAACAAAAACACATGAGGACAGAGCTGGCCCAGAGTTTCCCAGGAGTGCCTGCTTAGAAGAACCACTTGGGGAACCCTCACCTGGTAATGCTGGTTCCTGTGTCAGCAGCGGCTGTATTGATAGTGTGTGCACTGTGTGATTCTTAGAACCGAATGGGCTCTGGGGAGCATAAGGCCAGGCCAGCAGAGGCTCACTAATGCTTCTGTCCCCTGACTGAGCAGTGGCACTAAGAGGTCCCCAAGAATGAGCCACTGCAGTTGGTGTAAGCCCACACTCTGCTGGTTCTTTTCCCTCAGAAACAGATTCCTGGGCTTACATGGCAATTGAGACATACTACTGACCTACTTTGGGGAGATAGTTTGAGCAGAAGACACTTTGTCAATTTCTTCCTGTGACTTTGTGCTTAGGCTGAAGAACCTGGAGCTCTCTGCTGTGGAAGGATCCGACGTCCATGTGAGGATGCTGGCAGCCCCTATCAATCCATCTGATATAAATATGATCCAAGGTAACCTTGGTCCCTGGAGCATATGGTAATTGGCTCAGCAGCTGCCTCCTTTCCGCTCCTCCTCGGTAGGGTATGGAATTCTCAGGACTGGCATTGGCTGTCCTCTAGAGGAGCTCTCTGCACACAGTATTGGCCACTCTTTGGCCAGCCTCTGAGCATGAGGCTCCGTGAGTTGGAAGGATTGCAGTAGTGATAGACCATCCCTCTGAAGAGCCTGTGACATGCTGGACTCCTTACTTACTCGAGCTTACCCTCGTGGTAAGCATGTGCCCAGAGAGCATTAGCTCCCTGCAGAGTTAGGGAAGCTGAAGGCCAGAACTTGGTTAGGTGGACAGCTAGGGAGGGCAGGGCCCTGGTGAGTGCAAATGTGACTGACCCCAAAGTCTAGGCCCTCCGGAGTCCCAGCCTAACCTGGCAGTGTGACTTCATTACTTTTCTGTTACCATGATAAAACACCATAACCAAAGCACTTAAAGGCATGTGGTTCCGGGAGTTAGAGTCTGCAATGGCAGGGAACAGGCAGCAGGCAGCAGAGGACTCACATCTTGATCCCAAAAAACAGAGCAAGCACTAAGAATGGTACAAGGCTTTGAAGACTGAATCCCACCTTCAGTGACACACTGTCAACAAGACCACACCTCCTAGACTTCCCTAAAAAGTGCCACCAGTTCAGGATCAATTGTTCAAATATATAAGTCTCTGGGTGACACTTTTATCCAAACCACATTTACCCTCTGAATTCTTCTCTCCCAGGGAACTATGGCCTCCTTCCTAAGCTGCCTGCTGTTGGAGGGAACGAAGGTGTTGGAGAGGTGATGGCAGTGGGCCCCAGTGTGTCTGGATTAAAGCCGGGAGATTGGGTGATCCCAGCAAACGCTGGTTTGGGTGAGTGTCCCTAGGTGTGAGCAACAATGCATTCCTCCAGATCCTAGTTCATGTGCCCTCAGTGTAGCTAAGCAAGGCTGGGTTCACTGCTAAGTTAGCAGGCCTCCAGCAGTGTGGAGTTGAGCCAAGAGCACAGAACCCTGTTTGTTGTGCCCTGGAGGGACATGCCTGTGTGTATATCAACTTGGCTCTGTGTTGATCAGAGCTATAAGTATCTGATTCTTTATATTCTTGAGTCTCTGCTATGAGGTGTGGTGCAGACTACAAATAAGGTTGGCCCCGTCGTCCAGAAGACTCAGATCAGATCTGACTAAAGTGTCGGGAACTACCTCAGAAAAGGGAGTACCCCAAGGCTACAGGGAGCAGAAGTAATTGTGGCTGCTCCATATGCGTGTGCATGAGACAGACAGATGTTCATGAGGAAATTTCAAGGAAGACTGTGAAAGAGAGTCCATTAGAACATGTTGGTGGAAGTTGTTTAGGCAGGGTTGAGCCAAAGGCATTTCCTATGGAAGAAGTAAAATGAGCAAACATCAGGATGAGTTTGGGAAATGGAAAATCCAGTTTAGCCCCAGCAGAGGCTTTGCCTGTGGGATTAGTTACATAATGAGAAAGAAGGTTGCAGAGGTAGAGTGGGGCACATACGGTAAGGTCCTGAAGAGCCACGCTGAGGATAGCATTTAGTGTCTATATGGAAAGGAGTCATTAGAGTGTTCTGCTTTCCAGGCCTTGTTTTCAAGGCACACCCACTATCCAAAGGGATCTTCATGGTAGCCACAAGAGGGTAGTGTTCCCTGAGATGAGTGAGGCACAGGAATGAAGTAGAGACCAGAGGAAAGGCCATGAGAGCTTTAATAAAGTAGAGGTAGGAAGACAGCAGGCACACCACACCAGAGAAGAGGAGGGTTGGCACCTCTCGGCTCTGTCTGTTGAGGCCTTTACTGAGGTGGCTGTGAGACTTGCTTTCTACTCAGGATGAACCTAGGATGTAAAGGCAAGCTGAAGAAATAACTAACATTTTTGGTTTCTGTTGGCTTTTTTTTTTTCCTGAGACAGAAATTCAAATTGAATCCTCCTGCCGCTAGCTCCCAAGTGATAGCACTAAAAGAATGTGCCACTACACCCCACCTTTTAAAAGACGGTTAAAGTTTTAGTTAATATGTATGGGTATTTTGGCAACATATACAGTGGTGTACCACAAGTGTGCAATGCCCTCAGAGGTCAGAAGAGGGTGTCTGATCACTTGGAACTGAAGTTAAAAAGGGTTGGGAGCCACGCGCTGGGCAGTGAACCCAGGTAACCTGGAAGAACAGCCTGTGCTCTTAACATGGAGCCATCTTTCCAACCTGTTTTGTTGTTGTTTTGTTTTGTAAGGTGGCTAAAGGCTGTTCTGTGTGGCCTCAAACTGTAGGTGTCTGAGGTAGCAGATAGCCAACTGAATCGACTAGTTCAGGTTTACAATTTAGCCCATTTTTTTTCTAGCTTTTGGCCAGAAAGGGACACCTAACTACACTTGTCATTAATTTACCCTTTAACTTTGAGATTGCTTTGAGGCCCCATTCCTCTTTGTTCATTTTTACGAAGTAATGACATGCAATTGAGGATTACATATGGAAATTTTTAGTGTTTGAATCTTGAGTTGACCTTTTTGAGTTTAGCTCCCCTGATTGCCTAACGCCTTGCCCAGTAGGATGGCAGACAGTATCCATCCAGTCCAGCGATGTATGAGGAGCTGAAGCTTAGGAAGCAGAGTTTGCTCAGACTCAAACACAAGGGGAGAGAGAGCCCAGTGGAGTCTTGTCTCCTCTGTTTCCCACTATCCTGTCAGGACTCTTTAGTCCTTGACTCCCAAAGCCTAACTTAATCTCATTACTGTACATCGCTGTGCATGTAACTATCATGAGGACTCAACACCATGAGCTTATTCTCTTTCCTCCAAGTCTGCCGTCTTCAATGCCCTTATACCAAGAAGGGTGGGCTGGGATTGGGTGTGCAGGGGTTCCTTCCTTACTACTCTGCCCCATCCTGCCTCAGGAACCTGGCGGACTGAGGCCGTGTTCAGTGAGGAAGCACTGATCGGAGTCCCTAAGGATATCCCTGTCCAGAGTGCTGCCACCCTAGGTGTCAACCCCTGCACAGCCTACAGGATGTTGGTGGACTTTGAACATCTGCAGCCAGGTAGGAACCTGCAAACTTGGGAGTAATCCCGGTCTTCCCACCGGGGACACCAAAACCCTGTCTCAAAGGACTTAGGAACTCACTGGCACACATGGCAGAGGGAGGGTCCCTGGGGTCTGTGTCAGGCTCTAACCTGAGTAAGTCTTACTGTTCTTAAGTAAAAAGATGTTGATGAGTGGGTTCCTAGAAAACACACTGTGAGAAGTGCTGGTTACATTCCCCAGAGCTGGGGCTAGAATGCTGTCACCCAGCAAAAATGTGTTGAGCCGTGCTAAGCTTTGGGGACACAAAGCCAGGGAGACGGACAGTCACTGTTTTCAATAAAATGCTGAGCTCGATGGTAATAGTTCCGCTCAGCACTTCCACGCGCATGAGCGCCTTGGCAGGCATCCTCCCTGTGGAGTGCATCTTCAGAGCAATGCAGAAGGCCTGTTAGGGATTAAGAACCCAAGCCCCAGGCAAACAACCGAGGTCTGAACCCGCCTTCACCTCCATCAGTCGTGTGAGTGCACCATTCACATCAGTGCTCGCCCATATGATGGTAAGTAACGGGTGCCTTGAGACTTGTGGGTCACTGGAGTCTTAGTTTAGTCCTCCTTTTCATCAGTGAGGAACAAAGACCCACAGAGGTGAGCTGTTACATGAAGTCACTCAGCAAGTAAGCAGCCAGACTGTCACTTGAGTTCCTCTGAAAGCAGAAACCAAGCAAGCCGTGGGCAAGCATTTCGTTTGGAAAGTGTTTCCTAGAAGCAAGAGGGAAGGACGGAGCCAGAGCCCATTACAGCCAGGTGCAGCTGTCAGCAGCCTGGCCTCAGTCACTGGGGATCCCCTCAGGTTCCTTACACACTACAGAGTTAACCCCAAAAGTCAGAAGACTGCCCTGCTTGCTTTTGTTGCTTTTGAGGGTTTTGTTTTTTGTTTCTAGTTCTAGGAATAGAATCAGGGGCCTGGAGCATGCCAGGTAATCACTCTACTCCTTATCTCTGCCCCAGCCCAGCCCTGCGTTCCCACTGTTTGAGGGCTTGCTCTGCACACTGCATGTCTGCAGCCACACAGGGATGGAGAAATCATCTACCATTCCTCATGCCAGTGAGAAAACTGAGGCCAAGAGCTCTTGGACTATGATAAAATTAGATAGCCACTGACCAAGGCCCTCAGCCATGACAAGGAATCTTAGGTGCCTTTGGCCACGAAAGCCAGGAATGATGAGACTTTTGTTGGAGTCCTAGTACAGCCAGCACCGGGCACCTCCTCTCATGTCCTGGTCCTGAGGACACTGCTGATTAGGGCAGCCCTGTGCTTGATGGAGCCAGGCCTTCTAATGCCACCCAGTGTAAATGCCTGCAGCCACCTCTTCACCTCACTGCTTCAGGGCTGATGAGGTACACAAATTCATGACCTGACCCAAAGTAAGAATAAATGTCAGTTTGTTCACTAGAACTTATGCATATATGAACACAGATAATGGAAACCGAAGTTTGGCAGCCCAATATTTGCCTTTGCTGTCTTTGTTACTGCTCCATATTGCTGTATTCCTCAACTCCAATGGAAACAAATCAATGCTGCTGTCAGCCTACACAGGAGGTTTAGCATTCACTAGTGATTGATAGGTTGGAGCCCTGGCCAAGGCAAATGAGCAAACTTGACTGAGGAGTTATACTTGCCACTAGCTGTAGCCTGTTCTGCATTGACTCCTGCTCCCTTTCAAAACCAGACAGCGTTTCCAGCCAACAGAGCATCTTCCTGCTTATTTGGCTTCAATCAGACAGAGACGCTCTGATGGGCACTCTCAGGCCTCCTGTTTTCTAGGAAAGACAAACCGAAGTTCAATGAGGACATGATATGGCCTGTCTCAGTTGGTTACAGTGATTGGTGAAGCAGGATGCATGAGGAGCTCCATCATGTTCCAGAGCCCACACTTCCCTAGTGCACCACACTGCCTCTCCTACTGGTAAATTACAAAGCTAAGCCTGGGCTTTGACCAGTCGTTGTGAATGAGTGAAAGTACAGCCCAGTTGCAGAGTACCTGCCTGGCATGCTCAAGGCCCTAGGTTCCATCCCAAGCACCACAAAGCAAAAGCAAACATTCTGTAGGGCCCTGGAGCTTGTCATTTCTCCAGTCTCCCCGCCATTTCAAGTGCACCTTTACTAAATAATACATAAGGGAATAAGGTAGGGCCTCCCCCAGGACTAAAGGTAATTAATAGATGTGCACCTTTGCACAGCTGAGTATAGGACACAGTTATACAAGACACCTTGGAGGGCTTCATGAAGGAAGCCACAGTAAAGTGGAACTTAAAAAGGAAGAGACCAGAAAACAATTTCAAACTAGAAATGCGGTCTCAGCATGGGCCAGTGAGATGACTGAGCAGGTAGAGGTGCTTGCCACTGAGACTGACAGCTTGAGTTCAATCCCTGAACCTACATAGTAGAAAGAGAACCTACTTCTGCAAGCTGTCTTCTGAGCTACACATACGCGTGCACATACACAGAAATGTAAGTAAGTAAGTAAATGGCCCAAGCAGAGAACAGAGGACATAAAAATTGGAAAGATGATCAAGGTCAGTCTCAGAGCAGGGTCTCAAACATGGACAGAGTGGCCAAGATCTGTGAGGCATTATGGGTGTGGTAGGATGTGGAAAGTATGGCGATAACAGTGAGTGATAGTAAAGGTGTGAGAAAGCTCTACTGCTGGGCCCTGGACCTGCCCTTGGATCCCAGGCTGGGAGCCCTCAACCTGCCACTGACTTGCAGTGCTTGACTTGGGTCTCTTACACAGGAGACTCTGTCATCCAGAATGCGTCCAACAGTGGAGTGGGGCAAGCAGTCATCCAGATCGCCTCAGCCCTTCGCCTAAAGACCATCAATGTGGTCCGAGACAGGTATGTAAGGAGGCCGAAGCTTAGGAAAGGTCTTTCCACCTCATGTCCCTGTGCACCCCACATCTCCACCAGGTGGCACCCTTGCGCGGGCATGACTGGGCTGGCTGCTGAAGCACAAGCATTCCCAGGGCAAAAGAAGTCCCTGTGAAGTCTGAAACAAAGTTAACAGGAGGAGGCAGAGGTAGTCCTTACTACAGTCAGGAGTGTTGGAGGCTTGGCTTAGGATGACCCCTGCTTTCAAACCACAGTTCCCATTTGGGAAGGTCTTGAGTTGTACCGTTCTCTGCACTCTCTAGCCCTACTGCTTACATTTGTGCACTGAACGCAGCTGTGAAGGAGGTGGGGCAGCTTGTGATCTCTCTTTTACAGATGAGAAAGCTGAAGTTTCCGAGAGAGGAAGCAGCTTGCTCAGGAAGACACAGCAAGTCAGTAACAGACTTACTTCTTTCCATTGTCCCCTCTAGCCCCTTTAAGCCTCAGTGTGCTCCAGTGTGGCCCAGTCACTTGAATCCGTTCTTTCTAGGGTTGGTACTTTTCGGCCCCTGCATCTGCAGTGGTGATGATGAAGTGATTCTGTGTGCCTGGGCCAAGAATCAGGGCAGCTATGCACTAGAGTGTTTGCATGATACCCTGCAGTTCTCTGGAGAGCAAGAGGAAAGAAAGTGGTGTCTGAACAGAACTAGGAAGTAAAATGGCTCTTCCCTGGGCACAGATCGCTAGCATGTGTGCTCTGACTGGGTTTTCAGATTATCTCCCAGCCTGGCTCTGTCCAGGAAGGAATGGCCAGTGGGAAAATGAGGCAAGATCTGGCGGAGCATGATTAAATTATGGGAACAGCGCCTGCTTAAGGTCTGGCTTAACCTCAATCCCTGTTCTCAAAACAGAAACATGTGTTCCGGGGCTGTGGCATAGGGGTTCTGGGAGCTTGAGGGAAGGGACTCAGCCAGCGTGACTAAGGCCCTCAATGGTGTTTGGTTTCCAGGCCTGACATCCAGAAGCTGACTGACAGACTAAAGGGTCTAGGAGCTGACTGTGTCCTCACTGAGGAGGAGCTAAGGATGCCTGAGACAAAAGCTGTCTTCAAGGTACCCAACGTGGGACTAGAGAGGAGCTTAAGCAGTTAAGAGCACTGTTGCTTTTGCAGAGAACCCAGGTTTGAGTCCCAGCACCCACATGGCAGCTCACAACCATCTGTAACACCTAAGGGATCCAACACCCTCTTCTGAGCTCCATGGGCATCAGGCATACACGGTACAGAGACAAATGTGCAGGGAAAACATTCCCATCTACATGCACAAATAAGTCTTTAAAATTTTAAAAATAACCAACGAACCCAGCTAAGAACACTTTCCCCCACCTCCCGTCCCATGCCATCTCCCTGCAACTGGAAAATCTGGGTGCCCTGGCTCCTTGCTACAACCATCATCTCTTCTGGAAAGGACAAAGCCCACCAACTGAAGCTCTGGGACAGTGCCAGGCTGTAAGTGCCCAGACTCAGGAGGGGGCAGAAGCACAAAGACTTTAGGAAAGCCAAGGTTTTAAACATTTGTAGTATGCTCCATCGGCCCACATGGCAGATGGGAGTCAGAGCTGGGTGAAGGCATGGAGAGAAGCTCCATTTCCTAAGCCTCTGCCTCACATTTACCTGACCATCCCACAGAAAAGGTCTACCAAATAGCTGACACAGATGCTGCATAGATGAGGAGACACAGCCTCAGAATCACATCATCACAAAGTGGTGAAGCTGGACCACATCGCTTGTAACTCAAAGCCAGTGCCTTTCTAGAGCATCCACCCCAGCAGACCCAGTAAGTGAGCAGACCCGGCCTGAGTCTTCTTGCACTAAACCATATGAAAAGACCAAATACCCACTGTTGAGAACAGTTGCCCTGGAGAACACTGCCACCCGTAAACTTCTGTTCTTTGACACTGAACAGAGATGTTCCTTGTCTATGCTTCCCAGCGTCCTGGGATGGACACCAGGATGGAGCTGCTAAAGCCCTTCCTGGGCAGATAACAAGTCCCAAAGTCATCCACACTCCATTTCCTTCTCTCTCTGACACAGCACTTGGGCCTCAAAGTGCTACTTGTAGCAGCTTCAAACCCCTTATTGTAGGCTCTTTACTTTACAGGACCTGCCCCTGCCCCGACTGGCTCTCAACTGTGTTGGTGGGAAGAGTTCCACAGAGCTGCTGCGGCACCTAGCGTAAGTCTCTCAGCCTGCAAGCCTCCATCGCATCACCACCACTTGCTCTCTGGCCTGCCCTTCCCAGCCTCGACCTCTGTGGATAAGAAGCCTGGGCAGCCATTTCTCTGAGGGCCCAGGAGTCATCACCTAGGAGCCTCTTAAAAAGTCACACAGTCTGAACTAAGCAACTTTGAAATTAGCTGTCTTTTAAAACTAGAATTAATGTGGAAGAAACATTACACCTCTTACAAAATATTTTGGAACATACAAAAATACTGAGGGAAAGGGAGAGAAATGCTGAGGGAAAGGCATTCATCAGTGCCCACCCACTGGGGAGAAGCTCCATTCACTGTGTTCTGTGCTCTACCTGGAAGACACCTGAGAAACATTAACCAGTTAGAGCCAGTCCCTCCACAGTGACTCAGCCAACACCATGAGCTACTGGCTATAGAGGCGGCTGAAGTGCTGAGGGCGAGCACAGACTGGGGCAGATGAGCTCTCCACCGCAGTGCTGAGTCAGCCTCTGCAGTGGCTGCCACGCCACCCCACAGCCATAGACAGGGGTTGCCATTCCAAATTCCTGGTCTGCTTTTCCTTTTGGTACTGGGGAGTGAACACAGGCCTCGGGCATGCTAAGCACATGTCCTGTCACTGAGTTGTGTCCCCAGGCTCCGTCTTCATTTTATACTTTAAAAAAAATGAAGCCCAGAAAGGGTAATCACTTCATTCAAGGGGTAGTTGGCACGGGTTGCCCCTGAGTGTTCATAGCGATAGAACACCCTTATTTAGGCAACAAGCAGCCTATGAGGCTGACTGCATCTTCCATGCTACTGTCAAAGGACGCAGTGGTCCCAATGTGGATGCAGACATTAGAAGGACTGGGTTCAAACCCCAGCTCTGCTACTCACTAGATGTGGACCTGTGAGACATTGGGGCAAAACATGAAGATCCAAGCCTCAGTCTCCTCATCTTTAAAATGGGAGTAAGAGACAAAGCTCTGCCTCTGCTGGTTAGTGTAAGGACCACGGGTGATGCAGAAATGATGGGCTTCAGCTCTCTCCTTCAGAACAGACATCAATCTCCTCTGAGGCTACTCTGGTGATTCATGGAGACAGTGCAGATAACATGCTTAGAGCCATGTCTGGTACAAGGGTAGAAGGCTTGCTTTCCCTAGAAACTTCCTGAACAAGAACCATTTGAGGGAATTTAAGGCTAAATTAAGCCAGGCTTAAATTTAAGGCTAAATTAAGCCGGGCACCCCTGTAATCTTAGCACTTGGGAGGCTAAGGAAAAGGATTGTCATGAGTTTCAGGCCAGACTGAGGTATGTGCCACGTTTGAGGGAACCATAAGGTACACACACATAGTCAAACACAGGCACATACACAAAGAGAAGCATAGAGAGAAACAAATTTGGAGCCTAGGGATATGGCTTATAACATGTGCTTAATGTGTGAAGATTGAGGTTTCTCCCCAGACTGTGATTGACAGGTAGGTCGGTAGATACAGCAGTTGATTCCATTATGTCCTTTTCGGGTTTCCTCAGTTGCTCCAGAATGTGCCTCAGGTCATGTCTGACCACTGAACTCCTAAAATATCCAAGGAGCAAGCGCGACAGCAAAGGTTAAATCGAGCACATATCCTTAGCAACTCTGTAAGAGATTACATTAGGGCTGGGCATGCTGGCACCTGCCTGGAATCTCAGCTGAGACAGGAGGATTACAACCTAGATACCAGCCTGGGCTACATGACAAGACCTGCCTCAAAAACAAAGCCAAGTAAAAAATTGCATTTGTGTCATGCCTATTTGCCAGTTGAGAGGGGTGTCAGATTGCAGGCACTAACAAAGCCCCTTCATTGTCCCCTTCACTGTTCATATCACTCCTTAGCTGAAGAGATACTTCATGGCACTTATCTCTAGAGTGAACATTTACAGATGAAGAGACAAGCCCAAGGTCATTACTAAGGTCACACTTTCGTAGAGCCCAGACTGAACCTAGCCTTGATTATCTGGAGCAGGAGAATGTGTCCCTGTATTTGGTTTTGAGATGGAGGTATCTATGTAGCTAAAGCTGGCCTTGAACTTAACTTAATCCTCCTACCTCAGCCTCCCAAGTGCTGATTGTTGGCTTGAACCACCATGCCTAAATTTGTTTGTTTGCCTGCTTGCTTGTGTGCATGCTTTGTTTAAGACAGTCTCACTGGAACCTGGCAAACCAGGAATTTGCTGTGTGGACCAGGCTTGCCTCCAATCAGATCAGGCTGCCTCTACTTCTCAAGAGTGGGATTAAAAGCACATGCTACCATGCCCAGCATGTGTGATATATTCAATATAAGTTATCACCTCCTAGTTCTTTAAGTGAGAAGTTAAAACTGAGAAGTTGGGGCCTGGAGAGGGCTCAGAGGTTAAGAGCACTGGCTGCTCTTCCAGAGGTCCTGAGTTCAATTCCCAGGAACCACATGGTGGCTCACAACCATCTATAATGAGATCAGATGCCGTCTTCTGGCGTGCAGATATACATGCAGACAGAACATTGTATACATAATAAATAAATAATTTTTTTTTTTAAGAAAAGAGAGAAGCTGTATTTTCTTAAAGCTCCCCAGGGATTCTGAGATCCACAATTGGTTCTTGTAAGTGCCTCAGCAGGTTTCTCTTGGGGGACCTTAGGCCATGGTAGGTTCTGCCTTTGCCTGCACTCACTCTTCATTCTCTCTGGACTCTGCAGGCCCGGAGGAACCATGGTGACCTATGGAGGAATGGCCAGGCAGCCTGTAACGGCCTCTGTGGTAAGCTGAGGGTGCCTGCAGACCAGAGCTTAGATGCCTCCCTCCTTGCACTGCAGGTGTCTAAAACTCGGGGGGCCAATGCCTGAGGCAATGTTCTAAGTTCTAGTACTCAGGGCCCCAGCACATCCTCCTGTGTCCACAGAGCCTGCTCATTTTTAAGGACCTCAAACTTCGGGGATTTTGGTTGTCCCAGTGGAAGAAGAACCACACTCCAGGTGAGTGGCTGATGGCCTTGATACCAAGGGTGGAAAGAAGGTAGAGCTATATGGCTGCAAAATGACCAGCTACTCTAAACCTGCAGTGATTGAGTCCTCAACCTCACAATAGGATAAAGGACCATAGTCACAGTCAACAAATCACTTCCAGATGGGGCCAGCTGGCCCTTGGGCATAGAGTCTAGTAAGATGGCTCAGCCCTCATTATAAGGAGCTGACTGGGGTGCTGGGAAAGCCTGTCAAGTAAAGAGAGCAGGCGGGGTGCAATGGTATACACGTATAATTCCAGCCCCCTCGAGGCTTGGGTGGAAGGATTCTGAGTTCAGGCCATCATTGGTTATTCAGCTAGATGCCGTTTCAAAGAAAGAGGCTAAAACAAAACAAAAACCAGCTCACATGGTGCTTTCAGTGTCACCAGATCTAGGTGGGCCTGGCCTAGCTGGGGGACTGTGGGTAAGTTACTGAATCTCTGCCTTAGCCTAAGCATAGTGAGTTTAAACTCTTTTGAGCCATTTGACAAGAGGAGAAAACTGAGGTTCAGAGCCACTAAAGCAATTACCCAAAGCTATCCCATTTCAGGAATGGGGTTGCCAGGAGGAGCAGAGATGACCCTCTCACTCCTAGGGCCTAGCTCCCCAGATTAAGAACCAAAGCTGAGAACAAAGAATGACAAACATGGAGTTGGCTGAAGGAAAGGGAGGGAAGTGGTGGCATGCATAGGGGCTTTGAGTAGAAAAACAGTATTGCAAAAGCTCCAAAGAGTGAAGGGAAGGGCTGGGATGTAACTTAGTTGGCAAAGTGCTTATTGAGCAAGCTTAGAACCTGAGTTTAAATTCCCAGCACTCATGTAAAAAGCCAGTACCCCAGGACTACAGGGAGAGGGGAAATGGGTAGAGTAACCACGCTTAGCTAGATCAAAGAGCTTCAAGATCAGTAAGAGACTGTCTCAAAAATAAAGGTGTCCTGAGAATGATGGTGCACACCTTTAATCCTGGCACTTGAGAAGCAGAGGCGGGTGGGCCACTCTCAAGGCTACATAATGAGATCTTGTCTATAAATGTGACTGAAGAACACCTCAATCAGTGTGTGTTGGTCTCACCTACACACAATACACACTTAGAAGCACACACACTACACCCAAAGTAAATATTTAAAAAGAGAGCAGAACCCACCACACAGGGCACCTGTAGCATTAGGTCTGGTTTTGGACTGAGGACAGGTTCTGACCAGATTGCAAAAGGCCTGATGAACCTTTTTTAAAGGTTCATGCTTCTGCCTGAAGATAACTGGGGAGCCAGCATGGTAGAGATTTTGTTTTGTGGGATTGTGTGTGTTTCAAGTGTCTCACTGTATAGACCAGGCTAGCCTAGAACTCAGAGCTCCACCTACCTCTGCTTCCCAAAAGCTAGGAGTAAAGGTATACACAACTATGCCACCAGGGTGTAGTGTTTGTATTAGGAAGTAGGAATAGATTTGAAGGTTGAGTTTATTTCTATGAAAAGCACTTCTCAGCCAAAGCCTTCACCTCAATTCCTGCCCTGCAAATCTGGCCCTCAGCCAGAGGCTGGCCCAGGAAGGGATGTGGTTGCCTCAGTTGAGGAGTCTATTGGAAGCCCGGGGCTGTCAAGAGAGCTTTTCCTCATCTAGTCTTGCTAATAAGCAGTGGACCAGGTCTTTCTGGCCTCCTCTGGCTTCCCTAGTTCAGTTATGCTGCCCCACCTGCCATTGAGGGCCTGCTCTCTACCAGCCTTGTCCTGTGGATCTGTGGTCTTAGTCACCACTGAGAAGGGTAGTTACTGCCCACCCTACAGTTCCTAGGACCACTCACCATGTTTCTGTCTTGTGTTGGCCTTCATGTTCATCTCAGACCCTGGAGGGGACATTGGCTCAGGGCCATCTCACTAAACCTCACCTGTTGTTCCTTGTCTGACTTCCACCTCCTGCAGATGAGTTCAAGGAGCTGGTTGTCACTCTCTGTGAATTCATTCGCCAAGGACAGCTCACAGCCCCTGCCTGGTCCAAAGTGCCACTGCAAGACTACCAGCAGGCCTTGGAAGCCTCCATGAAGCCCTTCGTGTCTTCGAAGCAGATTCTCACCATGTGATTAATGGAGAGGACCAGAGAAAAGTAGAAGACAGACCAACAAGACTGGCTGGCTGCTGGTCCCTCCATGAGGACCCCATTCTTCCCCCAGGCTGCCTTCCACTCACTGCCTCTTCCCACTAGGAGGGTGGGAGACCAGTCCTAGGGTCCCTAATAAAGCTTGAACTTCCTGAGCAAAGGTTAAAGAGTAACCCTCATCCCTGTGGAAGAATGCTGTGCACCTGTTGCTTCTCAACCCTAAGAGGCCCCTGCCTCTCTACCTGTTGTCCATAGTGATTGCCTGCCTACTCTGAAGCAGAGGCTAAGTGATTCCTGCCAAGTGCCCTCAGCGGTGTGAGCCCTAGAGTCTGGCAGAAAGGGAAAGGTGGTTAACCTCTCCAGGGTGTATCACTCTATCCAGGGTAAGGGGATCTGCTGCCTAGGTGAGTGCCAGGCTGAGATCATTAAAGCTATCTCGGGTGTCCAGGCCACCTTCAGGGAACTTCATTGTAACAGAGGGATCCAACACTGCACCTGTGGTTCTCAGCCAGGGGCCATTTTTAACCCCAGAGGGACATTTTTGACTCTCACAACTTGGGGAGGGAGTTATTTGCCTCATCCTGGCAGAGATCAGGCTGCTAAAAATTTCACAGCCAGGTGTAACATACACCTGTAATTCCAGCAATTGGGAGGCTTAAGTCGGGTGGTTTGCCACAAAATGGAAGCCAGCTTAGGCTATATAGCAAGATTGTATCTCAAAATTTTTTCTTACAGAAGGGACCAGGGGTATAGCTCAGTGATAAGAGTGCTTATGTAGCATGCATCCGGCCTTGGGTTCCATTCCAATAACTGTAGAACAAATACATCACATAGGACGACTCCCAAAAGGACTCATCCTGCCCAAAGGGTCCCTAGTGCTGCAAACATGCCTGAGGGCTGGGTAAGGCTTGCTTGAGGTGCCACTTGACAGGCTGACTAAAAAATAAGTTGGTTTCATCCAAGTAAGAATGACTTTCTGTGTTTGCTTCATGGTCGCTTTGCCCAAAGCAAGGCACAACTTGAGGTTGTCTCCTCTGTCAGCTAGCTGACCCTCTGTACTTCAACTGAGCCTCATTCAGGGAGCATGAGTGCCCAGAGCTAGCAATGAAGGGTATGCTAACTCTCAAGTGGTTTAGCCTTGTATGAGATCGTTATAGTGTTAAGCGCAAAGCTGTGAGGGACAGAGAGGCCCATCTCTGTCAAGGGAGGGTTCTTGGAGGCAGTGTTGTCTACAGAATCCTGAAGTCCAAGGAGGAAAACGACCCAGCAAAGCCCGCAGCTATTGAGTTTGAAGGTGAGAGGCCCTTGGAAATTGCAACCAGAATGAAGCTACTGCCGATGGGGCTGCAGCTTAAGCACTGTGGTGGGAACAGGCAGCAGAGGTCAGATCACAGAGATCCTGCAGGTTGGAACCTGCCTGAACACAGGGTTTCAAGGCAAGGGTGATGTCACTGGCTGGGAGGATTCGACTGCACACTGTACACAGGACCCACTTACTCAGCTTGCCTCTGGGAGCGTTGCTGCTCTCTAGAGGAAAGGGCTGCTTCAGCCCGAGGCTGGGGCAGGTCAGAAGATGCCTCCAGGGTAAAATGTGCTGCCTTGTGCACACATTTGTGATCAGCTTCGCCCCATTCCTGGGCCCCAGGAACCTCTAGGTTGCTGGGACAGACGTTTTTGTACCAAGGGTCCATGTGGGAAAGCCTGAGTGTACAGGGAGGCAGCAAGAAGGTAGTTGTTAAGGAAGTCAAAGTTTGGGGGTGGAGCCTGCAGCCACTCATAACAGGTGTGGAGGAGGAAGGTTCCTGCACCAAGCATAGGAAACACCCCAGGAAGAAAGCAAAGGGAGCTACATCATGCTGTAAGGGAATGTCGAAGCTTGGTCTTTGTAATCTACTCAGGAAGGCAAGCAGCAATGCTCAGACCAGGTAAACAAATTTAGAGCTGTGCACTTATGGCTGAACCTTGGTTTCCCCAAACACCCATTCTGTTAAAACCTGCAGCCTTTAGGGGTGTACATAGTAGGCCATAACCAATGTACTTCCCTGCTTCCCTTGCAACTAAAAAGGTTGACCAGTGTGATACAATGATAGGTTTTCGTGTCTAGTGTCTTAGAACCTGGTTCAAATATAGTTGCTAAGCACTGTCTCTCCTACCTTCCCACTGGATTTCCAACATGATTCCTGGAGTGTACACAGCCATGTCTTGGTAAGAAAAACACAAGGTCAGAGGAGCCTAGGATGTATACACACATACACACAGACCCCTCCCCCCCGCCCCGGGGACCTACCTCAGAGTAGTCTCAACTTATTTCAGCCCCTTCTGTTGGCATTTAACTGAGCCTGATCTTAAAAGTGATGTACCCAGAACTAAGCCAAGCTGCAGCAAAGGATGGTGTAGCAGGTCAGGATTCTCAGTCCAGACGTTTGAGGGGACAGAAGAGTGTTGAGTAGAGGCACGGGCTTTGGAAAGCTCCTCTGGCAGGACTGCAGCACAGCTGCAGGAACAGAAGCACTGGAGATGACAGAGGGAGACCCCTGCGCTTCAGAATCTCCGACGTGACCCCGGTCACACCAAGCCCTGCTCAGCCAGATTCTGAAGACCAGTTCAGGGTACCAACACTTCAGAGACTGGAGGGAAAACAAAGACACCGTGACTTCCTTTGCCTCATCCCTTCTATAGAAAGCAGGACATGGAAGTGGAACTTGGGGTTGCCCTTCAGGCCCACTGAGTACAAACCCTTTGTAAATGGAGCCCTAGGTTCCCAAGATAAAAGACAAATTGCCAATATAAAAATAAATTACATTTAAAAAAAAGACAACTAGCCATGACCTCCTAAGACAAAGCTGGAGCACACCTGCAGCCTAGTTTGGCTCCGCCTCCATCTCCTCCTCTGGGAGATCCACCCTATGACTCCATGGCCTCTGCCACAATATTGATGAATACCCGTGTCCTCAGGAGAACACAGGCCCAGGAGAAAAGTGCTTGTACAAACCTGTGTATTCCAGTCATCACTATTCTTTTTGTCTTGAAGGGTTTAGCAATACCCAAGTGTTTCGTGGCAAGCCCAGTGCCCTGCACAGAACACAGCACCTGTTGGAGCAGCTACAAATGGTGTTGAGGATCAAACTCAAATGGGGGCTTGAAGATGGTAGGGAGGTGCTCTATCACTGAGCCACTTCCCAGCTGATAAACTGCTGATGCACAAAGCTAACCTCATCACCTTATAGTATAAAGACAGAGAGCTGGCTCAGCACTGAGGAGCATAGACTGCTCTTGCAGAAGACCAGAATTGTGTTCCCTGCACTCCTATCAGCCAGGTGACTCATAACCAATGTAACTCCAGCTCCAGGAGGACCTGATACCTGGCTTCTACAGGATCTGTACACACATGCACATACGTAAGAGATATATACACAACTAAAATTAAAAAAAAACAAAACATCAAACTAAGTATGCTGGCTCAGATCTGTGCTTCTAGCATTTGGGAGAAGCAGGAGGATCAGTTTAAAACCAGTCTCAGCTACACAGCAAGTTCCAGGCCAACCTGGGCTGTGACCTACCTTCAACATCAAAAGAAACAAGACCTCAGCGTGAGAAAGCCTTTGAACTCTAAAATTGGGGTTGCAGGGATATCATAAATTTGTTTGTTTAGTTATTTATTTTTGTATGGCAGAATACAATAGGGCCCATGAGACAGTTCAACAGGTTTGTTTTTTTCAAAAAAGGTCTCACACAGGTCTGAGGTCGTAAATTCAATCCCTGGATCATACCATTAAAGGCAGGAGAGGAACATTTCCTCAGTTGTCCCCTGACCTCCACCCATGCATCCACACACATGCACACAACAAAAAACATGGCGATGCCCAAAGTCAAGACAATAGTGAAATATTTGCAATTCACTTGGCAAGATGCTGATTTTCCTAGTCTATAGTGAGCTATGAATCAAGTAAAAAAAAGGAAAGACTAACGCACACACAAAGCCATGTCAAAGTGTGCATGCCAAATGTGTATGGGTGCCCTGAAGCTACGACAGGGCATGAAAGGCTAGAAAACTCACTTCCTCAAAATCAGGTAATTGCAAATTAAATGCCCTGGAGGATACCACTTTCACTGGAAGATCAAAAACATTTTTTTGCCTCTGTGCAGCATTGGCTGTACTGGAAGTCACTCTGTAAATCAGGCTGGCCTGCCTCCCAAGTGTTGGGATTAAAGGGATTCGACACCACCACCTGGCTCAAACAAACAAACAAACTAGCCTGCAAGATTATAATCTATAAACATCCACTGTAATGCCAAAATAACCAAATGGCATGGAAGTGCTTGTTCTGAGCCATGTAGGAGCTCAGTAATGATTGGTTCCTTTCAGTTTTACCAAGAGTCACTGGGGGGTTTTCTTTCTGTACTACATTCCCAATTCAACTGACATGCAGTGCAGTTTTCTTCTCTTCTGCATCCTCAGTTTTCCTTTCTTAGAGTTTCTTAAGTAGTACTTTAGAAGTTAACTCACCATATAGTTTTTGGCTTGTCTTTTTTGTTTGTTTGGTTTTTCAAGACAAGGTTTCTCTGTATAGTCCTGGCTGTCCTGGACTCCCTTTCCCTTTGTAGACCAGACTGGCCTCAAACTTATAGATCCACCTGCCTCTGCCTCCCTTGAGTGCTGGGATTACAGGCATGTGCCACCGTACCCTGCTTTTGGCTTTTCTTTAAAAAGGAAGAAAAAAGATTTATGTATACAATATTATTATATATTACGTATGCAATGGTCTGTCTGTATGCACACCTGCAGGCCATAAAAGGGCACCAGGTCCCATTATAGATGGTTGTGAGCTACCACACAGGTTGCTAGAAATTGAACTCAAGACCTCTGGAAGAGCAGCCAGTGTTCCTAACCACTGAGCCATCTCCCCAGCACCCTTGGCTTTTCTAAGACAAAAACTTTCTGGGTCTGACCGCTTTGAACTCCAGAAACCTTCCGTTAAAGCCTTCTAAGAATTGGGATTGCAAGTGTGTATGTACCACACCTGATTTTTGGTTCACTATATTTTGAAAATAATTCCAGAAACATATGAAAGGCACTGAGGACCACTTTTGTCAATTACACTTTTTTTATACACAGTGATTTACATAGTTACTACTCTAATGAAGGATTGAGACAGGGTCCAAACCTCTGGTTTTTTAGAATTGCCACAATCGGTGACCATGTATATTCAAATGGGATCTATTCCTGGAGATGGAACTATCATTAAGGACGAATCTCTGGCAGAACAATTGTCTAGCCTAAGTCTGATCCTCAGCAGCAAGACGTAGACACACAAAATTTTAAAGTAGGAACATTAAGTTCAAGGGCATGAGCATTTTATTTTGGAACAGTCTCAGTATCCCCAAGTTAGCCTTGAATTCACAGTCCTCCTGCCTCACCTTCCTGAGTGCTAGGATGCAGCCATGAACTACCGCGCCTGGTTTAGCACGTGAAATTTGGTGGCTGTGGTGTCTCATATATTTATCAACATGTTATTAAATATTTTGATCAAGTATTTTGATGACGGTGGTGAATGCCTTTTATCCCAGCACTCAGAAGGCCGATCTCTTGAGTTCGAGGCCAGCCTGGTCTACATAGTGAGTTCTAGGATAGCCAGAGCTACAAAGAAGCCTTGTACCTAAATAAAAAAGCAAGCAAATAATTAAATTTCCTGAGCTGTAACTCGGAGGTAGAGCAGTTGCTTACCATTCGTGTAGCCCTGGTTTCGGTCCACAACGCCGCAAAATAATAAGGAATCGTTTATTTGAACACTTTTACGTACCTAGTATCGTAATTGTCAAGACAACCCTGAAAGCAAAGGAGGCTCAGAGAGCCGAGGGAAAAGGAAACGGGCCCAAGGAGATTGACCCACCAACTTCCCACCGGAACATTCGAAGCAAACCACTCTCCAAAGCACAAACACTCCCGGAGCAAAGGACAAAGGC
>CM053763.1:105471191-105511509 GCA_028658305.1 Pachyuromys duprasi
TAATAAGGAATCGTTTATTTGAACACTTTTACGTACCTAGTATCGTAATTGTCAAGACAACCCTGAAAGCAAAGGAGGCTCAGAGAGCCGAGGGAAAAGGAAACGGGCCCAAGGAGATTGACCCACCAACTTCCCACCGGAACATTCGAAGCAAACCACTCTCCAAAGCACAAACACTCCCGGAGCAAAGGACAAAGGCGGGAACAGACGCCCGGCGCGCACCCGCGCGGACACTTCCGGGGGAAATGCCGACGCCACGCTGAGCTCGCGAGAAGACGTGCCGTGGCTGTCGCTCACCCGGCCAGGCCCCGCCCCGCGCCGGCGCGCCTCCAGGAAAGGCCCACCCCCAATCCCTGGCCGGGCGGGAAGCGGCCGCGCGCTCTCTCCCGTTCCCTCTCCGCCCGGGGTGGGGGGGGGCAGGGAACGCCGCGGGGGCGCGCGTTCTCGAGCTGCGTGCTCGCGTACGTCGCCGGGCTTCGGCTGCGTCCGTCCCGCCGCCCGCCCGTTACCGCCGCCGCCGCCGCGCAGTCCCTTCGCCGGCCGCCGCCTGAGGGGACCCGGGGCCAGGAGCCGCCGCCGGGATGCCGCGGGTGTACATCGGCCGCCTGAGCTACCAGGCCCGGGAGCGCGATGTGGAGCGCTTCTTTAAGGGCTACGGGAAGATCCTGGAGGTGGATCTGAAGAACGGGTGAGGAGGGCGGCGGAGGGGCCAGCCGGGGGGCTGACAGGGCGGCGGCGGGGGTGGCCGGGAGGCCGCGGGGACGCGAGCGCGGCGCTCGCCGGGCGCCAAGCCGCCGCCGGCCTCCTCCGCTCCGCCATGGCGGCGGCGCCTCGGGGGCGCGGGTAGGCCCGGCTCCCACTGCGCCTGCGCGGGCGGGGGTGGTGGCGGGATAATGGGCACGGCGGCCCGGGCTGGGCTGGGGCTCCGGGTGCCGGGGAGGCCTGGGTTTCCCTCGCTGGGCCTCAGAGCCGAGGCCCTGCTTCGTCTCCGGGGAGAGCCGGGCCTTTCCCGTTCTGGGGCTGCTGGGAGAAGGCGAGGTCTCCGGCCGGACGGGCCGGAGGATTCCCGGCGCGTGTTTCCCGGGACAGGAGCCCCGGCTTTTCCGTGTGCTCCACTCTTTTGGGCCGGAGACACTAATTTGAGTAGTGTAGTGATGATAGTTTCGAAAGTTTTGTCTTGCGGCGCAGAAAGCGTTGCCCGCTCCTTTACGAGAGTAAATTAAAGCCCTAGCTCGCTGTCTTGGGGGAGTCTTTACAGAGTTTCCACGTTGTGGTTTCGGCTCTTCCAACTTGCCAGAAAATGACTTCTGTCGTAGGATTTGTTGAGTAGGTCGACTGCTGGTCCAGGTGGAGACACATCTCGAAATTGCCTACTTAACAGCTTCCCCCGTTACAGTCTAGGCTTGTCTTCCTAATCTGCTTTGGCGAAACAGGGCTGGCAGAGGCTACCTGGTTCAGGGGATGAGATGTTAGGCCTGGGGAAGATACGAGCATCTTTTGCTTGACAGCTGAGAAGTTGTAGGTAGGTCATGAACGGCTGTAAACACCAGGACGGCATTGGAGGCACTCAACCTTGGGTTTGTTGTATTTGTTGCTTGCTTGTTTGTTTTGTTTGGTCTTTTGTGGTTGGTCCAATGAGACCACTATTAACTAACACTTGAGAAGAAATACACCTTAGTATGAGTTGCGTGTGAGCCAACAGTTTGGGGACATTCTCAAAACTGTCTGGACTTCAAATTGACACTTAGAAGAGTCTCCTTCAATCAAATGTTGAGAACAAGACTTCGATAAAATGTTGGCCTACTGGATTCTCATAAAAGTTTTAGTTTCTGATTTTGTTCGGTGAACTTACAGTTCTTACAGAACGTATCAGACGATGTAAGAGAGGATTGTTTTTTGTGGTACTTACCTTAAATGTGAGAGATTAAACTCCCGCTTCCCCCAGCCCCCGACTCTACAAGTAAGTTGACAGAGTAGTGGAAAACATGGATTTTGGAAGCCAGATAAGTCTGAGTCAAATCCTGGGCCCTCAATTTAAGTTTCTTGGAGCAAGTGAGTTAGTTTCTGTGAAGCTGTTTTCTCACTCACATGGAATGGAAAGGACAGAATAAGTGTAAAGCTTTTGCCCTCCGCTGCACGGGTGTCATTAGGAAGCATCTTAGCCTGTTAGTATGTGATAGCAGGATGTTGGTGAGGTCTGCTTTCAGTCAGGGTGTTGGTGAGAGTTGAAAAAGGTAACTGGATCGGATGTATTGCTAAAGCACCAACAGGGTGCCCACGGCTGTACTGCATGAACTGGAGGAGCCAGAACTGCTCTGTCCTGGCTAAACTGTTAAAAAGACATGCATTTTGAATCAAGGGATGCTTGTTGTCACTTAAACTCAGACAGTAAAATGTGGAATACTTTACTAAAATTGATTTTCTTTTTTTATTATTTTATGTGCATTGATGTTTTGCCTGCGTGTATGTCTGTGTGAGACTCTCAGCTCCCCTGGAACTAGAGTTACAGGCAGTTGTGAACTGCCATATGGGTGCTGGGAATTGAACCCAGGACCTCCTGGAAGAACAGCAACTTCTCTGGCCCAGAATAGTTTTTTCTTAAAATGAGTTTTAAAGTGTGAATTTACTAGGGATTGAAATGAAGAAAGAGAAGTGTCCAGAAAAATATTAAGTTGGGATTGCTGAAGATTTGGTTCAGTAAGGACAAATTGTAAGACATAATCTATCTTGGATCAAACCTTATGAAGGGTCTAGAAATTTAACACCAAGGCAGAAACAGCTATTGAATTTTACACCAGCTATTCAAGGCACAGGCTTTTATTCCCAGCGCTCTGGAGGAGGCAGGGGGTCTCTGGATTCAAGGCCAGCCTGGTCTACAAAGCGGGTCCAGCACAGCCAGGGTTCTGTTACACAGAAAATGCTGTCTGGAGGACAGGGCCAGGGGATCAAAAAACAGAAGAGTTTTACAGTAGGGTCTGAAGAGATAGACTCTATAGTTAGGAGCACTGGCTGTTTTTCCAGAGGACTTGAGTTCAAATCTTAGCACCTGCAAGGCACCTCACAGTACTCAGTCCCTGGGAATTTGACAACTTCTGGCCTCCTTGAGTACTAGGCAGGCATGTGGTGCACATATACATACGTGCAGGCAAAACGTCCATACACAAAAAGTAAATTTAATATAAAAAGATTTAAAAGAAAAAAGCTTTATACTAAATTTTAAATCATGACTAGAATTTAAAGGCTCTGAGGGAAGCACAGAACAACTCAGGAGAATGCTTAAAAGGAGAGACACTCTCAGAACTTTAACTGCCTGAGTCTTTTAGGAATCTGATTCTTGTATTGCCAAATAATGGGTGATGTGCATGAAACCCATCGCTGTAGATCAGGGTTAAAATAAGGAATGGAAAGTCATTTCTGAGATTTAAAGACAGATGTGATAGACATTAATTCCGTACAGTATGACCTAGCATCATTCAAAAATCATTACAGAGGAAACTGACCTCAGGGAAGAAGAAAGGGTAGTGGAGATAGAGGCTGAAAGGAAGCAGGAGAGCAAAAGGCAAATGTAGCTATGGCTGTCTTCATCGTCTTCAGCATGGGGTGGTGGTAGATTTTCTTACAGGAACTGTCTTGGAGTACTTCTGGATTGAAACTCTAGAACAGATTTTGGATTAATGGAGCTTTAAAGAATTGCTAGAGGGTACACATTTGTTAAGGTGAGATATCTTAGGTGTTGGCAGATGGTTGTGGGTAAAGTTGAGAATTAGTTAAGGGGTAACATACTTTATACTTGGAGAATAGAGATTAAATGTCCAGGATTTTGTGGCTTCTCTTTGGATCTAGGGAAGAGGCTGTTCAACATTACGTTGCTTGCCACTTTATAATACCAAGCAACCTGCGATGGTTTTAGAGAACTTGGGAACAGGTGGTTCTTACGGGGACTACAAGTGTGATGATGCAGATCTCCCTGGGGCCACATTGCCCGTTCCTGGTTGCATTGCTCTCACACATTCCTACCTGCCTGATAAAACATCTGTTGCCACCGTGGGCAAGAGTGGACCAGAGGAGTTTTGAGGGTTTGTCGAGGAGGCCAAACTGCTAGTGCCTTTTTCTATTCTGTCAGCTTTATGGTAGCTTTTGTTGACTTTGGTTACATGTACAGTGTGTAGATTTTCTTTTCATTAATAAATCATTTGTTGTAATGTGTAGACTTTGATTTTATGTACAAAATTTTCTCTCTTGCCACAAACTTCTTGGAGTTTCAGTCACAGGTCTTTCAATTTTTTGAGTAAAACTTACTACATCCTTAGGTCATTTACCTTTTTAATAGAAGAATAAGTTTTCAAATTATTGGGGTTTTCTTTTTTTTTTTTTTTAGCTAGCTAAAGTCGTAAAGTAATAGTGAGCTGTAAATGTCAGCACCTGTATTTGATGTGAAGTGAAATGGTAGATGGCTAGAGTTTGATTAAACTTTAAATTGATGATGGTGGTTGGTTGGTTTGGTTTTTCGAGACAGTGTCTCTCCGTGTAGCCTTGGCTGTCCTGCACTCGCTTTATATAACAGGCTGGCCTCAAACTCACAGAGATCCATGCCTGCCTTTCCTTCCTGAGTGCCAGGATTACTGGTGTTGGTGATTGTGCGTTTGTGTGTTTTAATTTCCGGTATTACTGGATAGGTTTTGTCTTTACCTTTGTTTAAAATGAAATTGGTATGGAGCCCAGGGTGTGTGAGTTTTTAAAACTCTTTTCAGTGAGTTAAGTCCCTATTGTGTTTCCTTATCCCTACCAGTAGGCCTTATTTGCTGAGAGGACTCTGCCAGGCATTTCTCCGTGGACTGAAGCCACCTCAGGAGCTTGTTCTTCAGAGGGACGGTAAAGGAGGTCTAGTTAAGCCAATGTTCCAGGTTATAGATTTCTAGTGAGTTGAGCCACTGCCAAATGACAGGTAAATTGTTTCTATTTAGTGATGACAGAATGCTACTCTTTATCTTAACAAGCCCCAGTACCCCTTTCCTTATGTTCATAGGCTATCTGCCAGCCTCAAAAGTAGTGTTCTGCTTCAACTTGTATTTCTCAAGCATTTGAGTCTGGTTAGGAATTTGGTTCTGTGTTGATGTAGTGCTTACCTAACAAGAGAATCACTTTGTAAAGGAGTTCTTGAACAGCTTTATATATGAAGTTAACAAAGATTTTTTTTTTAATAGGTCAGGTGATGGTGGCATATGCCTTTAATCCCAGCACTTGGGAGGCAGAGGCAGGCAGATCTGTAGACAGCCTGGAATACAGAGGTGCCCTGGACACCCTGTCTCAAAAAAGTAAAACAAGCAAACAAAAAAGATTCCTTATTCATATTTTACTTTTTCTTAAATACAGTATATTTCCCATTTTGACAGTTTAACATGTTTAACTTTTTTCTAATAGAGGAAGGAGGACTAAAGGTCCTCCAGAGATGATCCTATCTGCATTTAGGGCACATGGCTTGACTTTTTGTCACATCTACATCTTTCACACATATATTCCTTTCTTTCTTTCATTCAGTGTTTTTTATTGAGACAGGATCTCAGTGGCTGGCCTTGTATTCACAGATCCACCTACTTCTGATGTCTGAGAGCTGGGATTAAAGGCATGTGCTACCATGCCCAGCTATACAGGCATACATTTCTTGTCTCTATTCTCTCCCACCCCCCTTTTCCAACGAATTTGAGTTTATGTGTTACATTGTTTGCCTAAAGGCCTGGTCTGTCTTTGTGAATATTCTCTAACTCCAGCAACCTGCTTTGTATGATGTATGGTGGTGTGCTAGGGGGTCCAACCTCAGACTCCCATGCATGGTAGGCAAGACACTCTTACCACTGAGCTATACCTCCAACCTCTGTAATCTGACTTTGTAATGATTATATAGAATTGCTACGTATAAATTGTGTTTAATGTATGTAATTAAAGCTAGGTTAGAAGACACTTTCTGGTTTTCGCTATTTTATGCATATGTAGCACTGGAAAGTACTCTTGGTTGGTTGGTGTTTTTATTTTTGTTTTCCGGGAAGACAGGGTTTCTCTTTGTAGTTGCCTTGGCTGTCCTGGGCTCACTTTGTAGACTGAGTTGGTCTTGCACTCACAGAGATCTGCCTGCCTCTGCCCCCCTGAGTGCTGGGATTATAGGTGTGCACCACCACTACAAATGGAAAATATTCTTTATGTAAAACTTTTTTAAGGATTTGGATGTAAAAATAAGAATCCCATGGTTTTGGTTTTTTGTTGTTTTTTTTTTTTCCAGTTTTGGTAGCCCTTGATTTCTATACCGATAAGTTTTGTTTTGTTTAATTTTATGCTTATGGGTGTTTTCCTTACCTGTCTGTCTGCAACACAGGAGTGTCTGGTACCAGAAGAAGCGGTTAGATCTCCTGGAAATGCTGTTACAGACAGTTGTGAGCCATCATGTTGTGCTGGGAATTGAACCTAGGTCGTCTGGAAAAGCAACCAGTGTTAGTAACTGCTGAGCCATTTCTCCAGTCCCAAATGATATTTTTACCTCTCTTGTTTAAGAACTCTGTTTTCTGAATTGTCAACTAAACTTTATTATACTATTTTAAGCACTGTGATTTTTTTTTTCCATTTAGCCTACCAGAGTTAAGAACTTTACAAAGCAACTTCTGACTTAGAGAATATGTACAGCTAGGTAATTCAGACAATGTAAAAACCAGAAAGGAAGTGTAATAGGTATTTTGAGGCTTTCTGATGACGTTACGGTGATCCTATTGTTTAGAGGGCTGAGTTAAAGTGATTGTGTGTTCAAGGCCAATCTGGGCTACATATTGCAGCTAGACCCTGTTCCTTGATGCCAGGGCTGGCCTCAAGTCCAAAATGTAGCCAAGGATGACCCTGATTTTCTAATATTCCTACCTCTCCCAAGTGCTGGGATTCTGTAGGTGGTCCGCCCTATCCATTTTATGCAGTGCTGGGATCAAACCCAGAGCTTCATGCATGCTAAGCAAACACTCCAACTGAGGTACATCTCCATGTGTTATGTGCCACTTTTTCTGCTTTGTCATGTTACTTTCTCTTGTTATATTGAAATCTCCACTGTTGATTGCCTAAAATTCCTTGTCTAGCTGAGTTGTGCTTTGCCTAGCCATCCCCCCTGGGTTGTCCCCTAATTCTGGCTGTTAAGAAATAACCCTGTATTGGTTGTCATATGCATGAAAGCCCCCCCCCTTTTTTTTTCATTGTGAGTTAAGACATATTTCGTGGGGCAAAATTCATTAGTCCCAGAGGAAACACGAAGCTCTTAATGTATGATGGTATGCACTTTTAATCCCAGTGGGTAGAAGCAAGCAGATCTCTGGGTTTCAGGACAGTCAGCACCACATAATGGGACCCTGTCTTAAAAACAAAAGGAACCATACCAGTTACAAGAACTCCAGCAGTGACCAAGAATACACACATCATTGCCATCCACTGGCATTGAGCCATGGTTCTGTTTAACAGCTTTGCTGCTTAAAGCTGGACATGGTGTTGTCTACTGGTGCTCTGGGGATCCCTTGAGCCCAGGAGTTGAAGGCCAGTCTTTCTCAGAAAGAAAGAAAAGGAAAGGGTTGGGGGGGGGGAGGGTATCTTGCCTCAAAACAACAAAGCTAGTCAGGTGTAATGGCATGCGCTTGTAATCCCAGCACTTGGGAGGTGGAAGCAACAGAATCAGAAATACAACAAACTCATCTTTGGCTACTCAGGGAATTTGAGGACAGCTGGGACCATGTGAGACCTCAACTTTTAAAAAAGGAAAGGACAGAACCCTGGATGAAGTAACTTTCTGTCATTGTTTTTGTGGTCATGTAACTATTACAGATGCAATTGATTTTATTATGTTACTTTTTTCCCCAAAACATAGGAGATTTAAACTTTTCTGAGAAATCAGTGCAAGACTATAAATTGTATCTAAATATTTCTTACATAAATTACCTTGGCTCAGGTTCTCTTCTTGGGTACTGGACTCCTATGAATAAACATAACATGGTCAAGACATTTTAAAACTCCCTTTTTCATTTAGTGTCTTGTTCCTCCTTTTCTCTTTGAGATGGCTGTGCACACACACAGGATGTTGACTGGATAGTATATGAGGTTTGGGTTCTTGGAGATTTGGAATGCTTCTAGGTAACTTACACAGAAAATTGTATGTTGTATTCTCAGAAGAACAGTGCTCTGTATATCTGAGAGAATATTGGGAGCAGTACTTACTTACAAATGTGTGAGCTAACACTGAGCTCTAAAAACTGTAGAAAATATTGACTGCTTGCATGTGTATTTTTTTTTAAGTCCATTTATGGGGTTGGGGCCATGCCATGGTGTGGAGGTCATAGGAAAACTTGCTGGAGTCAGTTCTCTCTTTCTACCTTGTGGTTTCCCAGGATTCAGCTCGGGTTGTCAGGCTTGGTGACAGACACCTTTGTCCACTGTCCCATCTCACTAGCTGGATGGTTTGTATTTCACCTGACTATATCAAAGCAGTGGTATCCCTGGTTTGTGCTAATATGAAAACTGAGGCATGTGACCAGCCAAGAGTACAGGATGAAGTTTTGAAAGCACTGGAAACTGCAGATCATTTTTATGCCAGCCATAGCATTGCAGGTAACAGTCAGGCTTCTTTCCTGTCTGCAGGGGTAATCTGGGCTCCCTGGTCTGTTTACCCTCTGGTCTTTGTAGAGGCTACTAATAAACTGGTGAACCTAAAGTGGGACAGGTTGTACTTTTTTAAATGTTGGCCTTGGATAGAGAATGGGTGGTGAGTGGTTAGCCCTCCTCAGGCTGTCATGGCCACCTAGAGTAGGATGTGTGACATTTTTCAGTGTTTTGCCAATGCTACAGCCTCTGATCTTAGAATATCCTTCAAGTGAAGGGACAGAGTGGGCTCGGGATTTGCATAGCCACATTTTAAGGCGAGGCCCTGGATAACTTTTCTGGGCTGAGGTGAAAGTCCCAGGCTAGAGGTGATAGCTGAAGACATGACAGCTAATGCCAGAAGAGACTCCAAGAGACTGAGGGAGCTTTGAGAGTAGCCTGGCCAGTGGTCAAGACTCAGGACGTGTGTCATGTGCTACAATGAAGCAACAGATTTAAAAGAACGTGAAATTTTTGTAAAAATAATGAAATGGCCAGTTGGGGAAACTATACCTCCAAGAAATAGCATGACATTGGCATGTTTAACAAAACTGAAGTGAAAAAGAATAGTCTGCCACTCAGGGCAGTGAAGAGCAACATGTAAAAAGCCAAGATGGCTCCAGAAGCATTCGCTTTATGAAGCTTAGACCTGACAGTCCTGCTCCCTGTGCTGTTTAGACGGGTGAAACGGCTTTGCTTTAGTGTGGATTTGGGTAGCACTGTTCATTGAGTGTATCCTTATCACTGTTTGCTGAGTAGATCTTTGTTTTGGTGAATGGGCGTAGTGGACATGATGATGTGTGTTAGTTTGTGTCCCACAAGATGTGTTCTGAATTGGTAATAATGAGTTCTGTAAACTTGTTTTTAGTTTGTGATTTGAGCTTCATGAGACTTTCAAGTGTCAGAAAATTGAAGGAGACCCAGGTTTGAGACCTCAGCGGCCTCAAACTCTACTAAGAAAAAGCAACATCTTTACCTTAAAGTAACTCTTCAGTTGTGACAGGGAGGTTATAGTTAGTATAGTTTAATCCATAAACTAAATGGTTTGTGTTGTTTTCTAGTTGTCCCATTTCCTAAGCTAAGAATATGGTAAGAGCCCAGTAAGGCAGTTTAGCAGACTCAGCTCCATAATAATGTAGTGTCAAGGCTGGGTGTAGACTGGCCCTTAATCTGCATGCTCAGGAGGCAGAGGCAGGTGATTCTCTGCAGTTTCAGGACAGCCAGGGCTACACAATCCCAGGGCCTTGCACCACTGAGCCAAACCACTAGGAGCTTGCTGAGTTTGTTTTTTATAATCAGTTTAGGGTGATGGAAGTAACTTGGTAAATAGTCTCAACAATTACAAAGTAATACTTAAAAAAAAATACTTACTCTGGAGTAAGTTTTCTTTCTTGTAATGATTGTTCCAATTTTTTTAAACCTCCATATGTGAATATTCCTGCAGAAATGGTCTGGTATCTGCAATGTGGCTTAAGACCCTGGGCTTAGGTTAAGAATTTAGCTCAGTGGTGGAATACATGCCTAGCGAACCTTAAGGCCCTGGGTTCCGTTTCCAGCTAAAAATCAAAGCAAACCTGGAGACTTGGCCTTAATATTTATAATTAGATTTTTTTTCATCAAATGATTTACTTCATGTTAGTCATTTTTCATTGCTATTGACTGAGTACCTGAGCAAATGAACTTAAAAGAATAAAGACTTGTTTTGACTTGCCATTTTAGAGGTTTTGGTCCATGCTCAGCTGGTTTCTCTGTGGACCTTTGTTAAGGAGAATGTCCTGACAGCTGGAGTCTGTGGTGGTGGAGACCACTCACCTTGTGATAATCAAGAGGCAGGCAGAGAAACAAGAAAGGCCGTAAATTTACCCCAAAACACTGTGACCTGTGTCCTCCACTTATGGCACACCCACAAAAGTTTACACTATTTCCTAATAATTCTGTCATAAGCTCACTGGTAGATTAATCCATTGAGATCAGAGCCCTTGAACTGTTGAAAATTTTATAGTTATTTTTTCTTTCCACTAGTGGCTTAGTATAAAAAAATAAACATTTGCAAGTTAGTAGTATTTACGCGCTCCAGTTACAGGATTGGTGTCTCTACCTTTACTATGCTTATAGCTGTAGGCAGCATGTGGGCATTTGTCTTTTTTATGCCTGTACTCCTGGAGCCCCTGTTTTCTCAGGTTCTCTTGTTAAGGAATACTTCCCGTTGAGTCTGATGATGTGTGGGCTCTAGGTTAGGATCTGAGTTTGAAGAATCTTGCATCCGGCCAGAGACCCAGCGGTGGGCACTCCAAGTCTTAATTCTCTGTTTTGGAGATGACCATAGACCTCAGAGTTGGGAAGACTGAGTAAAGTAATGTATACTTCCTATAATGCTGGACACATAACATAGCAAGACAGAAAAATAGGAGGCCTAGTGGGTGGAATAGCTTGGATTTAATCAGAACTAAATCAGATCTTAGCTGTGTATCATCCATTGCTTTGGAAGTCTATAAACTTAGTATTTGACTTCTGACCCATTTTTTTCTCTTAATATTCATTTATAAATACAAATATTTTGGTCCCAATCACCATTCATTTACAGAACTAATTAAATGTATCCTTAAGTATTATCATTGGTGATCACTGATATCACCACAATTAGGTCCAAGTATCTTTATATTGATAAAATTTTTGCTGAGCCTTAGAAGCAAAGACAGACTACAGGGGTTGATGCGGGACCTCCAGAATGGAGATTGCACAGAATAATCTTATTTTTCCTCTATTCTTCTAGTCTGTTATGTTCTGAACCCACACATGTTTTCGGAAGGACCAGATGGCTGACACTGGCTAATGGGAACCAAAAGACAAGAGTGAAAGTAACCTGGTTGTCTCATACCCCAGCTTAGAGTGCTTCACCCTACCCTGAGACCAATGTCCTTTTTCTCTGGAGACTTCACCCTGCTGTATCAAAAACTGCTACCACCGGGCTTTTCTGAGGTTAGATTATAGTTAAGTCAAGCAGCAGTGCTTATTAAATAGAAAAGATTCTATTCGGGACTGTGGGAGAACAGGAGAAGCCATCTGCCTTTCAAAGGCTTGGGGATCTGAGGCTTAAAGCTGGGATTCAAGAGTCCTGAGCCTGGGTTCACCTCCAGCTCTTCCTTGTAGAAGCTCCCTGAATGAAAAAGCTGTCTGGCCTCTCCAAGCCTTAGTTATGCCATTGTTAGTGAAAAATAATAATTCACTTTTTACATTTATTGTGGGTAACAAATGAAATAGACAATAAAAAGATTTCTTTACTATGAGCCGAATGCTGTGCTAAACACCCAACAGATGCTAGCCTTTGTTACGTGAAAGCCCTCATAACTAAGTAGCAAGATAATCACAAACAAAAGAGACAAGGCTTGAAAAGCATAGCCTTGTAAGTCACAAAACTGACAGAAGTGCTAGAGAAATGGTTGGGTGAGCATCAAGCACTCAAGGTGCTGAGGCTTCCTGACAGAGGTGCTTCTCAGCCACAAGAGAGCCAAAAAGGATTCAGCTTGTGTAGCCAAGGTGTTTAGAAGGACATAAAGATGTTAGCAGGCATAGACTTATAAGCAACAAAGTAATTTAGCTGCTGGCTTTCCTCACTACAGTGTAGAGACAAGTCGCATGAGTGAAAATAGCTGTAGTCTGGAATGTGATCAGACAGAAACAGTCCCAAGGACCCAGCACAAAGAGAAAATTCTTGAATTTGACAATAGATGCAATGGATAACCAGAGGAGAGTAGTCAAAAATGATTGCAAGGTTGTTGGGAGTGAATCAGGTGATGAGGGGCTCTGGAAGAGAGAAATCATGAGGTAGGTTTTCTTCTTTGAAGGTGGGGAAAGATCAAGTGCAGACTGAGCTGTGGCCAACCGTTTGCAGACCAGGAATCCACACCAGCTCTAATCAGAGAGCTCTTGGTGTGCGGGAACTGCCAGTTTGCCGACGTGAAAGAGCCCCAGGCTGGGTAATGGTGAGCCCTGAAGTCGCACCCCAGCTCTGCTACTGAGTGAGCACGGGTAAGTCTTCCACCTTCTCTGGGTGGCCTTGATGGCCCTCCCTCCTCTGAGACTAAAGAAAGGGAGGGCAGAAAGCCAAGAGCAGCCTCCTTCCTGTCTCAGAATAGGAAAGGGTCTCAGGAACCTGCTCCTGGAGCAGCAGCTTGCCACTGTGGGTTGTAAACTCCCTCAGTCACTGCAGAAGTCCACTCACACCCATGACCACTGATGCTGAGCAGTAAATGTGACACTGGTTAATGTGCTGTGAGGGCCTGGCTGCTGGTGCCCTGGAATGCTGCAGACCTATGGAATCGAGCAGTTACACTATTCTCATTCACAAGCTTCTCACAAGTTGACCTCACCTGAGCACGAAAGTTGGATGTTCTACAGCCAACTGTTCTACAGGTTTCTGTGCGCTTGGTGCAGCTAGCAAGAATTACTCTTTACTATCCTGTCATGTGCCCTTTTCACCTCTTAAGACCCAAGTTGGTTGAAGCGTAGGATCTACCGAGGGCGTTGAAAGCTGTTTGATTCCTGTTCACTGAATACCATTTCTTTCAGGGCAGATTTAAGGGCTCTGCCCTCAAAATACAGTGCTACTGGCTCTAGATTGAGGGTTCAAGCCACCCTGTGGGTTTACTTCAACAGATGAAAATTTTTCCTTGGCTACAGCAACATCCCTAATCCTGACCAGCCATGGAGAGGTTCGGTTCTTACAAGGAAAATGAGTGAATGTGGGAATGGCTCACCACATTGGGAAAGCAAAACTCACATCCTGCTGATGGTTGGCTGAGGACTCTCATGTCCACATACAAAGAAAAGCATGTGGCACAGTTTTAGGACAAAGGTGAGCAGAGATCCACTGTGGAAACGGGCACACTTTCCCATTGAGAGGCCATCCGAGGCATGCTCCTCGGTAAGCAGTGCTGGCGGGTGTCTGCAGTCACGCATGGAGGCTTGCTTTCCCTGCTCTTTGTATCCACTCCCCGGCAGCACCCTCTCACCTGCTCAGTTAGCCAATTGAGTAGCTCATCTCCAAGCCAGCCGTGCTTATCATTTTTCCCTAGGCCTGTTCTTAGTCTCCTTGATGAAGGAGGGTGTTCAGAAGACAGGCAGCCTCAACCATTGTGAAGAGGATGAGATAAGAAACATCCTCTTTGATAAGGCATAAAGGACAAGGCAGGCCTGGTGGTGCTCAGGACCGTTGATACGTATAAGTACTGGGATCAGTGTGAACTTGGAGAGTAACTCTTTTGCAAGAAATGTGATTAGCATTTCTAAAATGGACATCTTAAGGGGCTTTGAATTGAAAACATGTCATTCCAGTTGTGCTTTTTCAGTTTGACCAGTAGCCTGAGGACAGAGGAGCTGTGTGAGGAAGACTAGAGCATTGCACAGAGTTAAGAATGGCCCAAAGATCTGAGCGGCCATAGGTGCCATGTAGCTTTGCTTTATTGCTGTCCCGGTGCCCACTGGACTTGTTTCAGAGTCAGAAAGCTCACTTTTTTAAAGAAGAAAGTGATACTGGCTCTCCCTTTCCCCACTCATTCTTTTGACTGTATTTGTCAGGATATACCAGGACGAGAGGAAAACACTTTGGGAAGAAATGGGGTTTTGTTTGTTTGTTTAATTGAAGTGTTGTGTGAGTGAGTGCCTACACATAGCATAAGGAAAACATGAAATACTGCCTCCCTTGAGGGAGGTGAGGTATGAGTTTTTAGTCTCTGCTAGATAGGGCCTGCACTTAAGTTCCTCCTCCCCAGTTCCCTCACACTCATTCCTATGCTAGAATCTCCTAACAATACTCTTAATACAACAGCAGCAGGTATATAGGTAAAAGCAGAGGAATGTGTGTGTCCAAGCTGTGTTTTGTGAGGCTTACAGGTCTCACCAGGTGCCGTGTGTGATAAAGTCACATGCATGTCTCAGATCCCACCCTACCTGGACAGAAAAATTCCAAAGAGCTTTGTTGTTGGTTTGTTTGTTTTTTGGGTTTTTTTTTTTTGTTTTTGAGAATAGGTCAGTTTCGTGTCATTGGCTGTAAAGTACAAAGGGGATAGTGTTCAAGTTAATATTTAAATTTAAAAATACATTAGCATAATCTTTTATCCTAGCACTTGGAAAGCAGAGCAGAGGGATCTCTCAAGTTCAAGGCCAGCCTGATTTACAGAGTGGGAGCTGGGACTGCACAGAGAAACTCTGTGTGTGTGTGTGTGTGTGTGTGTGTGTTGGGTGGGGGGACCAACACAAAAACAAAACCATTTATTAAAGAAGAGGGGTGCAGGTTGGTTTTTAAGAATCACTGATAGCCAGAAAGATTTGCTTTTTGAAGATGAGAAAATTCAGCTGAGGGACTGCTAAGATATTTAAAACTAATTTGGGACCCACAGTTTTAAAAGATATCTTAGACAGTAAAACTTTAAATTTATCCCTGACCTCTGATGCTATTCTCTCTTGGTCTATACCTGCCCAATTTTGAAAGTTTTAAATTATTTATCCCTATGCCAAAGGAGTGCAGATTTTAACATCATACTTTTTGGTTGGGACAAACTTTAGTTGGAATAGTATGCCCTCTTATTTGACAATTAAGCACCAGAAAAAAAATTAAATATGCAATTGGCAGCCAGCCCAGGGCTTACTCACCATCTTAGTAGATGTTCTGCACTCCAGCCCTGATGAGAGTTCTCTAATTTTTGTGCCTCAGTTTCTCATTTGTGAAACAGAGTTACTGGTGCTTGGCTCTTGAGTGCTGTGAATATTAAATAAAGTCACATTGTTTAATAAGAGCCTGTTTAATGAACAATACTAGGTGACGTTTTTATCACTGTTACCCAGGCTACTGCCTATTGAGAGCTCGTTCCCTGGGCCTGCTTGCAGAAAGCAAAGCCGAGTACAGAGCGTTTCAGTAGAAGCACCTAACCCAGTGTCTGTTTCATCCCCAGAACAGGAATTCCCCAGCATTTCTGCTTTTTTCTGTGATAGTATTGTGGTTTCAATTCTGTTCAGCATGCCAGTGGCAGAGAAAAGTGATAATCCGGTACCTGGTTTGGTCTTTAATCCGAACTTTGCTGTTAACATGCTATAGATGGATTTTTAAGCGTTTCACAGAAGAGTCACTGAAGTTTTCCTATGAAATAAATTCGACCTTAAGTCAGCTATTTAGCTTAGTCAAATAATGGCTACTAAATGACCCCCTGGGGAGTTTTTAGAAGGTAATATTAGGAAAGATTACAGGAGCGATTTTCTTCTGACATCACAAATTGCTTCATCTTGCTTCAGCCTCAGCTGTAGAAACTACTGGTCTTCTTGACTGTGCTTCTCCTGAATAGGCTGTCATGGCTTTCTCTGAAAGGTCACGTGAGAGCTGCATCATTTATAGTCTAAGCTGAAGCCTCACTGAGCCCACCGCAGCTGAGCTTCCTGCCTCAGTTGCCCTGCAAAGCTTACTTAGGGTCTTGGATTTTGTGATTCTGTGATTTGTAGTTATAAACCTTAATTGTGTGGGGAATTTTTTTTTCTTTTATAATGTATTTGTCTTTAGGAGTTGGTGCTGTTGTGACCTCACACTGTCATTTCTCATCATTGCTACTGAGCCAGTGGGTACCACTTAGAGAGAAAGCCATCTCCTCGGGCCCGTCCTTCTTGTGTTTGGTGTCTGCTTCTCACCTGGTACCAAGGACAGCGATGCTGTGAGCAGAGCAGATCCAGGGCTGGTCTGCACAGTTACAGAAAGAACCATACTTTGTTCTTTTTGGTATTTTATGATCTCTCTAAATAGAGCTAAACAAAGCCAAAGTAAAGTAATGTTGGGATTGTTTTGTTTTTTTAATCTGCTTAAAAAAAAAAACAGCTAGCTTGCCAAGTCTGGTGGCTCATGCCTTTAATCCCAGCACTGGAGACATGTGGATCTCTGAGTCCAAGCCAACCAGGGCTATATAATGAGACCTTGTCTCAAAAAAAAAAAAAAAAAAATCTCTGTTAAATGATCACCTCCCTGGTGACTCATTTTACCTAGGAAGAGAAAAGGCAGCAACAGTGTAGTATCCATTCAGGTTTTTTAGTGACTGAGGCAGATTTGAACATAGTGGGTGGTTAGGAAGGCTTTATTTATTTGCGCTGACAAATGGAACAGCATGCTTGCTCAAGACCATTCTTACGCTGCTCCTAATTCCACCCTGTGGAAGCCTGTTTAAAAGACTCCATAGAGCTACATGGACAGGTATTCTGAAAACACTTCCTGTTAAGTAACTAGGTGTGTCTGTTTTATTTTGTTGTGTTTTTTTTGGTTTTTGTTTTTTAATGGAGAGTCAGTGAATCTTAAAGACTGAACGCCACACAGACATTTAAGCATTAAAAACAAAACAAAACAAAAGGAGGACCACCAAGATAGCTCAGTGGAAAAAGGTACTTTCTGCCAAGGCTGACCACCTGAGTTCAACCTTGGGACCCACATGCTAGAAGAAGAGAACCAACTCCCACAAGTTGTCCTCTGAGTTTCACACAGGAGACATGCTGCACACGTACAAAAAACATTTTTTAAAGTGGTTTAAAAAATTAGGTCTCCTCAACCATCATCACATTGAGAGATTTGTTTGGAACAAACTCTTTAGTAAAGGTGAATTTTGGCAATTCTGAAATCTCACTTGACATGTTTACCTAGTACATTACAAATTCAAGAAGCTGAACTGGGTAAGATGGGAAGTTCAAGGCCAGCCAGGGTTCCAGTGTGAACCCCTGCCTAACTACCATCCCTGCAAAAAAAATACTCCTGAAGATTTTTTGCTGCTGTTGTCCCTAGCAAATGTTATGGCCTGTGTCTGGTGTCAGTGTGTTTAAGCACAGAGGAACACCATTTACCTGTGTACACAGGCTTGTAAGAGTCTAAAGAATTGGCTTGCAGCTTCTTTGTGGTGTGGCAGGATCCTAAGGATGATTATGGTTTTAAAATACAGACAGTGCTCACAAAGCAGGCCTTTCATAGACCAAACCAAATGTTCATTCAGGGGAGTTTAACCTTGCTTATTAGTATTTTACAGATTCAACACTTTGCTTGACAAACAAATCTGTAGCAGGCATTAAAAGGATTTGGGGGTGGAAAGAGTTTCCCCCACATGCATCAAACCACTATATCTCTGCTCGAAAGTACCTAGTAATACAATATAAAGAAGCTTGTATAGTTGTGTGTAGGTCACTCCAGCCTATTCAGACATCATGGGAATGAACTTGGAATCCCACAGGGAAGTAAATAGCTCCAGATGTTGTTTTGCTAGTAATTTCTAGAATAGTTAATTCATTTGTGACTAATTTGTTTAGGTAGGAAAACAGGAACTTTGAAAAAAAAAATCTTTTGACAAAAGAGACTTAAGATATTGTGACTGAGCTGCTTGACTATGAACATGATTTACCAGTTAATAAACAGTCCATCAGTGGAGTGGAGGCCCGGCTGCACCTAGGACATCACTTGTAGCTGCAAGAGGGTGGGTGAGTTCACGTAGTCTTTGAAACGGATAGATCGAGTCCTGTGCAGTTGAGAGTTTTGATTCCTTAAACCAAGCAGCCCTTGAAAGAGTTTGCTGCTGCTTCCTGCTAAACATTACACAGCCATCCGACTCCTGCAGTTGCCTATTGGCACAAAACAAGGTGGTTTGGGCTACAGAAGAGAGAAAGTTGGCCCTTAGTTTGCAACCCCCACCCTGTGCTAAGCATGAAGCTCATTGATTTCTGACACGTTAGTGAAGCTGGATGCCAGTGGTGCCAACCAGGTTTTGTTTGCTCTCTCGTAGGTATGGTTTTGTGGAGTTTGATGATCTGCGTGATGCAGATGATGCTGTTTATGAACTGAATGGCAAAGACCTCTGTGGTGAGCGAGTCATTGTTGAGCATGCCCGAGGCCCACGTCGGGATGGCAGTTACGGCTCTGGACGCAGTAAGCATTTGAAGGATACATATCAATAATATGCCTTTGTTAAAAATGCTAACTTTTGAAGTATTTTAATGTTTTATTTAATAGGCTATTTCTATGAGATTATATCTTTTAAAATACAGAAATGCAAATAAAGTTTAATACTCGGTGGCATGAATTTAATAGTTTATAATGACTAATGATGTTTTTGTTTTCTTCTGTGATGCAATTTGACATATATTTAACAGAGACCTTAATTTTAATTAAAAGTCTTTTGAGACTAAGATGACTGTCTGTACTATTTGCTGACCTTGGTTACCTTTCCATGGGTGGCCCTTGGATGACCAAAAATAGGAAGCCATGCAATGACCATAGTCATACTCCATTAGACCTGGATGGTGAGGATCTCTTAGATACAGATGAGGTTAACTGAAATAGGTGCCTGCAATTTTTTTCATAGAAAATATTCACAAATTTTAATCACCATCGGTAATATTAGTGACTGATTTAATAATTTTGCTTTTCCTAAATTGTTAAAATTATCATTCCTTAATTTACACATGCTAATTTATAAATATTAATTGGTGAATTATGCTCCTATAACTTATTGAATTTTCAGACTTTAGAATTAAAGGTGAGGCTATAGTGAAAATACATATGCTGTAGTTTGGAGAGGAGTTAAGTTACATATCATAAGAGTGCTGTGTAATCACTTCTAACACTATATAATCATGTCTGTTTGGACCTAAAGGTGGATATGGTTATCGAAGAAGTGGTCGAGATAAATACGGTCCTCCTACTCGCACAGAGTACAGGCTTATTGTGGAGAATTTGTCAAGTCGGTGCAGCTGGCAAGACCTAAAGGTTTGAGCCTTGTTAACTTTCTCAACTAAGGCTGGGCATGGGTGAGAGTAGGAAACAGATATATTTATGTGATCCGAGGCATTCGCCGTGTAAGGAATTACATACTTGAAAACTACCAAGCATTAGCCAGTTCTCCAGATAAGGTTCCTACAGGAGTGCAGAAGACATCAAAACTTCACTCACACTTTACATATGTGGAGGCCAGCTGCTCCCAGAAATTGTTTGTATTAGATGGAATTTTCCACTGCCCCATATTTCTGTAAACCTGAGCTGGAACATTACAAACTTTGAGCTTCCAGTGTCTGTCCACACAGAGTCTGTCTCGCCTGTGTTCTGTTGTAAGATTTGTTCCTCCCTATTCATTATCTCAAGACAGGGTCTCTCTGTGTAGCCTTGGCTGTCCTGGGCTCGCTTTATAGACCAGGCTGGCCTTGAACTCAAAGAGATCTGTCTGCCACTGCCTCCCAACATGCTAGGATTACAGGCTGCACCAATGAGCCTGGCTAAGATTTGTTTCCAGTCAGGTAATAGTGATGTGCATAGATAGATAAACAGTCAAGATGGGAAGATCATTAATTTGAGGCCTGCTAGGGCTACGTGGTAAGTTGCAGAGGTGAAACCTTGTCTCAGAAATGTAGCTCAGTTTTAAACTGTTTTATTTGAAGTGTTTAGGCCTCTACCTCCCTTCCAATCTGTCAGCCCCTACAAAGGAGAGAAAAGGTTATTGAGGAGAGGGGCCATAGATCCTTTTACTTCTCCTGGCTGTTTATGGTCAGTGAGTTCTTTTAGGGCTACACCAATCTCTATCAACAGAAAATGCAGCCAGAGGTCTCCTCCAAGCCTCTGAACCCAGAGCATTTCTCTGTCTGCTTCAAACTGCTACTTGCCACACGCCACACTTTTTCTTTCTGGTCTCTCATGCATATATCCTCAGAGCCCTAGACCACGCCCCTCTTCATGCTGCACAAGGCAGGCCCTTACTAGCTGGCAATGGCCACGCCCTGCATGTGACAGTTATCAGCTGTGGGCAAACGAAAGCCCAACTAAAATCCTACACTTGGAATTAAAACAAAAACATATTTACATAATATAACTGGGTTTTGAAAGAAATCAAAACTTGTATTACACCAGAAAGGAGTTGGGGGTCAACCCATCTTTCAAGACATTTTTATTATAGGTTAGGCAAAGTGGTGTACATCTTTAATCCCAGCACTTGGGAGGCAGAGGCAAGCAGAGCTCTAAGTTGGAGGCCAGCCTGAGCTACATAATGAGTTTGAAGCTAGCCATGACTACATAGTGAGACCTTGCTCAGAAAAGGAAGGAAGGAAGGAAGGAAAGAAAGAAAATTTTATTCTGACTTTTTGTGTCAAAAAGTCCAAGACCTGGAGTATGTGTGCGTGAGGAGGACTGGACAGATGAAGAGCTTTCCACGGGACCCAGGTTCAATTCCCAGAACCCATGTGGCAGCTCATAACTGCCTATAACTCCAGCTGTAGGGGAACTGACATACTCATACTCGCACAAACATGCATACAGGCAAAACACCAATGCACATTAAAAAATAATGATAAAAGACCCAGGGTTGAGTTGGTGGTGGGCATGGGCACTTACCAGGCTGGCAAGCATAAGGCTCTGGACTAAAGCTCAGCACCAGAAGAATAAAGAAGATATGTTCTTTCTCGTGCTGCGATAGCTATCCAGGATGCTTCAGTTTTCTTCTTAAAAACAGTATTGGTAATCTTGATAGGGAAGAAAACTTGCTGAGTAGTGCCTTGAGCCTATGGTCTTTGAACAAATGAAAGACATGTTCTGTTTCTTTTTATTTTTTAAGATTTATTTTTTTTTTAAGATTTATTTATTATGTATACATTGTTCTGCCTGCGTGTACACCTACATGCCAGAAGAGGGCACAAGATCTCATTATAGATGGTTGTGAGCCGCCATGTGGGTGCTGGGCAGGACCTCTGGAAGAGCAGCCAGTGCTCTTAACCTCTGAGCCACCTCTTCAGCCCGTTCTGTTTCTTTTTAAACCAAAATGAATGAGTTGAGAAAAATAGTTAATGACAAATTCTTTACATTCATGTTTTATTTTTTGTTTGTTTTTCAAAAACAAGTGTCTCTGTAGATTTAGCTGTCCTGGAACTCACTTTATAGACCGGGCTGGCCTTGAACTCAGGGATCCACCTGCCTCCTCGGTGCTGGGATTAAAGACATCACCTGGCCATTTTATCCTAAAGGATCTTTTTCAAATTTGCTCCCAACGACGTTGAGATTAACAAAAGTGAGGTACAGAAAACCTTATGGTATGTGCTGCCTTCAATCCCAGGACTTGGGAGGCAGAGGCTGAGGCAGACAGATTTCCATGAGTTGATAACAGCCTGGCATAAAAGGCTGAAGAGATGGGACTAGAGAGATATCTTAGCAATTATGAACCTATACTGGGGGCTGGAAGGATAAGTTAGCAGTTAAAAATACTTGTTCTTCTTCCAGAAAATCTAAATTCAGTTCCCAGTACTCCAGTCTGGAGGCTTACAACCACCGGTAAATTGCGTTTGGGGGACTAAACAGCATATCCATGAGCAGCTATAACCACGTGTACATTCCCACTGACAGATACACACATGTACACATTAAAGATAAAAATATAGGGCTGGAGTTAAGCGCACCGGCTATTCTTGGGACAAGTTCAGTTCCAGCACCCACATGGCTGCTCACAGCCACCTGTGACTCGGTTCTGTGGCATCCAGTGCTCCCCTCTGATCTCTGCTGGCTCCACATGCATATGGTGCGCAGGCATATATGAAGACGAAACACTCACACAGAGTGAAAACTAGCTCTTCCTGGCATGTGGCTGCGTGGAGTATTGAAGGTATTAGTGTTTCCTTTGGTCGTGTTGGGAAAGTCCTTCGTTGGCTTTGCTTCTTTACTCTCAGGAAAATGAGAATAAATACTAAAGATCTGGTTTCTCTGCCTCATCCTACCAGTTGTGTGCCTTTAGCAAGTCCCTTACTTCTGTCTTGGTTCCTCAGCTACAAAATGGAGTGTAAATGTAATTTTATTTAAAGTTTCTCTTTGCACTAGAAGTTGAACCTTCCACGTGCTAAGCAGTAGACCTCTGAACTATATACCCAGCCCTCTTTCCCTTTTTGTACAGGACACAAAGAATGTTTAGACAGGGTCTTGCTGTGTAGACCAGGCTGGCCTTCCTGGCTCATTAGACATCCCTCGCCTCTGCCTTCTGAGTGCTGGGATTAAAGGCCTACATCACTGTTCCCAAATGTTCTTTGCTTTTTCTCGAAGTTAACTCAAAGTTGCCTAGGCTGGCCTTGAACTCTTTAATTTATGCAAGCCTTGGACTTGTCTCACTGAGTAGCTAGAATCACAGGCCTGCATCACCAGGCTCAGTGTTAGAATTATTAACAAATTTTTATTTTAAAAGTCTAAAGGGTCCTAGGTGTAAAAAATATTAGCCATAGCCATATGTTGGTGACACACACCTTTAATCCCAGCACTCACCGAGGCAGAGGCAGGTGAGTTTGAAGCCAGCCTGGTCTACAGAGCAAGTTCCAGGACAGCCAAGGCTACACAGGGAAACTCTGTCTTAAAAAATAAAAAGTGTATGTTACTAATGCTGGGAATTAGCCCAGGCCCTATATCTTTTATCCAAATTCATTCTTATCACTTAGCAAGCTTCCCTTTGAAGTCTGGTTCTGCTCTTTGACCAGCCCACACTGACTCCTGCGAGAGAATGGGGACAGAGGTCTGTGGATTGTTTTTGCCACTTGCACATAGCTACTTGCCTTCTGTACTTTAACTTGTATTTTTTCTTTAGGATTACATGCGTCAGGCCGGAGAAGTAACGTATGCAGATGCTCACAAGGGGCGCAAAAACGAAGGTGTGATTGAATTTGTGTCTTACTCTGATATGAAAAGAGCTTTGGAGAAGTTGGATGGAACCGAAGTCAATGGCAGAAAAATCAGATTAGTTGAAGACAAGCCAGGTTCTAGACGGCGCCGGTCTTACTCCAGAAGCCGGAGTCACTCAAGGTACTCTTGATATAGTGTGAGTCAGGGCATGTATATGCCACTCCTGTTCTCTTGTGTTGGCTTCTCATAGCATGATTCCATGGGTGCTTCAGTAACTCAGAACTTTGAACTGAACAGTTTATTTGTGAAACCCTTGACCTCTTCGATCACAAATACAAATAGAAGTAAAGTCCTTTTTCTGAGACGGGACTCAGTGGCCTTTCACCTTTTTTCTGGAGAGCTGAGTCATAAACTAGGCTGGAAGCAGGTGTGGCCAAGGGCACCTGTACTTACTCTTCTGATGAGCAGCTTAACACCCTGAGTAGAAGCTGGGCGGTGATGGCGCATGCCTTTAATCCCGTTGCTCAGGACGCAGAAGCAGGTGGATCTCTGAGTTCTAGGACAGCCAGGGCTATAAAGAGAAACCCTGTCTCAAAAACCAGAAAAAAAAAGGCTGGGGGAATAGAGACTACCATATTTGTCAGGCATTTGTGAACAAGAGATCTGATCCCTGCCCTCCCTAGAGAAAACGGGCAGTAAGTGATGGCTGCTGTGACCCAGCACAAACCCAGGGGTCGTAAGGACCCCCCCAGAGGCAGAGTTCGTAAAGCTAGAGGTGCTGGAGAAACAGGGCTGTCTTTCTAGCAGAAAGACCTTTCATAAAGGCCTGAGATGAGGATGACTTTTGAAGAGTAGAAACACTGCGACTTTGCACACATTTGTGGGTTTTTTTCACAGTTTAGATATACAAATTGCATGGTGTGCCTCCTGCTTACTTCCTGTGAACTCAAGGCTAGGGCACACCGACAGAGGTGGCATATTTCAGCAAGGCTGCAGCATAATTAGTGCTCTGGACCTAACTCCTGTCAGGCATAAGTAGCATCTGTGTGAGTGTTGACTGTGCTGAGGAGTGTCCAGAAGGAACAGAGGTGATCTTTCGGTGTCTTGGGGTGGCGGGGAGGGTTTTAGTACTGAGGCCGACTCCTACAGCTATCCTTAGAAGCCCTGAGTCTTCAGTCTCCTGCCTTTTGTTTCCGCTTGCTTTTCATGTGAAGGTACTTTACTGCTTCCTCATACCTTTCCTTGTGGTCACTTTCAAATCTAACAGTTGAAAGACCCGTTTGTGCATGTGTTTGCAGTACTATTCTGCCTTGTTTCTTTCCTTCCTTTGTATGTATTAAATACTATAAGTTTTGGGTTTTTTTTTTTTGTTTGTTCGTTTGTTTTCTGCGACAAAGTTTCACTGTATAGCCTTGGCTGTCCTACACCCGATTTGTAGACCAGGCTGGCCTCGAACTAACAGCAATCCACCTGCCTCTGCCTTCCCAAGTGCTGGGATCACAGGCATGTGCCACCATGCCCAGCTTACATGCTATATGTTTATGTTGCATTTGAAAAAACATAGTAAGTCACAGCACTAATCTAAATGTCCCCAAAATAATGCATAATTGTGTCTTCACCAAATATCCAAGCCATATTCATATTTAACTGATTGCTCCATGGTTGTTTTTATGCTGGATTGTGTCCTGGCCAGGATCCAGCTCAGTCATGCAGAAGGTTGTCTGTGACTCTAGTGCTGGGGTTACAAGCATGGACCGCTGTGCCCAGCTGGAACAGATGTTTTTTGATGAAAGGAATGTCTTTGCTGACTCAGTCTCTTTTACATGATTAAAATTTTATGTGTGGGGGGAGGCAGTTCCTGGATGTGTATCTGTATTATATGTATACCTGGTACCTGCCAAGGCTAGAAGAGACCTTGGCATCAAATCCCCTGGGGCTGGATGGAGTCACACATAGTTGTGAGCCACCATGTTGGTGCTGGGAATTTGACCCAGGTCCCCTGCAAGAACAAGTGATTTTAACCACTGAGCAAATCTCAAACTCCTTGTTTGCATTTTTTTTCCCCTAACCAATGTGTGGTCGTGCACATCTTTAGTCCCAGGACTCAAGAGGTAGAAGCCGAGGGTTTCTGTGAGTTCAGGCTAGCCTGGTCTACCTAGCAAGTTCTGGGCCAACCATGGTTAATGAGACCTTGTCTCAAAAAAGTTTCTCTCTCCACAGGTCTCGCTCTCGAAGCAGACATTCCCGGAAGAGCAGAAGCCGAAGTGGCAGCAGCAAAAGCAGCCATTCAAAGAGCCGTTCCCGATCCAGGTGAGCCTGCGGCTTCCCGGTCTCAGCCTTTGAGCGCTGGAGTTGAGGGTCCAGAAAGCTGTCCTTACCCTTCTTCCATGAATATTGTGTCCCACATACCTCGTGCTCTCTTCATTTCCTCACTTGCAAAGTGTCTAGTCACCTGTCACTCACCCAGCACCTGTCTCTTTCAGGTCAGGTTCCCACTCCCGAAGCAAGAGCCGCAGCCGCAGTCAGAGCCAGAGTCGCAGCCGCAGTAAAAAGGAGAAGAGCCGGAGCCCCAGCAAAGACAACAAGAGCCGCAGCCGCAGCCTGGACAAGAGCCGCAGCAAGAGTAAAGACCACGCAGAAGACAAGCTGCAGAACAACGACAGCGCTGGTAGAGTCAAGAGCCGCAGCCCCAGCCGTCGCGACAGCAAGAGTCGGAGCAGGAGCCAGGAGAGGAGAGCAGAGGGGGAGAAGCGAAGGAGCGTGAGCAGAAGTCACAGCCAGGAGAAGAACCTTCTCAAGAGCCGGAGCCGAAGCCGGAGCAAAGGGGGCAGCCGCAGCCGCAGCCGCAGCAAAAGCAAGGACAAGCGGAAGGGCAGAAAGAGAAGCAGGGAAGAAAGTCGCAGCCGGAGCCGCAGCAAGAGTGAACGCAGCCGGAAACATAGCAGCAAGCGCGACAGCAAGGTCAGCAGCAGCAGCAAGAAAAAGAAGGAAGACACCGACCACTCCCGGTCACCGTCCCGCTCAGTATCAAAGGAGCGTGAACATGCCAAGGCAGAGTCTGGCCAGAGGGAAAGCCGGGCTGAAAGTGAGAGTGTGGGCCCCAATCCAGAGCCTCGGGCCAGGTCAAGATCCACTTCCAAATCCAAACCTAGTCTCCCAGCAGCGTCGCGCTCCAGGTCAAAGTCGGCTTCAAAAACACGCTCTCGGTCCAAGTCTCCATCCAGGTCTGCTTCCAGGTCACCCTCCCGGTCTAGATCCAGGTCCCACTCAAGGTCCTAACTGGCTATGCCACACTGGAACTGCCGAGAAGTCTTTTGTACATGTTGGTAGCCGTAGCACAAGAGTGAAGTAGAACACCCGTCACTGCTGTACATTTAACTCCCCTAATGGTGTGTCTCCAATTGTTCAATCTCAGTGCTTCCTCGGTTCCGCCTTCCGGCGCCAGGCCTTCCCGCTCCACTGAAAAGCAGTTCCTCAAACCTCCCTTTACTCACAGTAGGACATCCAGACACCTTGGCTTTCAGGCCTGGCCACGGCTAAAGGGAGCTCGGCACCGGACGGCTTCTCAGGCTGGAATGATGGCATAGGTAGGTGTGGTGAGTTCAACCGTTTTGCCCTTGAATCGATGCCCTTTGATGTGTGCCACGTAGTGAAAGTGCAAGTCTTCAGTCTCCCACCACTTTGGTTTCCTATTTCTGGACTTAACAACGTTGTGAATAGCACAGTCAAGAGAAATTGATACCTGCATAGCCCATAGGAAGTAAACTGTAGAGCTCCATATTCTGGTATTGTGATTATATTGTTTTATATTAAAAAAAAAAAGAAAAGAATTTTTTTTAATTTTATTTTTCCCCGTCTTGCAAAGTATAGTGACCCCTGTTTCCATTAAATTTGAATAAAGACTATTTTTGCTTGACAAAATTTTACCGTGCTTGAATCTAAGTGGCATTTCCTCATGTGTCATCTGTCCTGATGTGTTTCCTTTTGTGGGAAGCAATACTTCCCAAAGGACTTTGTCGCCCAGCAAAGTGAAGGCAAGTCCCCAGAATTTGTGATTCGGGGGTTCTCTTGAGAAGCTTGTGCTCAAGCTGAGGAGAATGAGGCCATTTGGAAAGAGCATCACCGTGAGTTCTTCCCATTTTGTTCTTCAGTGCTTGCCTTGTCATGAGTCTATCCCACTGTGATTCTCTGATCAGCGTAGAATCTGCACTGAAAACCAGGGGAAGCTGCTGGATTACTTCGTCCCAGTTGTTCTTGCACTGATTATTACATAGCTCGGGAGGTACCTAAGGCCCTGGCTCCCGTCTGGTGTTGAGGGGCGGCGCAGCAAGGATGGCACTGGGCACCTTAGTATGGGTGGCAGGCTGGGAGGACAGAGCTGCTGCACAGGAGTCTACTGGGATCTGCCTCTAGACCAGACCTACAGGGGCCCCTGAAAATACAAAACCAGACTTGACTTTTCTTCCCTTCCTGGAGTTTGCAGCCTGACTGTAAGTGATCAATACTGTGAGGGCAAGTGTGCATTCAAGGAAGGCAGCCACTGAGGCTTAGGTTAGGAGACATGGCTTCAGGAGGCACACCAGGGGAAGAATTATTGAACAAAGCCATGGCGGTGAAAAGTGTAGGCAGTGTAGGTTCTCATAAGCTGTAGGCAAGCCCAGCGGTGATGATGCCCAGATGAAGGTACAGGAAGGGAGAAGCCAGCTTCTGTCTTGGCAGCACTGAGAACTTTGAAAGTGTTTGAACAAGAAAGTGCTCAGAAGGCTGTACTTGGGGCCTTCAGGCTGAAAGGCAACGCCTCTCCCTTTAAAATACAAGGTGGCACGCCAAGTGTGGTGCTGCGCACCTTTGATCCCAGCACTTAGGACAGAGGCAGGTGGATCTCTTGAGTTCGAAGCCAGCCTGGTCTCTAGAGTTAGTCCAGGACAGCCAGGGCTACACAGAGAAACCCTGTCTTGGGGGATGGATTGTGGTCAGGACAGAAACAAGAGGTAGTGAGGCCAGCAAGGGTGGTTGTAGTGGTGGAGCCATTCTGGGCTCCTGGAGAAGAGCTAGATGAATTGGCTCAGTTTGGACTGTGGGATCCCCAGAACAATCTAGGCAGCCAAGCTAAAGACCCCCGGGACTCCCTCGAACTTCCCGTCTCTATCTGGGCTCGTCGTGTCATAACAAGGTAAGGAATCTACCTCAGAATATACAGGTTTACAAGAGATGATGAGAATGTGTTGTCCTCTCAGCCCAGTAAGGATGTGTTGTGCCTTCATGTATGTATGTACATGCTATGTGTGTGCCTAGTGCCTGCTGAGGCCAGGAAAGGGTGTCAGATGCCCTGGAACTGGAATTACAGATGATTGTGAGGTGCCGGATCCAGATCCTCTGTAAGAGCAGCAAGCACTTTTAACCCCTGAGCTGTCTCTGTAGCCGGCCCCTAAACTTTATTTCATTTTTCTCTCTCACATTGCAAACTTTGTTCCTTTTCCTTTGGCTTTTAAATTTTAAACAGTTGTTTCTGCAGAAAGTTTTGTGATGGACATGGGGAAGTTATTACTTGGAACATTGATCTTTAGGTGCAACCATGTAAAGATTCTTTATGTACCCAGGTCCCTGGTGGTTGGGTTTTGCTGGCAGTTCAATAACATGACACTCTGAAAAGACACCCAGGGAAGGTGTAAGGTGCCCTCCTCTGGCTGCAGGGGAAAACTCAGATGCTCCTGGGCATCATTAACTTTGTTCTCTGAATCTGTCGGCCCCTATTGCAAACAAGGAAGCTGCTTGCAGCATGCGGTGCACTCTCGTATTAGGGTCACCTTTGGAGATTAGGAAAGGCTGAGCCTCTTGTGGAATAACCTGCCACTTGTCTGGATCCTAAGGGCAGGCCTGTTTGGCCACATGCTATTTGGTGATCATTTACTCTCAAGCAAAAGTCCCTGGGGACACTCTCTGCCTCCCCTTTGAGGTGTGTCTGCAATGTCCGTAGACATGCTGGCCCAAAGATAACAGCAGTGGAGGCTGAGGTTAAATCAGGTCCCATGCTGCTTTGCCCACTCAGGGTCCAGCGCAGAAAAGACCCTAGCAACTGAAAGAGCAAGGCCTGATTTCTAGCACTAGTACTAAGGGTTGGATGTCTCGTGGATGTCAATAGATCACCCATTTTAGACAGAGATAAACGCCTCTAGGTGGAGGGCTTCAGTCAGCACGGTTCGAATGCTGAGTGACAGCTGTCGAGCTCCTCTGGTCCTCTTGAACAATCCTCATCTGTGACAGTTAAAAGAGAGAAAGTCACATCTAGTATTGTTGAGATTCGAGCCCCAACAGAAGTCAGGCAGGATTGCCACAGGACTGAGTGCTTTCCTTCATAAGACTTGGGCTGACAAGCTGGCACAATGGGTAGAGTGTTTGAGTGCTTCATTGTTCAATCCTCAGATTCCCACAAGGTGGCAGGCGAGAACCAACTCCCAAGAGCTGTCCTCTGAACGTGTGTGCACCAAGCTTCGTGCATACTCCTACACTCCCAATGCTTTCTAACTTATAAGTCACTGAGTAGTAGCATGGCACACACCTTTAATCTCCCACCACTTGAGTGAAGTGCAGGCAGTCCCGAGACCTTGTCTTCTTAAAAGTCATTACATTTACTAATTTTGCGTGAGGAGAATCAAGCATGCCGGGTGGGTTCTTGGGAAATCAGTTTTCCCCTCCACCGTGAGAGTTCTATGGACTGAACTGAGGTCATGCAGCTTGATAGCAGGTGCTTTAGCAGAGCTATCTCTCAGCCCCTGCTGTGCAGATTTTAATTGCTCTAACATTTGGTCAAAAAAAAAAAAAAGCCTGCCCAGGAGTCCCATCTGGCCACGCCCAGGTCACCCCACAGTGGCAATGGCAGAAGAGAGGCTCATTTCATCTCAACAATGAAAAACAAGTGTGTGCGTACTCCCCTCAACCCCTCAAATGTTCAATGGAAGATTGCCGAGAAACTAGGCCACTGCAGTGTGTTCACACATGCTTCTTTCCATGCCTGGCCTCTGCACCAACACTCCAGTGCAGGGCAGGGGGAGGGGTCAAGAGGATGGAAGACAAAATAGAAACAAAGAACATGGCCAACAAACAGCACTGAAAAGCTGTTCCAGCACTACGTCCCATGGTATACGGAGCTGATTAGAGTGGATTGAAATGGCAAAACCCAGCTATTTGTTACCTATAAGAGACCTACATTCAGTAGACCACGCAGAAGCTGGGGTGCTCTGTGGCAGAGTGCTTAGCATGTGGACCCTAGGCTTGTTCACCTTTACCATAATATGTGGATAATTAAAGGGGGCACACACTAAAGGGTAAAGGAAGATAACACTACAGTAGTGTGAATCAGCAAGCTGGGGCTGGACATCATGGTGCATCCCTTAAATCCTAGCACTGAGGAAGTGGAGGGCAAACATCTGAATTTGAGTCCAGCCTGGTCTACATAGTAGGTTCCAGCCAGGGTGACATGGTGAGACCCTGTCTCAAAAACAAAACACCTCACCTACCCAGATCAGTAATTCATAGATCACCTAGCAGAAAATCAGTAGTAACATACCCTACAGTAACTGGGCCCAGCCATCAGCTGGATCCGACACTTAAAACAGACTTCACCCTGGGAGGAAGAAAGGGCTCGGCAGTTGCGAGTGCTTACTGGCTCTTGCAAAGGAGTGTTTGGTTCTCAGCATCTAAGAGGTTAGGTGCCTTGGCTGCTTGGCTGCTCTTTCAAGGGACTCAGGTTTGATTGCCAGCACCCACATAGCAACTAACCACTGTCCATAAAGCCAGTTCCAGAGTATCCTCTGCCCTCTTCTGGCCTCTGGAGGCACTGCACACATCGGTTGTTCATGACCATTCGTACCTAGCAAAATTCCAGCAATAATTGTGTGGTTGACGGTCACCACATGAGCTATTAAGGCCACAAGTCACTGGTATCTACATGTCCCAACAACACACACAAGAAATAAGACCGTCTAAAATAATTCTCCCAGCTTAATGGAATAGTCATCAGTATAGATCATGAGACAGTCCTTAACACAGTAATAGAAATCATGGAAAGGTTACTGGAGACATGGCTTATCAATAAGAGCTGCTCTTGTAGAGGACCGGGTTCACTTCCCAGCACCCAGTTGGTGGCTCACAAAAATCTGTTAACTCCACTTGCAGGAGATCTGACACACACACTCCCCTCTCTCTCACACACACTCACAGGCAAAACAGCCGTACACTCACAGCCCAGGCTGATTCAAGTTGTGAGCCGCTGCCGCCACCACCCAGTGGTGGGGTTTGTTTGGTTTGGTTTTTAGAAAATCAGTAAATTTGATAAGCTAGCCAGGATAATGAGAACGAGTATGTCACTAGAGTCAAGACTGAAGACTTGAAAGGACAGTTGGAAGTGTTGCAGGCACTTGTAGCCCCATTAGTCTGATGTCCTGGATGAACTTGAGTGGGTACCCAGCTGCTTGGACAGCTGCTGTGCTAGCAGGCCCCATCAGTCAGACGCTTCAGCTCAGGCTAGGGGCATGGCCTCCGTAGAGTGCCTGTCTAGTCTCGTGCACAGTCCTGGTTTCAGCCCTAGCATGGTGGCACACACCTGCAGTCCAATCTTGGGAGGTGGAAGCAGGAGATCAGAATTCAAGGTTATGCCTAATTACTTAGCAAGCTTGATGTCAACTTAGGATACCTGAGGCTGTCTCAAGATTTTTTTTTTCTTTAAAAAAAAAATTTTTTTTTTTTGAGATTTTGAGATTTTTGTGTATCCGTGTTGATCTCCACATATGTCTGGGTACTTTGTGTGTGCAGTGCCCACAGAAGCCAGACGAGGGCATCAGATCCCAGGGACTGGAGTTAAAGTTGTGAGCCATCACGTGGGTGCTGGGAATTGAACCCAGGTCCTGGAGAAGAGCAGCCCTTGCTCTTACCTGCTGAGCCACAGCTCCAGACCCATTCTTCCCATCTGTTACAGACTGTAGGAGCAGAGGTATTCCTTCCAGAGCAAATCTGAGGTACATTATCCCAGCGCCAATTGCTCTTAACTGCTAAGAACCTCTTCACGCCCCCTCCCCCCGCCCTCCCTCACTGTATTGTGAGAATGAAGACCATTCTCAGCAAGCTGCAGACATTCCAGAAAATGTGGTCATGGCTTTGGAGGGACACACAGTTACCATGAAGGGCCCCAGAGGGACGTGAGCTGCAGGGTCAGAGCTCAGACTCTGGAAAAGGAGAGAGGAAGTAAGTGCTGGACAGATGGTCCAGCAGTTAAGACTGCTCTTCCAGAGGACCCGAGTTCAACTCCCAGCACCCACATGACAGCTCACAACTATCTGTAATTCTAGTTCCAGGAGATCCAGCACCTCACACAGACATATATGCAGGCAAAACATCAATGCACATTTTTTTTAAAGTAAAAGAAATCATTAAAAAAAAAATTGTGTGGTATCTAAGTAAGGGACTCTACTGTTGTAATAAACATGACCAGAAGCAACTTGGGGAGGAAAGGGTTTATTTCAGCTCACAGCCCCATAAGTCCCTCACTGAAGAATGTCAGGGCGGGAACCTGGAGACAGGAGCTGATGCAGAGGCCATGAAGGAGTGCTGCCTACTGGCTTGCTCCTCGTGGCTTGCTAGCATATTATAGAACCCAGGACCACCTGCCCAGCAGTATACTGTCCACAATGTGCTAAGCCCTCCCCTCCCACATCAGTCTACTGAGAAGATGCCCCACAGGCCATTGGGGTCATTTTCTCAAGAAGTTCCCTCTTTCCAGTGACGTTAGCCCATGTCAAGTTGACATTAAAGCTAGCCACAACTGGTATATGGTTCTTTTCTTCCATTTCTTTGTTTTTGAGACTGGGTTTCTCTGTGTAGCCCTGGCTGTCCTGGAACTCACAGTGTAGACCGGGCTGTCCTCAAACTCAGACCTGCCCACCTCTGCCTCCTGAGTGCTGAGATCAAAAGTGTGCACCACCACTGCCCGGCTAAACAAGCCAACTTTTATATATACAAAGAAATAGCCCTGCCCCCCCCCCAAAAAAAACCCAAGAATATTCAGCACAATATTAGAGATCCAAGTGAAATCTGTGTTCTAGAGAACAGATCAGAGAGAGAATGAAAACAGAAATGAACTCAAAAGACAACTACTCTGCCAAAGGAAGACAGGATAAGTGAAATCCTACAATGTATCCTTTGGAAACACCAGACATCCACACACAGAATAAATTAAATCTAAACCAGAACTTCAGAACTTACAGCTTTCATAAATTCAGCTCTTGTAGTACAGCAGGCTGATCTCTCTGAGTTCGAGACCAGCCTGGTCTATAAAGTGAGTTCCAGGACAGGCAAGACTGTTACACAGAGAAACCCTGTTTCAAAAAAACAACAATAACAAAAAACATTCAATTCAAACCTCATCAACATCAATACAAAACAATTTAAGAGATTCAGCCTGGTGCTTGCACCAAGCCTGATGACCTGAGTTCGATCACAAGAGCCCAAACAGTGGAAGGAAAGAACTGATTCCCAAAGTTGACCACTTGCAGTCTCCACACCTGCACCATGACACACTCGATGACGCACACTCAAAGCACAAAACTTATAAAAAGTCTTAGCAGATGCCGTGGGAGCAAAACCTCGGTTAAGTAACGTTGGAGAGACCGTTTTAGAGACAATACAAGTAGCAATTCATAAAAGGGAACTTGCAAAGTTCAACTACATTGAAACATAACACTTCCCCAGTGGAGAGCACTTGCTGCTCTTCTGAGCTCAGTGGCCAGCATCCTCGTGGGAGGGCTCACAAGTGCTTGGAACTCCAGCTCCAGGGAATCTGACGCTCACTTGTAGCCCTCCGCAGACACCTGTGCTTCCTGCCCCTCACACATACATACTTTTACCCAAAATATGTAAAGTTCTTAAAACTCAACAAAACAATCCACTTTAAATAGAAGCCAAGAGTCAGAATGGACGGTGTCCTGAATTGTCCGTCAAAGCACAGCTTGAGAAGGAGAGAGCTCGTTAAGTCTGCAGAGCCAGGGCAAGAACAGGGGGGCAGTAGCTGAAGCAGAACAGGAGAGCGCTGCTTACTGTTTGCCTGTTCCCCGGCTGGCCCGAAACTTGCTCTGCACCCCAGGCTGGCCTCACACTCACGGAGATCCACCTGCCTCTGCCTCCTGAGCGCTGGGATTAAAGGCATGAGCCACGACAAGCTCAGCTTACTTTCTAGAATCCAGGCCCACCTGCCCCAGGAGTGATATTAGCCACAGTGGGCTGGACCCTCCCCACATCAACCACTAATGAAAGAAAATGCCCCACACACTTGCCTACAGGCCAGTCTGATGGAGGAATGTTCTCAATTGAGGCTCCTTTTTCCCAGATGACTCTGGCTTGTGTCAGAAGCTTCCGAGCCCAGACAGAAAAAAAAAAAAGAAGCAGTCAGGTTTGTAATGCCAGCACTCGGGAGGTACCTTGAATATCTGGAGTTCAGTGTTTTCCTTGTCTACATAAAAAATATCTAATTGGAGGCCAACTGGGTTGCATGAGACCCTGTCATTAAAGAAAGAAAATACAGCTGGTCATGGAAGGCCACCAGGCCCAGCAAGGGCCTCCTAGGGGGTACAAGTTAGTGTGTAGCAAACAAGCAACACCGTGGTTTGTGCTAAAAGTCCTTCATAGGGAGAAATAGCTTCTACCCCCTTCCCTTCTAAGGTCCCAATGACAGACCCAGGCATGACTACACCAAAGTTCACTCTGGGGAGCCAAAGGGTTTACTGGGCTTCCTTACAGAGTGTAAGACAGGGGTTACCCGTAGGGTGTGGGTGCCCCTCCCCAACAGGCTGCACCTCGAAAGCCTTCACCCAGCAAGCATGTAACCAAATGGAGCACTCGCTCTCCCCCAGTCTTCTGGGCCATATGTACTCTAGCTCCTCCCCTAGGCCCTGGACAGTTAGGACAGAGATGTACACAAAGGTGATGGGGAAAGGCTGGATACTCAGGTGACGTCCCAGATCGTCCCCACCCTTCTGATAAAGGATGGCATCAGTCAGCCAGCCCAGCCAGTATGATATTCTGTGATGGGCCACAGCTCGAAAGCCCCAAGATGGCAGCTGCTTGTCTCAGAGGACAATAACTCACAACACTCCATCCCTTCCCTAGGTCCACTCCCCTGTCCACAAGGGTCTTTTTGAGCCTTGGCAGCGATGACAGAGACATCTATTCTCCAACTCAAGAGGGACACGGAACCCTCATGTCCTTTCGTCACACCTGTTTCCAGAACACGGCTGTTGGCACGTCCTGGGTTGGTCCCCCTCCCCCTCCATTTCAAAACACAAATGAGGAAATGGACAAAAACAGATGGGAAAATGTCCTGAGGGACGTGGGTACTAACCTACAGCTGTAAACATGTGGGGAGCTGGTCCATCACTTACCCAATCCAGAGCAGTTGCTTCTCCACTGGAGCCAGTGACTCCCTGGTCACAGGGCTTTGCCAGATGTAACCTCCTGTGGAGCCAGCCTTCTGTCCACGCAGAAAGCTGCTTCCATCCATAACCTATTGCACTGCTGGCACATCTGGCCGGCACTTCCATTGTGAAGACTGCAGGACCCTAGCTGGAATCGTCCTTAGCCCTTAATTCCTCCCCGGCACAGTTCCTAGCATCTGCTGACACTTACATGAGTTAGTTCGCTGGGAGCAGACACTTTGGGCCCATTCTAGATTTATTTTTCCAAGTCCAGCGGCCACACTCTCAACCTCAGCAACAGGGTCTCACCTTCCGCTCCAAATGCAACCAGCAACCGTGGCCATGGCCTGTTGGGCTTCTGTAGCCGACAACTCCAAGGGAGGTAACACACTCCTAGCACTGAGATTCCCAGTTAACACCTTCCGACCTCGGGCTCAGCGGAGAAACCTGTACCACCTTCTGGGAACTCCTGACAGTTACAGGTGCAGGCTATTGCAGCTTCCCCAGTCACCTTGCTGTAGATCTCACAAGAGTCCCTCAACACTTTGCAGCCTTGAAGACCTGCTCCCTGAGGCGAGCTTCCTCAGGTGTGTGTGCGTGTCTGTTAACTTAATCTCCAGATGGAGAAAACACCCAAGGGTGAGGGTTAGGCTTCTTGGACCCTCTTCACCTTTTGGTCCCCTAGTCGTCCCCCCCACCCCCCCATCCCTTACCCACACACACAAACCCAGCAGGCCAACGCCTGCATTTCTCCTTCTCTTTCATCCGGCTTAATACAGAGGCGCCAGCCTAGTGTCCCTCTCTGGCTGCGACTCGTTCCTTCCACCTGCTCTCCGTCCAGGCTGCCTCCTCCCTAGATCTCTACCCACAGCAGCAGCCAAGTTGCCCCCTGGAGACGCTTCTGACACCTCGGCTCCTGATGCACTACCCCAGGCTCCCACAGCTTGCAATAGCAGCTGCGGACCTTCAGCTGTTTAAATAAACTCCACTTCCGGAGCAGACCCCACCCATCAGGCCAGGCCACCTGGAAGAAAACGGCCGTCCTGGGAGTTCCCCCACCGACGGCCCCTGCCCTGGTGCGGCTCCTCACAGCTCCCGCGCTGTCCAGGCCCCTGGCACGGTTCCACAGACCCTGCAGGGACAAACCGTCCAAATGTCCCCAGCAAACACCGCGTTCGCCCGCCTCCTCCCCTCCCCGACCCCACTCAACTTCATCTCTCCTGTTCCCCAGATCCGGGACAACACCACTGCTCTCCCCAAACTTCCTAACGACTATGCCAAACGTCACTGAAGTCTCTTCCGTGGGTGGGGGGAAGGATAAGCAAGGTCTACCCTTCTCCCAGGATCCCAGTGACAAACCCCAGTGTTGCTCCGCCCAAGTTCGCTGTGCTGAGCCAGTGAGTTGTTGAGCCTCATTAAAGAGCACAGGTGAGGTGTGCCACTGTCCCTGACAGGCAGCAGCTGGAAGGTCTTCACCCAGAAGACACAGCCGGGGATCATCGTTTACGGAGGGGGCATGAGTTGAATGTCCCAAGATGCCGATTGTTTGTGGCGGGGACGGGGGCAGAGCTGTGCAATAGTGGTTTGACTGCAGCTAGGGACAGAGCTGATTCTTCTTAGACAACAATGTTGAAGGCAGAAACCTTAACCCCAAAGCCAAGCTATGCCGGGAACCAAGCAGCTAAGCTGTGGAGCGTTCCCTCTTCTAGCCTCAGAACTGTTTCCTTTTGATACTGGGTGTCACTATGTCGCCCTGGCTGCCCTGGAACTCACCAAGTAGACCAGGCTGGCCAGGAACCCACAGAGATCCACATGCCTTGCCTCTTGGGTGCTGGGATTAAAGGTGTACACCGAGGCACTCGCTATATAAGCCAGATGGCCTCTAACCCCTGACAACCTCCTGCCCCATTGTGACAGCCAGGATTACAGGTGGGCTGCCATGTCCAGCTCTCGTCAACTGGATGGACAGTCACACAGAGATACACCTCTGGGGGGAGGGGAGGATGGGAGGGTGTTTTCAGAAAAGTTCCTGAAGAGGGAAGAGCACCGCCCCCAGGATGTGTGTGGCACCATTGCATAATTTGAAGGAAACGGAAAGGGAGCTGCGCCCCAGCCATCATCTCTCCTGGCTTCCAGCCTGACACACTGCAGCCAGCTGCCTCACACTCCCGCCAGACAGACGGACTGACCGCTCCCTTACATTATGAACAACCTGCCTTGAACGGCCTCTGCCCCGCATTTTGTCGGAGCAGAGGGAAGGGCATAGTCCACACACTCTAGCACTCTGCAGTCAGAGACCAGGCGTTGGCAAGCCACAACCCATGGCAGAAGGAGCCTGCAGCCCTGCGTGGCCAGGAGCTCAGAAGCCTTTCAGCATTTTCAAATGGTCGGAGGTAAAAGAAACCGCCATCACCACCCGGCCATGCCTGTCTGCTTAGGGCTTGCCTGAGGCGGCAGGGTTAGGCTGGAAAGTTCTCAAAGCCTGAAATATTTACTGAGCAGAGCTGGCAGCGGTGTGTGGTTAGTCAGCCACAGCCTCTGCACCACACTGAGGGCCTCATTGGAAAGAAGGAAAAAATTAAAATAGGAAAATGTACATGACACACCGAGCAAAGAATCACTTTATTACAACCAGCAGAGGCCACGACACACTTAAATTCTCCCTCCCAGGAATGAATGTCATAAGGTGATGATGCCCCCCAATGAAGTCGGGTTTCGTACAGATTTATTTATTTATTTATTTATTTATTTATTTATTTATTTATTTATTTATTATGTATGCACTGTTCTGCCTGCATGACAGAAGAGGGCACCAGATCTCATTATAGATGGTCATGAGCCGCACCAGGTGACTGCTGGGAATTGAACTTGGGACCTTGGAAGAACAACCAGTGCTCTTAGCCTCTGACCAGCCCACGAAGTTGATTTAAAAAAAAAAAGTTTTATTCCTACTTATGTGTATGCCTGGTGTCCAAAGAAATCAGAAGAAAGTGTCAGGGAACTAGAGTTACACACAGTTGTGAGGCTTCACGTGGGTGCTGGGAACCAAACTGGGACCTGGGTCTTCTGCATCTGCACCCAGTGGGGGAGGGGAGAGAGAGATTTCAAACCACGAGGCTAGGCAAGCGTTCTTCCCCTCAGCCTCCAGGACTCTCTATTCCCTGTAGCAGCTGGAAGATCTCCTTGGGAGATGGGCAAGCTCGAGACCATTTATGAAGGCCAGGAGGGAGACAGGCACTCACTCAGGCCATGGTAGGAGCCAGAAAAACGGTCTGGTTTCCTCAGCCTTAGCAAATAGGACGAGGCCTGGCACCCATCCTCCAAGAAGGCTAACCGTAGGGGCTGTGTTAGAATTCTTTAATAAGAGAAAACGTTTATCGTCGGTCCTCGCTTCCCAGGCAACGCCGCTGCCTCCAGTCCCCTGAAGAACTCTGCTGAAGAACTGCAAATCACAGCCACCGCGGGGCCCGCCTTCACCTGGCACCGGTTACGGACCAGGGCTGTGAGCTGCCGCTGCCTGGGAGCCGCAAACCGCCCGAGGGGCGAGCGGAAGATCGGAAGTGGCAGAAGCCGGGCGGTGGGGCCCTCCCAGACCTTAATCCCGAGAGGGCAAAGAAGTCGCCCCGGTAGACGGGCGGTTAAGCTGGCGTTCTCTGTACCGACCTGGGAGGGAGGCCCCGCCGCCCGGCCGCCCGCAAGTCCAGGCGAGCGCCCCGGGCCCCCTCGGGGTCCGCTGCGCAGGCCTCGGCGGCTGCAGGGCCGCGTGGGGTCGGGGCGAGCCGCGAGCCTCCCATCCGCCCGGACAGTGGGACTTTCGGCGACTTCCCGCATCTTCGTCTTGGGCCCTCCAGCATCTCTTGGCAAGAAGGGAATCGCGGAGGAGGTTTGGAAAGCCTCCTGGGGCGTCGTGGGTGCTTCTTCCGACCCAGGAAACCTGGGCGGGAGCCAATTAGGCGGAACCGAACACGGGCCGGGGAGCTCCGAACCAGCCACCTGAGGCTTCCGCACCGGTGTCTCGGGGCCTGTCCTCCTCTCCTGTCCTTTATGGGGATTTGCCGGGGGGCACTGTGGCACGGGGTGGCTGACCTGACATCCTTAAAGGCCGGGCAGCGCAGGGATGAGGCGCCGGGGAAATGGTGTGCTGGGGGCGTGGGAGATCCGTGGCGACACTGCTGCGGCCTTCGCGCCTTGGGTGAAGCTGGCTCCGCGTGACCGACGAGGACTCCGGACTCCCAGCGGATTTTGGGTCCAGTGGCCCCCGCTGGTTCACCTGCGGGAACCGGCTCCGAGCGGGACACGGTGGCGTCCGCCCGGCTCCCGTCTCAGGACTGACATTAGGAAGGCGACAGTCGTGGGAGGGCGGGAGGGCCCGCTGCAGCCTGCAGCCCCGTCCCGTGAAATGAGTGACGTGGCTGTGCACGCAGAGGCTCACGCGGGGGTGAGGGGGACTTGTGAGTGGTCTGTGTCCCCTGTGCCGGCGGAAAGGCCTCTGCGGGCCTGCTGGATGCCCGAGGGAGGGCCGCCGCGGTGTAGGGTGGATGGTAGCCCTGTCGTTACGGAGTGA
>CM053763.1:105512009-105562744 GCA_028658305.1 Pachyuromys duprasi
AAGAAAGAAATAAAGAAAGAAAGAAAGAAAGAAAGAAAGAAAGAAAGGAAGGAAGGAAGGAAGGAAGGAAGGAAGGAAGGAAGGAAGGAAGGAAGGAAGGAAGGAAGGAAGAAAGAAAGAAAGAAAGAAAGAAAGAAAGAAAGAAAGAAGGAGAGCAGGGGCATTTCTTCTAGAACTACAGAAAACACGGACTGCCTGATTTTCTGAGGATAATTCCAATTTCTGACATTTTATCCCCATTGTTTCCTACAAAACAGTCTGATGATTTCAGCATTTCAGCTGCAAACTATGGTTTCCATGGCCTCAGGATGCAAGACAAACTGATTCATCAGGTCAGGGATCTGGTTGCTAGTTCAAAATATATGATTGTACCATATCAACAATCCATGTCCTTAAACTGTGTCCATGCGTGTGCGTTTGTGTGCCTATGTATACATGCATGTTGAGGCTGGACCCCACAGCCTGTGCATGGTAGGCAGGTACTCTGCCACAGATATTCGCCCATCCCAAGCTGAATTGAGACTTCCTCCACGGCAAAGTGGACAGACATACACTGAGACTAATCATATGTGGCATTCCCAGGTGTATTCTGGGGAAGGCATCAGGTCTTTCCACCTTGGACACTTGGAGTAACATAACACAACAGTGCCGGAGCTGAGAGCCAATGCTTATGGAGGTCTGCTCCGCGCAGGGTACAGCACCAAGATCAGCGGCCACTGGAGGCTTCGTTACCTTGGTGATCTGTGTTGTGGTCGTGCTGCTTGTAGTCTCAGATGTGATGGTCTGAGCTGTCAGCAAGACTCCAGGGTCTAAGTCCCCATTGCTGTCCTCAGTCTGCAGAAGAAAAGACAAGTCATCAGGTCCCTCAGGAGACCATGGGGGCAAAGGCCCAGGTGCAACATGGCCCTTCAGCTGTACATTCTTCTTTTTAAAAGATCTAATTCCCTCACTCTCAAATGATCAGAACCAGCCTCCTGGGAACAATGCTCCTTCTTAAAAGCTGATGAACAGGGCTGGAGAGACGGCTCAGTGGCTAAGGAACCCTGGCTGTTTTTCCAGAAGACCTAGGTTTGATAGGATCCTTCTCCCTAGCACCCACATGACAGCTCATAACCATCTATAATTCTAATTCCAAGGGATCCAATGTCCTAGGACAGCCAGAGCTATATAGTGAGACCCTGTCTCAAAAAACCCAACCAAACAAAAAAGTTGAATGAAGTCACACATTTGATCCCAGCACTTGGGAGGCAGAGGCAGGCAGATCTCTGAGTCTGAGGCCAGCCTGGTCTATAACTTCTAGGATATCCAGAGCTGCACAGTGCCCTGCCACCCCACCCCCGCAAAAGCTGATGAGTGTAAGTCCCTCAGCACTAGGTCAGTAACTGGAGTCGGTCTAAAAGAAGCAGAAGTGTGGCACAGCTTCAAGAGTGACTCCAAGCTACACAGGGGCGACACCCTGCAGTTCATAGATGGCCTTTGAAGCATCTTTAAAGCTGTCCTGTGAGAGCCACAGCAGGGGAACTGTGCACACCCTCTAATTAGAAAACTGAACCTGGATGGGCACGGTGGCACATACCTTTAGTCCCAGCACTCGGGAGGCAGAGGCAGGCAGATCTCTGAGTTCAAGGTCAGTCTAGTCTACAAATTGACTCCAGGACAGCCAGGACTACAAAAACTGAACCGAACCAAACCAAACCAAACCAAACACAAACAACCCCCCAAAACCTGATTGTTGGGGGCTGGTCTAATGCTGGCCCTCAAGATCTGGTTACACCTATCCTTGTTTTGTAAACCTGCCTAAGACATGACTGGTTGATTAAATGGCCTATATCTGGGCAGGGCAAAATGGGGTTAGCGTGGCTAAGGCTCCGGGGCATTGGGTTCAAGAGAATCATAGTGACAGATGGACAAAGAGGAAGATGAAGGACCCCACAATGGGTTAGTGTGGAGAAAAAAACAAGGGCCAAGAGGAAGGACTCCAATAACGGCAGAAGAGGTCCAGATGAAGAATACAAACAGTACCATGGGATTATGGATGGAAGGTAATCCAGATAGGAAGGATTAAGGCGGATGGCATTGGATGGGGGCTGGGAGATGGATCATGAGGATATTGAGACGGTGTAAGTGAAATATCTGACAGGCCCAAGGTAAATACGGCAATCATAAACCTAACAGGTGTCTGTGTCTTATTATTTGTAATAGCAGGTAAAATAATACCGCCATGATAATGTTAGGACTAATAATAAACATTATATAGCCCAACACTCATTTATTTTTTTAATTACTACAACACCCGAGATTTGAAACTACTGAGGGATCACTGTGTTGTCATCAGACCTCATGCTCTTTATACACATCCAAGGGTGTGAGTAAGCTACACCACAGAGTGAAAAGGGAATCTCACACTAGCAGGTGAGGGAACCGTTTACCTACAACAATGGAGCCAGGAGCTGAGCCAAGGAAGCAGGAAGTGTCCACCCATGAGAAAGCAGGGCACATGCAAAGGCTTTAGTGACTATTGCTGTGGGGCTCCTCCTTGCTGGGAGGCGCTCAAGTGCTTTAAATGCCAGGCTTCGCAAACAAGGACTAAGGCTGCTCATGATTAGCTAAGAAATGACATTAGCAAGAAGCTAAAGAGATGGTGGCAGGGGCCAGGAACAACCATTATCAGCAGGCATGTGGGCAGTTAGAGCTGCACAGGCCTCCACGACCAAGAGAGAGGAAAGCTGGATAAAGACGGAGTTTACCTACAGGGAGTGCTTTCTAGATAGCAGGCCGGAAATATCGAGCATTGGTTTCAGGGAGTTTCAGAGAACGAAAACTGTTTCCATAAAGGGTACCACGCCAGACATGCCGTAGATAACTCCCTCCTCTTGGTGTAAGTCACCAGAATAAGAAGCGCTGTTTCATAAGGTTCTAAGGGCGGAACTCAGGGCGTCATGCAGGCTAGGTAAGTACTCTATTGACTGAGTCCCACTACCCTGCATTAAAAAAAAAAAATCTTGAGATAAGGAATTCAATTGCCTAGGTTGGCCTTGAACTCAGAATCCTCAGACCTCCTGAGTAACTGAAATTAAAGGTCTGCACTACCAGGCTTACCACAAAGATTTAAAATTTCAACATGAAGTTTAAATGGTGTGCCGTCAGCCTCCCTCCTGTTTTCAAGTGGTCTCAGTCTTTTTTGTATTTTTGGTTAGCTGGTGTTTTGTTTTTAATATGAGTGCTCTGTCTTCACACACACACCAGAAGAGGGCATCGAATTCCATTACAGATGACTGTAAGCCACCACGTGGTTGCTGGGAATTGAAGAGCAGCCAGTGGCCTTAGCTGCTGAGCCATCTCTCCAGCTCCTGTTTGTTTTAGACAGGGTTTCTGTGTGTAGTTCTGGCTGTCCTGGAACTCACTCTCTAGACTCCTCTCAAACTCTCAGAGATCCACCTGCCTCTGCCTCCTGAGTGCTTGGATTGACGGCATGTGTCACCATTCCCAGCCTTTAGTTCCACACTTATTCTTGGAGTCACATTTCTTTTTCTTTTGTTTTTTTCCTTCTTATTTTCGTTTTTGAGGCAGGGTTTCTCTATGTAGAAACCCTTGGCTGTCCTGGAACTCAAAGATCCACCTGCCTCTGCCTCCCAAGTGCTGGGATTAAACTTGTATGCCACCACCACCAGGCTGGAGACATACTTGCTTCTTCCTGACTGTCCTGGAACTCACTCCGTAGGCCAGGCTAGCCTCGAACTCAGAGATTTGCCTGCCTCTGCCTCCCGAGTGCTGAGCTCAAGGGCGTGCGCCACCACCGTCTGGCAGAGCCACACTTCTTTACATGAATTTTCTTCCTTTTTTTGTTAAGCTGGGCCCAAGCTGGGCTTGAATTCATGGTCTACTACCTCAGTTTCCCAAATTCTGGGAGTGGAGGTGAGCCACATGCATAGCTCACACTTCATATTTTCTTTCATTCCTTGAGTATGTGTATCTGTGGAGTGACGTGTTTGTGTAAGAATGTGTACGTATGTGTATGGAGGAGAGCAAACACATGTGTATGCCTGTACACATCAGAGGTTAACAAAGGGTGTCATCCTCAACTGCTCTCCATCTTATTTATTCATTTGTTGTTGTTTGTTTTTTTTAAAGATTTATTTTATTATGTATACAATGTTCTGCCTGCATGTATACCTGAACACCAGAAGAGGGCACAAGATCCCATTATAGATGGTTGTGAGCCACTGTGTGGTTGCTGGGAATTGAACTCAGGACCTCTGGAAGAGCAAGCAGTGCTCTTAACCTCCCGGCCATCTCTCCAACCCCTTGTTTTTTGTTTTTTTGTTTTTAACAGATTTAATTCACTTTATTTTTCTTGTATAAAAACCCTTGGGCTGGAGAGATGGCTCAGAGGTTAAGAACACTTGCTGTTCTTCCCAAAGTCCTGAGTTCAATTCCCAGTTCACAACCATCTAGTAAGAGCTGATGTGCAGGCAGAATGTTGTATAAATAATAAATAAACCTTGAGAAAAAGAAATATTTAAAAAAAAATCTTTGTATGGTAGCCACAGCTGGAGCCTGGGTTCACTGAACAGAGACTCTGGTGTGGGTTTTCACAAGATGATCAGTGAATTCCTGATAAGGAGACTTGGTGAACACAGTCTCTTTCCAGAGGTCGGGGGTCAGGTAGCTATAGGTCTTAGAGATGGCATCAAAGGTGGCCTTGGCAAGATTGCCCAGGGTGGCGGTGCGGCCCCTGGCTGACGTGTAGCAGTCATCACTGCCAGCCATCATCAGTAGGTTCTTGGGCACAGGGGCAGAGAGGATGCCAGTGCCTCTGGGGGCAGGGATGAGACGCACCAAAACAGCCACAGCGGCCTGTCACCTTGCAGGGAACGGTGTGGGGCTTGCCAATCTTGTTGCCCCCATAGCCTCTCTGCACAGGGACGATAAAAGCTTGGCCAAGATGATGGCTCCTCGGATGGCAGTGGCTACCTCTTTGGAGCACTTAACACCAAGCCCAACATGACCACTGTAGTCCACAACAGAGACAAAAGCCTTGAACCTGGTCCGCTGGCCAGCCCGTGTCTGCTTCTGCACTGGCATAATTTTAGAACCTCATCCTTTAGGGATGCCCCCAGGAAAAAGCCCATAATCTCGATTCCTTAATGGGCAGGGAGAACTGGGAGATCTCCTCCAGGGACTTTATCTTCATGTCCTTAACCAGGTGGCACAGCGTGGTGACAGGGATCCACTCCTTGTCTTCGGCTTTACCTCCACGAGCCCCGGAGCTTTGGCCATGCCCACAGCCCTGGCCACCACTGTGGGTCTCAGGCCCCTAAGACCACCAATCCAGGCCCCCAGCTCCTCCAGGCCCTCCTGCTGTACCGGCATCATCGCCATTTGGTGTTTTCCCAAAGAAGCAGCTGTTTGCTTGTTTTTGGTTTGTTTGTTTTTGCTTGTTTTTGAGACAGGGGCTCACTCTGTAAACGTGGTTGGCCTCAAACTCTCAGAGCTCGGCCTTCCTCAGCCTCTGAGTGCTGGGATTAAAGGGGTGCACCGCCACACCTGGCTTCCATCTTATTTTTTGAAATGAGCTCTTTCACTGACCCTAGAGTTCATCAATTTATATGTCTGGCTAGCCAATGAGCTCTAGGGATCCTCCTGTCTCCTGACCCCTGATCCCCGGCACTGACAGGTGCTCCCCCTGACTCTGGCTTTTTCCGTGGGTACTAGAATTTGAACTAAGGTCTTAATACTTGTATAGCAAAGACTTTACCAACTATGCCATCTCGTCAGCCCCTTATTTTTAGGTATCCATCCAGAGAACGTATTGCTACTCAAGGCCATATCACACATAGCTCTCACATACATGGCTACACCCCACTCCCATACTTCTGCCCACGAACAAAAGATATGATTCCCATGTTTGGCCATATTGCTCATTCATACATTTATCATGTAGACTTCCCCACCAGAAGCCATGCAGAAGTACCTCAAAAGGATGTTCCATAATTATTTAGCCAACACCCCAACCGACGGCCATTTAGGTTGTTTCCATGGCAGTGACTATTCCTTTGCATATCAAGTAATTCCCTTCTGCATCCTCAGGCTAATATTGTATATAATCATGGAGCAATTTTTCTTTTCTTCCTCTTCAGTCCCCTCCCTCGCTAAGGCCTACTTGATAGCTTTTTTCGGTCTCTCTTGACTGACATGTCTTTCTCTTCTCATTTCCTAAGGTGACACTTACTTCTGTTCTTACAACCGTCTCCCCAGATCGGCTCTGGTCTGAGCCTTGTCTCCAGACCTGCCCCTACTTTAATAAAGTCAATACAGAGCTTTAGGAATCATCTTTAAAAGGCCACTGTTTTAATGATGCTACTTTATCACCCAGCACCAAAAAATGCAAAGCAACTTGTCACTCACCAAGTGAAATCCCACACTCTAGACCACAATGAGAGAGGGGCACACAGGGACTGACTGAACATCGTGGAGATGCCAGCACTCGACAGACACCATTTCTCCCAAACTTCCTGCAAATCTTGCAGCCATAGGTGGTTCTAGCTCAGGCAATGGAGAGGCTGGTGATTTCCCTACGATCATCTAGCAAGCAGCTCCCCCTTTCAGGGATCCAATGCTGTGCCTAATTGCAAAGCACATGCTTTACCCTGAGGAAGGACAAGCTTCCTGAGGGTGACGGGAAGGCTGACTGAAAAGCTCCTCAGTGTCCAGCCAGAGCCACACAGTTCCCTCTGCTCTGTGCTCCACCACTGAGCGGCAGCCCCAGCCCCCCCCCCCCCGATTATCTCTTTGTCCATTTGAATTTCTTTACAGAACTTTCTAGTGTCGGATGTTTATTTATGTGGGTTTCCCTCCTCTTTAATTTTTGGTTGTTAATTTTTCTAGTCAAGGTCTTTCAGGCCAGTCGGAGGGCCCCAAACTTCCAATTACCTGCCTCCACCTCAAGTGCGGAGATTCCACTGCGGGTCACTGGGTCTGGCTGTTACAGAGCTTTATCGCCTACCATTCTCTCCTTACTAGAATATTCCCTAGAAGGTAGGGACTGCCTACCCTTACACCACTTTGACTTAATACATAAGAGCTCAATAAACATCTGTTGTAGAAGTGAATTAAGAGCTCATCTTATAGAGGATTAACTTCTTGCCTTCTCTGACCAAAAAAAAAAAAAAAAAAAAATTCAACAGAACACAGCTTTGGCTCATTCAAATTACCAAAAAGGATGAAGTTTCACTGTAATTAGGAAGTAAAATATCTTTAAGATTTTAAACTTTCATGATAATTCCATGACATAGACACTAACATCATTAGCAGGGCTGGCCAAGTCTTAATGACTTGCCCAAGTTAGAAAATAGAGGAGTCCAAGGTCAAGTCTATCTGACCCAAAGCCCATGCTCTTCATCATATTAGAATAACTTGCTCAAATGACTCAGGAGGATGAACATGAACAGACCTATAGTAATTTCATTTGCTCTTTGGTGCTGAACTGGAGCCTCACACACATCAAGAACAATGTTATTCCACTGAGTTAAATCCTCAGCCCTGACGTTTTGCTTTTTATTTTATTTTAGTATTTTTGGTTTTTGTTTTTTGTTTTTTTTTTTGAGACAAGGTTTCTCTGTGTAGCCCTGGCTGTCCTGGACTCACTTTGTAGCCCTGGCTGGCCTTGAATTACAGAGATCTTCCTGGCTCTGCCTCCTGGAGTGCTGGGATTACATGCATGGGCCACCATACCTGGCTGATAAATTATTTTTGAGACAGGGTCTCATGTAGCCCAGGCTGGCCTCAAACTCATTATGTAACTGAGCATGACCCTGAACTTCTGACCATCTGCCTCCACATCCACTGGCATTACAGGTGTGCAGCAATCACACCCAGCTTTTCTCTTTTTAGCTTTTTCTATGTGTATATGCACACAAGTAGGTGAAGCTTCACATATGTAGAGGTCAGAGGACAGCTACAGGTAGCAGTCCTCAGGTGCTTTTCATCTTTTGTTTGAGACAGCGTCTTTCACTGACACACAGGTCAGACTAGTAGGTCCCCAAGGTTCCATCTGAAGAACTGGGGCGGAGGTGGGGGCTGTCTAAAGCCCAGTCCTCATGGTGTGAGGCACATGTTTGCCAATTGAACCATCCTCCCAGCCTAAACTAGACCTGGTTTTTATGTGATTCAAGGACTGAACTAGGTCTTCATGCATGCTCACTCATCAACTGAGCTGTCCAGATTCACCACCCTCAGTCCTGCTCTGAGCGAAGAATATTTGGATGTCCTTAAGTCAGCGATCTTGAAAGAACTCTCCTGGGAAGCCTGACGTTACTGGCAGTAAGTGAATAAACCCTGAAGGAAGAAGCCATTCCCTGTCTTCCATCTGGTCTCTCATCTGAAGCATCAGCTGGTAGCTTACCTGGGCAGCCTCATAGGTGATGGTCTTGGTCTCAGTGTGGACAATAGGGACATCTTTGGTTGGGATTTCACTTTTCACAGCATTGGCAGAATCTGAGATGGTGACGGTCTGAGTCTTTACCAGAGGAGGCTGCGGACAGTAAGAAACAGAGTTGGCCAAATCTTCCTGCGGGCAGTAGAGAACTAAACCTTCTGATCCTGATCTGATCAAAGCCTGAACTTGAATCAAGCAAAGGCTGGAGTCACTCTCCAAAGGACAAAACTCCCAAGAGGCCCTGACAAGGTGCTACATCTTGAGAAGGGTATTAAAAGCGGCATTACTGTAGTCACTTTCATAAGCTTAATGGAAAATTAGAACACCAGTTTATGACCGGTGACATAAAACACTTCAGACTGACCTTCAGAATTTGAATATAAAATTATCTGCCAAATAGAAATCACTTTCATTTGTCCTTGTGACTGTACATTGTAATTAAGAAAACCAGACACATCTCCCCAGTCAGTACAAATGTACATGAAGCAGCAATGGCCCTGGAACACATTTCCTTGGAATTCATTAACTTCTTTCAAATCAATGTCAGACATTCACTTTGGATTTAGAGAAGAAATAGTATTTGGAAAACCAGAAGGGAAAAAAAATCAGCTCTCCCACCACCTGGTGATTAATTTCAGAATTCCAAAAGAATGAGCATTAGTAGAATGGCACGGGCCTTTTTGCCCATCCCGTCACCTTTCCCAGGATATCAATCGCCCTAAAACTACCATTTGATTGTGAGAGGGTCAAGTGGCTGCTCACCTTAGTACAGAGGTTAGTGCCTATGATCAGAGAAACCCCTATGAGGGGGCAGTGGAAGTGGTGGCCGCATAACATAGCAGAATAAATTTTCACTTTAAAAAGTCAAGTGTTAGTGAGGAGTAGCGCAAAATTTTTGAGCATGGTCTCAGAGCCCGAAAGGCCCTGCCCCACAGGAGTCTCTGTAATTCATCTCTTGCCAAAGCTCGTCCTTGAGGAAGGAAAGAGGAGCAAACTTAGACCAGCTCCTTGAAGGTGAACAACTGGAGAGTTCACTCCTGAGAGTGTCCTTAGGTCATCAGGAGAGAAGGCGTGGCTAGCCAGAGCTAATTCCTCTGAGCTTCCTGATGGCGAAGGCTTCACTTTAACTCTGACAGAAAACGGCGGAGGCCATTCCACCACCACTGCCACCTCCTCCACAGACCAGATTCGGACCCTCTCCCAAAGAGCGTCGTTAAACCTGCATCATCAAGGCAGCTACTACCTGGAAACTTCGAATGAGGGTGGGGAACTGGTTACCCACAGAAGCGTCAAGAAAGGACCCGCTCTGGGTCTCAGGGGTCTCCGCTGGTGCAGCTGGCTCTCCATTACTGTCTGCCTTTCTTTCACCGAGCTGCAGCTGGCAGGAAGCTGGAGTTACTGAGACACTTAAGGAACTGGCCTGCTCCTCCACTCCCAAACACTCCCCACTTGGGCCTGTTGGCTTCTCGCTAGCATCAAGATAGCCAGCTGCCTCCTGCTCCTTCTCTTCCGCCTCCTTGCTGTTTATGGAGAGGGAGCCAGAACCAAAGCTCTGTGGAGACGCTGGTGGGGTGGTCATCAGGCTCTGACTAGGAACTACTGACTGCTTGGGACACTCCCATTCAGAGGCAGGGTGGGTGGGAGGCCCTTTTGTCACGATAGCCACCTCCTCTGTGCGAATGCCATTTACACTCTACAAATGAATGAACACACACAAAAGCGAGATTATGAGTAAATGGGGAAACAAGAGTGAAACTGAAAATCAGCTATGACTTTTTAAGAAATCTCAAACATGTTAATGCTATCACCACCCGGAGACTCTTAGCTCCAAAGACAGTCGGAAGAACTGCTATTCATACACGGACCACCAGCTTAAACAGTTTCAACTCTGGTCCTATTTCTGGACCGCTGCCAATATGAACCCAATTTCAATGCACCTCGCAGTGCTCTGCACCTTCACCTGCCTACACCCTTGGGTGCAGCATATGCTTTCATACCTAAAGGATTACTCTATCACTCCTACTCAACCAGCTCAATTATGCAAAAGACATGTAACTTGGGAGTTAATCAAAACATGTTCTTGATGAGTTCTCATATCTCCAAATTGTATGTATATATCATATTGGTCCCTAAGAGGAATCTAAAGTTTAGACTTTTGTCAGCAGGGAGACAGGAGTTGAGTCCATGATGCTTCAGTCTCGAGCCTGATGTCAGGCCCGATACCAAGGGAAGGGAAATGACCAGCAGCTGTCATGCTTCTTCAGAGATGAATGGCACAACATGCCAACCACAGGGTGAGAAAAAGTCCAGGAAACAGAGGTCCCTCCTGGCTACATGCCTCTCTTCATGGGACATGGAATGGATGTGTATACATGTATATGTGCACCCACCAAATAAATATGTACATTTTTATCTTACTATGCCATTTTTTAAATTTGTAGCTCTGAAGCAGTTCATCATAAAAAGTTAAGTATTCACATACATAAACTAATATGAACTTAAAATACACTATACATTCATTTCACTTTTTAGCTTGACTTTCCAGCAGTCTTTAGCATTATTGATTCTGGCTGCTATGAGGAGATGCTCCTTTGTCTCGGAGTTAAATCCACTCAGGACTCAAATCTCAGAAAGATCTTTTGTTTGTTTGTTTTTTGAGATAGGATTTATCTATGTGGCCTTGGCTCTCCTGGACTCACTCTGTAGACCAGGCTGGCTTCAAACTCAGAGAGATCTGTCTGCCTCTGCCTCCCAGAGTGCTAGGATTACAGGCGTGTGCCACTACACCCGGCTTCAGAAAGATAACTTTACCACTTTGCACGCTATGTGGGAACTTAGTAACAGAAAGGAGATCTTTTAGGAAGGTGTTCCTGGAGAAAATACACAGCTTGGACCAGCTGACACATTTCAGTGTCAATCAATCATCAGTCAGTCATCTAGCTACCTACTTACCCTATGTCTATCTAATTATATTAAAAACCACTGCTCTCCCTCTGTCAGCCAGTCCATGCTGTGATGGATAGAAATGAAAGCCCTGAACTCAAGATCCACTTAACTCCTGAGCGTCTTCAAATAGGCAAGTGAAGAGCATCTCAAACAGGCACATGCCGAAACAGACGAGGACATCCTCCGTTACTCAGTTATGACTACTACACAGGGCTGGGACTGAGAGGCTGGCAATCTAGCCCTCTTTAGACCAGACACAGAAAATACTTTGACTAATAGAATATGAATTTCCTCTTATTTAAATGAGACTAACATTTAGCTGGGCTTGTAGAGGTCTGAGGATCAAATACAATAACATCCATGAAAACTCTGCAATTCTAAGGTACCAACCCCCTTCACATAATTCAACCATCAGCAGGGCAGCTATACTGTGCTCGGCCTAGAAGATGCAAGAACTGATTTGTCATTGCTATCAACATACTGACTACTTTCTAGCAGCTTTATCTCACAAGTTTTTGGTTTTCTCCCCCTGCCCCCAAAAGAGTGGACCAAGTTGGGGGTGGTGGTTCATACCTTTAATCCCAGCACTTAGGAGGCAGGTGGATCTCTTGATTTCCAGGCTAGCCTGGTCTACAAAGTGAGTCCAGGATAACCAGGGATACACAGAGAAACCCTGTCTTGGGGGAAAAAAAAGTTGACCAAAAATAGCTCCCAAATGGGCTTTCTTACAACATGCATCCAATCCCCCAGCTCAGGGAAGTACCAAGCCCATTCACATGCAGAGGTGTACCAAAACTTCTCTATATAATTTTCCTGCAACTGGAAGGCTGGCTGATTATGACAACCAAACAACTGTTAATTTTGTTGTTTGCTTTTTTTTCTTTTAAACAGTATCACTATGTATCCCTAGCTGGCCTTGAATCTGTGATTAATCCTCCCAAGTGCAGGGATTATGGGCATGCAACACCATGCCTGGCAGGCCAGTTTTGTGTCGAGTCTGCAGAAATGATGTGACAGTCTGTCATCAAGAAGTAATTTGTTAATTAAACACTGCTTGGGCTAGCACCTCTTTTTGATTGTTTTGTTTCATTTCGTATGCCCCTGGGCAGGGCTGATGGTCCTTTCTTTCCACTCTGAAGGTCCAGGGGACTAAACTGGCAGCAAGTGCTTTTACTTGCTGACCATCTTTAGGCTGGCCTCTTGACTCTGAGTTGTGTGCTGCTGAGTAAGATTAAACAGATTGATTTTCCCTCTAAAGCAAACACAGAAAAGATCAAAGGTTCAAGCTGTAGTGAGAGTAATGTCAACTCAGTGAACGCTGGGAGCACCTCGCATGCGCTGGCTGTCACACCAGAAGGGAGACGGGCAGCAGCGGGGCTGGTCAGCCTTGGGCCGCACTCTCAGGCCAGATCAACCTCTCTGCTTGGTGCCATTGTCTGACCTCATGGGCACTACAGACAACCGTCTACTGGACATCACCTGCCTCCTGTAGGAGGAATGGAGCATGCTCCAAATTAAAATTTCAGAGTTGCTGCCTAGCTTCTACGCTGATAAGCGGCAGCACTGTCTGTCTTGTGTGCCAGGCCAGAATCCAGGTCAGTGTCCATGCTTTCTTTATACTATTTTTCACACTACATTTATTTTACTCAGTGTGTATTTGTGTACAAGTGTGTGGATGTGCACATGCATATGTGGAGGTCAGGGGAAAACTTGAGGAAGCCAATTCTCTCCTTCCACCATGTGGGTCCCAGGGATGGATCTCTGGTAGTCAGGCAGCAAGTGCCTTTATTCAGAGCCATCTCACTAAGCCCAAGCGTTTTTGCTCTGTAACACTTTACCCTAGGTAATGTTTCTACATCTGCTAGCTCCACTTGGGATCTACCGGTCTCTGAGAGACAAGGGTCTTCCACTGGTCTTGCTGGGCACTGGCCGGTGAGTGAGCCCAGGCTTCCTCCTGTCAACTCCAGCACTGGCATTTTAAGCATGTGCCACCATACCTAGCATTTTTACTTGGTTTCTGGGACTCAAACTCAGGCCCTCATGCTTGTGTAGTTAGTATCTACCAACTAGGCTACCTCCCCAGTCCCTCATTTAATTCTTTACAATCTCATTTTGTGGTAATCACTATCCTTATTTTATAAATGAAGGAACGGAGAGCTTAGGCAAGTTAGACCGAGGGCTTAGATTCAGCTTGGTCCCTGCTTCTGTGGTGCCTCTCTTCACACAGTGTTCTCAGGAGCACCAACACATATGCTTGACCCTGCTCAAAAGAATGGCCATCACCACAATCCAATCTTGAGAGGCACAACGACCGTCCAAAGAAGGAGCTGTTTTAGTGGCTGACATTCTAAACACAAGACGTTTGAAAAGACAGAAGAGAAGACCGGCCAGAGGATCTCCTGACAAGTCTCCTGACAAGAGAAACCCATCATCTGGCATTCAATGCCAGTGAAGAATTCTAACTGACAATGCTGTTGCCTTTGGCTATGACCAGGCCGCTATATTATATAATACTGCACAACTGCATGAAACCAAATTAGCCTAGAAACTATGAAGGGATCTTGCCAGAAATATGATCTGACATATGGCTGTGTCTGAGCCATCCACAGTGAAAGGCAGAACTGAGGCTTCATGTGACTCTGAGGTGTTTGCCGGTTTGGCTGTTGCGTCTTTGGACTGTTGGGAGATTCACAGGAAAAAGCAGGCTCAGTAACAAACCAGATACCTGTGAAGGCACGGTGGCAATACTCAGCCGCCTTCAAGCACATGAGAAGGGCCAGGCATAGTGGTGCACACCGCTGATCCCAGTACTTGGTAGAGACAGGCTGATCTCAGCGAGTCAAGGTCAGCCTGGTCTACATAGTGAGTTCCAGGCCATCCAGAACTACATAATGAAACCCTGTCTCAAAAAATATATGTGTGAAAAGGAAGTCCATTAGACAATACTTAGTTGAACAGGAATATCATTTGAAGGTTCAATCTCATTGTAAAAGCTAGTAGCTCCTGAGGTAGACACACAGATCAGGTGTCCAAGGCCATTTTTGGTCATATATTAAGTTTGAGGTCCTGGGATATGTAAGATTCTATCTTAAAAGTACAACTCCCCATAAAAAGTCCATTGAGCATGCTAAGTCTGATAATTCAATATATTTTGTAGAAGAAAACACATTTTCCCCCAAAATGCTTTCTACATGTCAATGGGATTGTATCTCCAAATCTTCAAATAGTGTGTGAGTGTGTGTGTGTGTGTGTTGATAAATCACCCCTTCTTTGATTTGTAGGTCTCAGGTAGCACCGAGAGCTTGCTATGTTAGGTATCTGCTGCCACCCATTAAATCTAATAAAGCTTTCTTTTCAGGTTACTTTTGGAAGGCTCACACATTTGAAGGGACTATGGAAACAACCTCAGTTGTGCTTAAAAGTCTAACATAAGAGATCACAGTGAAAAAACAGTTGGGAAAAAACCTTTCTAAGATTTTTATACTTGAGCAGGAGTCAGTCATGTAAATTTTCCTGCAGAATTGAGGGAGCAGTTTCTCCCATGTTTATTTTGTTGCTTGTTCTCTTCTTGGTGAAGGTCACTGTTGCCTTTGAGCTGTCAGGCTGTAAGAGGAAACCAGTGCCTGGCTCAGATGAAAGGCAGAAATGCACCTAGCATCGTTTTATCTTTCTATAGAGTAAAACCCGGGGTGAACAGAAGAGAAACAAGTGAAGAGCAGAGCAGCATTCAGGAACCTGCCAGGAGACCTCAGAGTCGCACCTTGGGCCGCCACCAGCTGCCAAAAGGAAGGAGGCAAGATGCTCACTTCAAAGACTACCCTCTTCTTAATCATGTGCTGTTTCAGGTCCTCATGCACTTAAAAATCATAGTTTTCAGCCACTGTGTGGGGCATATGCCTATAATCCTAGCTCTTGGGAGCTTGAAAAAGGAGGGTCATGAGTTCAAGACAAGCCTGGGCTACTTAGTTTGGTGCCAGCTGACATAGTGAGACTTTTTCAAAACAAGGGAGGAAGGAAAGAAGGTGAGCAACTCAAACCCAGTGAACTTAATAACCCATGTGTAGGTAGGATAGAACAGATTCCACAAAGCTGTCCTCTGACATGTGTACAACCACACTCCCAACATACTAATAGTAATAAAAAGAACTGTAAAGTCAATAATGATGGAATAGTCAAGACAGAAAAGTAATTACTAAAATTTAAGTTATGTCTCATATTTAGTTTAATGTTTGTTGTAATATAGAAACGTCAGGGATATTCTTAGGAATGTAAATTTCAAATCTTATAATATCTTGATTTAATTCCTTAGTAAGTTTTCATATCAGAAATCTGCCTCTAGGGCTGGAGAGATGGCTCAGAGGTTAAGAGCACTGGCTGCTCTTCCAGAGGTCCTGAGTTCAATTCCCAGCAACCACATGGTAGCTCACAACCATCTATCATAAGAGCTGGTGCCCTCTTCTGGCACCCAGATAGAACATTGTATGCTAAATAAATAAATCTTAAAAAAGAAAAAAAAAAGAAAGAAATCTGCCTCTCAAACAGTGAAGACATGCAACAGAAATTATCACTCTCCTGTCAAAGCCACATCAGTGGACAAGGGTGTAGGTCAGCAGCAGAACACTTGCCTTGCATGCACCAAAACCCAAGGTTTGTTCTCCAGGAACAGAGGGAAAAGAATAGTAAAAGCTCAAAGTCATTATAACAATTAGGAATAAAATATTAAAGATCACAGTGTCCTCCACATTCATCTAAATAACTTTGCCTAGTGATATACACTGAAGAGACACACTAGTAGCATGTTTTATATCTAGACTTTGACGGGAGGAGTGTCTGGGACTGACCCCAGAGTCTCTGCTGCATCCTTAACTTATTTATATTCCTTAAAATAGTACTTTTGGCAAAGAAGCATGGAGAGCAGTACAGACATGTGCTGCCTACAATTCTCAGACAGATCTTCAGCAGGGTGTGTGTGTGCACGTTTTGTGTGAATGTGTGTGTTGATAAGTTACGAATCAAGATTCTGAAAAACACTGGACAAGCTTTTTCGAGCATGTGCATGTATACTGTGTGTGTGTGCATGGCACACATTCCACAGGGTGGGGGGATGGATGTCAGAGGACTTACTGTGGTTTTTTGTCTTGTTTTGTTTTTGCTGCTCTGTATGCCAGACCAGCTGCCCCCGAAGCTTCTGGAGGGTGTGTCTCCTCTCGTCTTCTCGCAGGAGCAGTGGGGTTGCCGAGGCTCTCTGCCATGCCCACCTATCTGTGTGGGTAAACTACTTAGGGATTCAAGCTCAGGTTCTCACACTTCAGGCAGGCACTTTACCCATTGAGCCATCTCCCCAGCTCAATAGGCTATTTTAAAAGGCTGCTTCTTCTATAAATATTCAATATTTAAAAGGGTAACACCGACCAGTCACAAAATCTACCACACTTTAAAGTATATCACCTCACTGCTATTTTCTAAGCCTTGAAGCACGTCTTTCTATGTTGTGATCACCCAAATGCTCTCTTTCTGAAGTTGATATCCCCCAAGAGTGCCTTGGATTTAGCACCTTGCAACAAAACCCACCATGGTAATTAAAAAACTACCATGGGCTTTCACGTTTTCTTCATTTTGTTTTGTAGTTTGTAAAAAAAACAAAAACAAACAAACAAAAAGACTTAACACTGGCTTTTTAAGTATTTACTTAATATTACAATCAATTCTATAATATTGCCTGCCATGACTTGTGGCTAGCTGGAACACAGATATCTCAAGAAAGGTTGACACATTAAACTCTAATCAATCAGTGTTTCTATATGTTAAGAAGAAAGGGATTTATTAGGCTTTTGTTTCTCTCTCTTTTTTTTTAAGTTGAATACTGACTTAAAGTTGTAGCATCAGGGCATGGTGACTCATGCCTGTAGTCTTGGCCCACAGGAAGACAGAGGCAAGTGGATCACTGTGAGTTCAGGGCCAGCCTGGTCTAGAAAACAAGTCCAGGGTAGCCAAGGCTACACAGAGAAACCCGGTCTTGAAAAAAAAACAAAAACAAACAAACAAAAGAAAAGTTGTGTGTTTGTGTTATGTATGTCCATGTGCAGCTACAGTGACCTGTTTGTGCGCACGGACTCCAAAGGTTGATTAAGTCTCAGTCAGTTGCTCTCCGTCTTACCATCTCAGGGTCTCTCACTGCACCTAGAGCTGGCTGTTATAGGACCTTCCTTTTCTGCCTACCCTAAAGCCACAGGGTTCCAGGTACACACTGCCATGCCCAGCTTTTGATGTGGGTACTAGGTATCCAAACTCAGGTTCCACTCTCTCTTGCAGAGCAAACATCTCACCACTGAGCCATCTCTCCAGCCCTAAAGACAAGTTTGATAAGAGAGAGGAGTGACAGCGGCGACAGTGGCATTGGGGGCGGAAGTTCATACAGACACAATACCTCCAAAAGCACATTACCCTTGATTTGCAAACCCAGTAAGAAATGCACTGTGCTGCATTGCAAAGGCCCACAGAACCAGCAGGAATCGAGGTTATCTTGCTAAGCACAGAAGGAGGACACCCAGCAGAAGAGTTCAGCTCCTGGTCCTTAACTAAAGTAAACAGTAAACATTACAGTCACATATGTCATCAACATTGTAATACTCCCAGAAAGTCTGCAACATGCAAGCTAAAAAAAACAACAACAACATACAATCCAATCCTGATAACATCAGTTAACTGCGAGTGCTCTGTTTCTATTCTTCTTTTAACAAAGACATGGCAAGGTTTCATGTCTCAGGAAACAGTGGCTTTAACTGCCTTAAAAATCCAACATATGTCACTATACATTAATGTGATAAGTATTTGTAATCTCTTTCCTATTTTGAGTAACTATAAATATCAGTGTTTGCCTTGATTGCATAATAGCTAGTAGGAATATTAACCTGGTAATTAACAAAATAACATTTACTTTCAAAATCGCTTTTAAACGGGCACTTGCAATAAAAGATAAATCAGATGTGGTAACGGCTTCTCTGGTAAAAGCCATGTGTAAACAGCACGTAAAGATGACAAGGCAAGCAGCAGTGGCCCATTCTTCAGCCAAAAAAGGAAGCAAATGAGGAAAGAACAAAAATTACCGAAAAGGAAAACATCCCCAGTCCCCACCCCCAAAAGCTTGTAACCCGTGGCTCCCGCAACTTTAAAACGCTAGCAGCTTTCAAATGGGACCCTGCACGTGGGGATAAGCTAACAACAGAGTCACACATGCCCGGACGGAGCTGATTGAAAGCCTTTTGTCTTTACCACACAGTACACTTCTCGTCATCATCATTTGTCCCTCAGTTCCATCTTCCCCATATTTTTTGAAGTTTGTAAGTTTGTACATAACTCTAATGCTCACTACAGTCCCCATGAGGCTCATTCATGTCAAGAGTCACTGCTGTTTTCTGGTATACGGAGCTTATATCTCGGGTAAAAGAGCTGATTTGGGCAAATATTTCATCATATTGTTATTTCACTAGACTTCATAAAATCATTTTCAGGATAAGAACACACAACACGGTCTTTCTTTTCCAATAAAGGCAGCAGCTTGTCAATAACAATACTCCTTCAAACAGTTTTGACTCTTTTTTTTTTTTAAGTGCTGGGGATCAAAGCCTGCAACTCATGCTAGGCATGTTTCTGACCCCAAACATAGTCTTTATGGTTTTCTAAATGTACTGTTATTAGATTATCCCCAAATACATGACTGCAAAAACAAACAGCCTTTAAAACCATGCCTGATGCAAAATTTTAACTATTAGCTAATAGAAAATTTTGCCTTTGCACTGCACTCACCCACAGGGACTCCACAGATCACATGAGCGGCTCCCCCTGAGCAGATCTGCAGAAGTGGGAGTGCTTAAGCAAATGTTAAAGGTTATGCTGAACATGGCTGAGAGAACAGAAACCTCTCCACAGGTTTACTCCATTACGCTGGAAAGGGTCAGGCGGAGCAGTGGAAGAAAGGAAGGAACCACAGACCGGCACAAACATTCCAGTCACTTGCGATGGAACAACATTAAATTTGTTAGCAAAACTCCACAGAAATCTCATTTCCAAAATGTATTAAAGCCTCTCTCTCTCTTTTGTTTTAAGAGACGGGCTCACATGGGCCTTGACTTCATTGCGTGGACGAAGCTGACCTTAGCGTTTTTATCCTCCTGCTTCCACCTTCCAAGTGCTGGGGTCACAGGTGTGCGCCACCACTCCTGGCTTCATTAAAGTCTTAATAAAAACTTAAAGATCATACTTCAGCTTGGTGTCTAGAAATTAGCATCTTGATTCCACAGAACTAAACGCAACACAAAATTATTTTTAGAAACAAACTAGCTGTATTTCCTCTTCACAAAAGAAAATCCTGCAGTAATGAAAATGGCTTTCTGTGCTAACACTTTCAACAAATTCTGAAAAGGAATATGGCTTAGATAAACACAACAGCGTCTTTGTATTACTCAGACTTAACCACAGTATACATCTTGAGCTGGTAAACGAACCACTTCAAAATATGGGGTGGCAGTTTAAGGCGTCAACAGAAAAATACAACGAAGGTTAGCGCTGTGACACCAAGAGAGGGTTTACCCGAGGTGAAGAGAGTGGCGATACCTCTCAATTCCATTTTATAGGAATTACAGAACGCTCTCTTCACACCCACATATTCACACCCACAGCACTCTGCAATCTTCAATCTGATCAGAGCGGCAATGCTGGATGGTTAATAACTACTGATTTATTCAGTGTTCTTAAAAAAACACAAAAGGCAAATCAGCATAATAAAATGTGACAATTACACATTACTGTGACTGGTTAAGTTAGTTAGAAAAATTATTTTTAAAACTTGACACGAATAAGTCAAATGAATACAAAGCTGATTTAAAACAATATTTTGAGAATCGAACACATGCAAATAGATACCTCTGTATCAGGACTAAGCAAAAGGCAATTACTGGACACTGACAGTATTTTCTAGACCAGCATCTCAAGCCGATCCGCTGAAACACAGGTTCCCTCGTCCTTCCCATTTCCCTCCCTCCTTCCTCCTATCTCTGTTGGGTCTGTCTGTATCTAGTATCACCAGCTTGGACTTCCTTAACAATCACCAGTAATTGGAAGCTGACTTGTCCTGAGAGCTATTTGTCATAAATCTACATAGTAACAAAGCAATTAATGTGAGAAACAGATCAAAGAAAATGTTCCCAAAGAGAAATTCAGGTTTCTTTAGGCTTAATACCATGTTGAACTGCTACTGGATAAACATTTATTTAAGTACATATAAGATCCAAAGGATCCTGGATAAGGAAACTGAAAGGGTTTGGGCTTACTAGGAAACACTTCTAAGACGCAGTTACATAAGGCCAAGATACAGGGAGCAAAGACACTTTCAAAATGACATTATTTTTTGCTAACTTACCATCAAAATTACTGCCAGTAGCCTGAATCAGGGACTTCTCATCAAAGAAGCCTTTCATTGTGACGGTCATAATTAGAAAAGTAAACATGCCCCTTAAATGCCTAATCTTAAATTTATGCAACTGACTGAAACACAGATGTGCACTAAATGCTCAATAGAAAGCCGGTCCACTTCAGAAAGATTTGTTTTAGTTGTATACGTATGTGTGGGGAACTGGCCCATGAGTGGCAGTGCAATCCTGAGGCTCCTAGAGCCGGTGTCACGGGCAGGTGAGCCGCTTCACATGAGCACTGGGAGCTGAACTCAGGTCCTCAGGAAGAGCAACGAGCATTGTTCCGAGCTGAACCCTCTCTCCAGCCCTCCTCCCCCCCTCCCCCCCCCCCAGCCTTTAAAACCATGCTTATTACATAATTCTAGAATCTGGTTAGAAAGGTGTATTTAGGAATTGCTCTTTCTTTATTCTGCATGGGGAAATTGAGACAGATCCTTTAAACCCAAACAAAACGAAGTGGGTAGATAGGTAGTCAGCAAATCTGTTAAGACCGCAACCAACACAGAGCACTATGGAAGACAGAGTGCTTTAAAGGACTTTAAAGACAAGGGCACTGTGGCATTATGGGACTTCATGTTCCAGTGAAGATGAACTTGATGCCAATTTCCAATTTCTGGCCATAAACAAAACAGTACCAATGCCAAAAAAAAAAGGTAACCAATCAGTTTTCTGATCTGTGAGAGAAATCCAAAAACTAGTCCCTGCAGAAAAAATTCCAATCTATCTTTGTTTTTATATGGCCATGAGCTAAGAATAGATTGTTTTTAAATGGGTAGGGAAAATATTTGGTGGCATAAAAACTGTATGAAAATCAAATTTCAGTGTCCAAAAAATGACTGTCATGCGGTCACATGACTCCCACCTTTGTTTTCTTGCCGCTTTCACTCTGCCATAGCAGAGCTGAGCAGCTGTGAGACCACAAGGCCTGAGAAGCCCGACATCTTACTGTGCCAACCACACATCCACCTGATGTACAAAACTTGTGACAGTTTGATAGTTTTTGTTTTTATAGCATATAAAACGCAAGAAAAATGTATCAAATTGATGTCAGCAATGTATTTCAGATGAACACAAACATTCCCCTAATGACATCATACTCCAGATGAGTTTATACATATGAACATGTAGAGCAGTCTTGACAATACATTCTGGAGTGAAAACAGCTGATTATTGGCTGTGTTAAAGGATAGCTAAACCAATTACAAGATGTCAATGAGAGAAGCTGACATTTACCATGGTGGCATCTAACTCAAGGTCTTTCAGTAAAACAGGACTACAGACCATTAACAAGAAAAGGCATGGCCTCTGGGCTCTACACAAGCTTTCTTGGCTGCCTGCATGTACTGATTAGGCATATGGTGATCAAATTTATCTCAGTACAAGAGAGTCCGTGTAAAAGTTAGCATTTATCCATTACCATCTGTTATTAGTAATTTAGTTAACAAATTGATTATTTGTTATATACGAGGCAAGGTGGCCCCTGGGATACAAAAGTGTCAGATGGCAAACAAAGATGAACAAACCAAGGCTCACCTTCAATACGGACAGCAATCCTCAAAGGGTAAGAACTAAGATTAACTCCACAAGACAGCTGTCTTTAACTTTAACAAGAATGTTCATGCAGAGGCCAGAAATTTCTTTCTTTCTTGAAACAAGGACTCACAATGTGATCTAGTCTGGCCTCAACTGGCTATCCTGTCTCACTGTCCTGAATGGCAGCATTTCCAGTTCTGCACAACCACACCTAGCTCAAAGAACCTCTTTACATTCCCCGCATTTAAGACTGAAAAGCGGCAATGGAGAAATACTGATTTAATCTGAGAGTGACCTACACAAACTCTCAGAGTCCAAAAACACTTGGTCATCAACCTTGGGAGATGATGTGTCTCCTAAGGCCTGAAGTGACAGTGGCAGCCAGGAGAGCAGGCTCACTGCTGCTGAAGGAGCTCCACAAAGCACACAATGCAGAATAGAAGGAACTGTCTCCGGTTCTGGTATCAACATTACAAACACAGGCAGTGGACAGTTGGGGCGTAATAAAGAAGTGGCATTCCTATGGGGAGAACACTGTAAGGGTTAGGATTTTAGCATCTGCATGAGGTGTAAAAGGGAAAGGGGGCAGCTACAGAGTTCCTCGGATCTTTACTGGAGGGAGCAGCAGTGAGGCAGTAATTCATTTTGGTTTTGCCTTTTCTAAATAAATTTTCAATAGGGGAAGTGTAAGCATATATTCTTATTGGTGATAACTTCTAAAAGTAACTGAATCTTGACAGTGTGGGGTATCCTGTGGGTTTAATCATAGAAGCCATGACAAAAGTGACTTAAGAAGCCCCCAGGGAACAGAAAAGGAGTCTACCACAGAGGGCATCTGAAAGACTCCACCCAGCAGGTTATCAAAGCAGATGCTGACACTCATTGCCAAACTTTGGGCAGAAAGCAGGGAATCTTATGAAAGAAAAGGGAGATAGAAAGACCTAGAGGGGACGGAAGCTCTACAAGGAGAGCAAGAGAACCAAGAAATCTGAGTACAGGGGTCTTTTCTGAGACTGATACTACAACCAAGGAACATTCATGGAGATAACCTAGAACCCCGCACAGATGTAGCCCATGGCAGCTCAGTCTCCAAGTTGGTACCCTAGTTAGGGGAACAGTGGCTGTCTCTGACATGAACTCAGTGGCTGCCTCTTTGATCACCGACTCCTGATTGGGGAAGCAGCCTTACCAGGCCACAGAGGAAGACAATACAGTCAGTCCTGATGAGCCCTGATAGGCTAGGATCAGATGGAAGAAAAGGAGGACCTCCCCTATCAGTGGACTTGGGGAGGGGCATGGGAGGAGAAGAGAGAGGGAGGGTGAGATTCGGAAGGGAGGAGGGAGGAGGCTATAGTTGGGATACAAAGTGAATAAATTGCAATTAAAAAATAATAATAATAAAAGCCCTTAAAACTAAAACGAAGGAAGGAAGGAAAGGAGGAAGGAAGAAAGGAAGGGAGGGAGGGAGGGAGGGAGGGAGGGAGAGAGGGAGGAAGAAAGGAAGGAAGGAAGAAGCTCCTGGGTTCTCTGGTGACAGCAGGACAATTCCAAAGGTGACCCACAGTCTTGATCGACTGTCAGTTCCCTCGTTAACGTTTTTTACTAATGTTATGTAAGCAAAGTTGTAACACTCGCAAATGGAATCTACTTCATACTACAAATGCTAACAATAAGCAAACTGCTAAAAAAAGAAAAAAAAACATGTTTAAAATATAGAAGCTGGGCTAATTCCAAGTGTGCTCTGCTCAAAGAATACCATCTGCACTTATTAAGAGACGGATAAATTTGGCAAGGCATTTTTACTAGTTTTAAATGCTTGGTCAAATATCAACCAGGAGCAGACAGAAATAAACACGGCTGTTTGCTTACTTTCAGAAATAAGAATTTCAAGAGGTTCGTGTGTGTCTGCTTTTTCCTTGAGTTCTATCTTCCTAGCCCCTCAGAGAGTGAGGACTGAACCATCATCACTTCCTGAACCATGGTACAGATTCATTCTCATGAGGTAGATTTGTCTATAAGGTATTAAGTAGAAATATGGGTACCAGACAGTTAAGTGACCTCCTCAATTCATTCTGGAAATGATTCAGGGGAAAACAAGGCGAAAATCCAAGATGATACAGGTCTGTATCAATATCCTTAGCCTAAATTACGTATGGAGCTGCCACTAAGAGGCTGGCCCAGTGTAAAGTGAGACCTGGAATGTCCACACCGCTGAGAATGGAGTGAAGTGGGGGAAAGAAAGAAATGCTGTTCGAAGCTTCTTGTTACAAATATTGGCAGCGTTAACTTAAGATCCTGCAGGGCTGGAACAGCCGATGCTTATCCTCTGATAACTATGACATGTATCTTTTAAACCCACATTCATCAACTTTGTCCAATATAAAGACTTGGCACCCTCCTGTCAGCAAAGACCTCTGAAGAGCCTTGCCACACTTCAGAACACTAAGCAGCACCATTGGCTCACACTAAGCCTTTAATGGGTTTGAAATAATTCCAATATAAAAGGAAACAAAATTCAGGGTGACACTTACAGTAATTAATAAAAAGTTGTGTACAACAATGAAAACTAGAATGTTAGGAAATATAACTTGGAAGCTACAAAAGTACTGATAAAATTGTAAGATTATTTTCCTTTTAATTCCTAAAAAAAAGACTTACAGTAACATAACCAATGCTAGCTTCATTTGTTATTTCACTAAGGAAATCTGTTGTGCAGACAAAGCGGCACACTTACGATTCTCAGGTTCTGCCCTGCAAAGCATTTCTGCAGTACTTCAGGTGGCTTTGCAATCCCTCTTTTCTTACAAGTGAATCAATAAATATGCTTATTTACAAAATATTTGTTATAAATAGACATAGCCTGTAACATAAACCATATATGTCCAGATTTTTTTTTTTTAAATCTAGCCTGGTCCTTGCTTCTTTCTCCAGGCTTGCTTTGTTTTTTAAGTCCAATAATGACAGAGCATACCATAGTGATCTTCAGTAGTATCAGATAACCACATCTGTCAAGACAACAGATCAATACTGGTGAACACTGAAGAACAACAACAAAAATCTTAGTTTTTCTGTTTTTCTCTCTCTTTCTCCCTCCCCCTCCATCTTTTCAAAGGCAAAAACCATCTTTAGAAATTTCATTGACCAAAAATCACTTAGAAGTAATATAAAATATAATAGTCTCAACGTGATGATCCTACTCAGAGTCTAAAACAGTGCTTGAGACGTTAACAACTCATCCAGAGTGATGCGTTCAAATGCCGTAGAAAGCAAGCAACATCATGCAAGGTTAATACTGGAAGGTGAAAACCCACCAGTTTAGGCATCCAAGTGGTGCTCTGAGGAGGGTGTGCTGGCCTTACATCAGAGGAGCCTCATAATCAACATGCAAACTGGACACATGTCACAATAAAAGCAGAGCTCCAAGGCTAATGATTAGAAACAATTGATTTCAACACAAGTAAGAGAACAGGTCTGAAGTACAAGGAAACAAAGTATCTTTTAAGCTTATTTTAACAGTAAATACCGCTTCTAGCAATAATTATTTATGTCGTAAAGAAATAACATTTTAATTTAGAGAAAAGTGTGTTTATATACAGATCTTGAGTTAATCTGTACTTCAGGACTTTTAAAGGTAGGTAGTCTGAAATTTTCAGCCCTGGCTAGAGGCCAAGGGATACCAGCACCATTTCCCTAAACTAAATCAACTCTCTATGTACAAAAAGACAGTATTTAACATCTGCATGATTCTTCTACATACCAGGCAGGATAACGTTGTCTATCCCATACAGCTCATAAACACTCATAAAAAGGCCACAGGTGTCAAAGCCCCTTCCAGAAAAGGCCTTTGTATGTACTGATTTGACACTCTAAGAAAAGGAGTGGTTATGGATTTTTGGATTAAACTATAATTTTAAGGCTTTTGAAAGTTTGGGAAGTTAAATTTCTTCTTAAACTACAGAGCCCCTGCCACATAAATGGCTGCAGAAGACTGGGAAAATTGCCCATTAAATGTTTTCAGAGTGCCCAGTCTATGTGAGCCACTGAAAAGGAGGACAAAGCAACGGTCAACAGTAAGAGCGTGCAGGGTAGCTTTGGGGTGAGTACCACCTGCCGTGCGCCTCAATCTGATTTGCCTAAATGTGTTAACTTTGGGGCAGGAAAGATGGCTTAGACAATCCATTGCTACTCCTTTTTCCTCACAATGTGTACTCTCCAAAAATTCATGTTTGACTATTGACAGGAAAAATGACCCCAAGAGGTCCCTATGACAGTAAATGATCAAGATCGGAGGCATAACATAGGCAGTTACACATTTGAAAGCCATACACGTAGTTCAATGGGTTTAGTCTTGACATGTCAGATGAGCACCCTGTTTTCCAATCACAGAAAGATCAACCACCAAACAGCCAGTGCAAGGACCAGGAGAAAAGACATCATGAAAGGAATACGAGGAGATGGGAGAGCACTAGGGTAGAGCTGGCACTTTTTGAGAGCCTTGTGTTCCTCGGGGATTGGAACAGAAACCTTAGGAGGAAGCTCTTCTTTTTCTTGCTGGGGCAAGGTTCTTTCAGTGGATCTCTCTGGCCTTTTAATTTTCTCTTCACCCTGTACTAACAGAGCACGTTCCTGTGTCTGCTTTCACAGTAGAGGATCAAGAAAGACAGAGAAAGATGAACAAAATGACAGATGGAAAATGCTTAAAAGTGATACTTGGGGATGTGCAAAGGCATGGAAAGATCTTTTAGATGTTCTTGATTTATTTTAGCTTCTCTTTACTTTGGCAATTTACCTAGCCAGTTTCTATTAAACCCTGCAGGTTTAACTATTTAATTAAAATAAAATTTAACATTTTAAATAAATGAGCATTGGAATACTTGAAAATTCAAGCAATAACTGGCTTCCCTTCATTCTATCACTTATTTTCTCATGGAGACTATTCATGAATGGATTTTTTCCCCCACATATCGATTCCAGGTAATTTTTAATTTCTTTGATGCTGCCAATCATCAGTGGATCAGGCAATGTCAATAATGAAGCATTCTTCTTGTCATGAATAAAGTTACTTTTATTAACAAATAGAGTGGCAGAATATAAAGAGCACTTTTCATCTCTTCGAAAAAAGACTTAACTGCAATAGCTCAGTATAAGACTTTTCCCAGGGAAACAGAAGTACTAAAAACTGAAAAATAAAAGCAAAATTATAAAATTTATAATTTGCCCCCAGGGTCTACCCTGGAGTGGGGCAGAGACAAATAAAAACAAGAAAAGAAAGAAAAACACAGGGAAAAAAAGAAAAGCCCCCACGGGACCTCAACAACGGCACAGCTTGGGCCCTAACTGAAACAGTGAGGACCATCATGGAGGACTACAGTAAACACTTTTGATAACTTTTAAGGAAATTCTCCCCGAGCTGGCCAACTTGGACTTTTTCTCCCCCTGCATCTCTGTATTCTGCTATCCATAGTCAAGGCAGGTGGTGTCTATGAAAGGAAAAACTTGGCTTTGAGTTCTCTTAACTGAGCTAGCCTTCTCTGGTCGGTCTGGAAGCTGAATACTGGTTCTTTGCACACCCCTAAGTGATATGTATCAGGGAGAAAGTAGCTAGGGGACTGGTCAGCAAAAAGAATAAAAGGAAAAAGACAGGATGCAAAATTATAATGATTTTTAAATGAAAATAAGGTGGGAGAAGAAAGACAACATAAAAAGAATAGGGTATAATTAAATTAATTTTCTCTCTGAGTACATATTAACATCTTCATGCAGCTTTTTCAACCAGCCATGCGCCGAAATAAGCAAATTGAAAACTGCAGATGCTGCAGCAGTGGAAATGTGATATGTTAGGCCAAAAGGCTGTGGGTGTGGGTTTACTAGTATAGCCAAAATAAATAAATAAATAAATAAACAATTATTCAGCCGCTGTGGTTGAGTTCTGGGGGTTCTCTGCTTAGTGCCATGACAGGAGCGAGTTCTGAGTGAGCAGCACACTCACAGCAGCAACTTTACCTCTGGCCCACCAACCTTTCTTTCCGAGGGGAGGGTAGAAGTTTTCTTCACCTGGTCATACACAAATTATATAAGATTCAGTTGCCTTGCAATGCAACAAGCAATGCTGCCAAAGGTAGCAGAGGTTTCCCCAGGGAACAGAAGTGTTAGCCTAACCATAAAAAGATAGGCCAAAACCTGGGAGTGTCCCAGTACAAAGATTAAGACAGTATAGTTATTTATTCCACCATTCATTCTGAGGGAGTGTGTGTGTCTGTAAAGGTAAAATTATTTGAGTACCTCTCATGGATCACTCTGAGTTTATAAAAGGTCATTTCTTTAAAGTTCAAAGAATAGTACTGCCATGCCCAAACCATCCCTAGGATGATTTCTAATGGGTTTCTATTCAAAGACATAGCTATTTTCTGAAAATGGAAATCAATACAAATTTACCCAATGCCATCCAAGATAGCATCAAGTTACTTCTTCAAGCTACTTTCAGAGTTCAAAACAGAACTTCTCTGAAGCTGTACAGTTACAGTTTATAAGAGGGAGGTATTACTAGATGAGATAGCAACAAGCCGTTCACATGTGAATAGCAGAGGAAGCAAGGACATTTAAGATCATCTAATCTATAAAAGGCCCAACAAGATGAAGGGCTTGTTCAGAACATTTTCAGGCTTTGGTTGGCCAGACCCTCTCAGTCTATTCAAACCACAACTCCCCTTGGACCTTTATGAGGCTTATTTCTGCAGACACATCAAAATTAATTACCTGCCTTCCACAGTGATGGTCTCACCCAGAAATTTCTCTAATTTTTCCAAGTTCAAAGTACATAGTTTAGACTTAGAACACAGAACCAATGTGCATGTATGTCCGGGACCAGGGTCTAAGAGGACAATATATATAGGAACAACAGAATCTATTCTACTACCCCATGACTATTCAAGCTGCCTCTTTCAGAGGTATCCTTCCCCCTCACTTGTGAAACTGCTAGTTAATTTTAATCCAAGTTTGAAAAATATAAATGATTTTCTCAGAAGAATTTTTATCCATGTCTACAGTTCCAGAATCTAACTTATAAATGAGATAACTGGCTAGTGTACCAAGAACCATGAAAAAACTTAAACCCAATTATTGTTTTGTTTTGAGAAAGAGTTTTACTGTATTACCTGGTTCTTTCTCAAAATCCTATTCTCAGGCAATCCTTTTTTTTTTAAAGATTTTTTTATTTGTTTTATGTATGAGCGCTCTATCTGCATGTACACCTGCATGCCAGATGAGGGCACCAGATCACATTATAGATGGTTGTGAGTCACCATGTGGTTGGCGAGAATTGAACTCAGGAAGAGCAGACAGTGCTCTTAATCACTGGGCCATCTCTCTGGCCCTGAGGCAAGCCTCTGCCTCAGCCACACAAGGAGTAGGACTAGAGGTGACAGCCTGGTAACCTCGGATTTTTATTGGGGACATTGCTTTGCCTTTCTCAACTAGAACTGCTATTGTTTGGGTGTCAGAATAAGCACACAGTCACAAAGTATCTGATCAGTCATTCAAGTTATGGTGACTGTTTACATAGAGGGCAAACTGGCGAAAGATAAAGACTTTTAGATTGTAAATCCAACAAGATACTATCTTTAAACAGCCTATTTATTCTGGATAAGGTTTCCATAGTACGAAATGGTAACAATAATATAGAACAGACTCTGAAAGGTGTCTCAGGTCTCTTTTGATTGTAACTGTCTCATAAAACAACTGGTTGAAGGTTTGATGTTATACAAGATAAATCAGTTGTTTTCTGAAATTAAGCAGTCTACATTCTCTGGCTTCAGGACCTCTTTTGTTTCTTATATAACTGTGAGCAACCATTCCAGACATTTCTTAGTTGTACAAATGTTCAAATAAAGTTTTGAAAAAAAAATGTACTCCCTTCCAACTGTGACCTTACTAAGTTTAGCGAACTCTCTGGCCCTGGAAGAAACATTTTGAACATAAACAAAGCTTTACTGGCATGAAGTCAGTTTATAAAGACAAACTTGACAGAAGCAGGCAGCTTTGAGCACTTCTCAGAGCCTAGAGGACTCCTGCGACTGAGCTGAGCTGTGTAAATGATCAGGAGTGTTTGATTATTAATGTTTTATAGCGGCAACGAACCTTTAAGGCATCAAAGCCAAAGCTCGGCTCTAAATTTTCATATATAGACTATTAACATACATAATTAAAATTCTTTTGCATCCAGCCTCACAGCCACGTGGACAAAGTACTCACTCCGTCTCCAGTAGGAACTTGCCCGTTGATGTTAGGAGTCCGGAAGGGCGAGTGTGTGGACAGGCGCTTGTCCCACTCACTAGGGCGTGGCTCGGGTACCGATTCCATAAAGTTCTTTTTGAGCTCGCTGATGCTGGCATGATGCTTTTTGATTTCTTCTTGGCTCTTGTCTAAATCCTACAGGTGAAAGGACAAAGACACAAAACAATAAATAGTTGGGACAAAAACCACCCTAAGAGCAACCCATCAGAGGCTGGGCACTGGTAAGAAACACTACATCCAGGACAGACATGACTGGCCTGTATTTTGCATTTGAATTGTAAATATACAGCACTATATATTTGCTTGCCTCTTTAAAAACAAAACAAAACAAAACAAAACAAAACAAAGTGCTATGCTTGGAAGCAGTGAAGCACCACAGTCCCATAGCTCCTGCAGTAAAAGTGCCCGTGAAGAGCTTGATCCTTAATTGTGTCTCCTTTTCCACAGGGTGCAAAACCAGATCTCCACCTCCTCATCCCGAGAAGGTAACCCCACAATTCCATCAGCCTCAGCTTGATGAGAACTGATCTAGGCTCAGCTCAGGCAGGATGGAGATAGCAACAGGAAAACTGATGACTGTCAGACATGGTGAATGATTTCAAGCTGCTGCCCTTGGGGAGCTGTATACTGCAGAGTCCCTCTCTGTCCCCTGTAATATTTTTGCTTCTCTATTATTAAGACCTGTTTTGATTCAAAATTTTATTACTGAAATCCCTATTTCCAGCATCCAAAGTCAATTGTTACTACATCTTAAAAAATGACTTTAAAGACTTTTTTTTTAAAAATTACTCATGTGTACATGTGTGTGCATGTCCAAGTCAGGCCAAAAGACAACCTCAGGTAATGGTATCCCTCTGAGGTCAGAAACACTGTCCACTGCTTTTGAAGCAGAGTCTCTCTGGCCTGGAGCTTACAATACAGGCTATGCTGGCTGGCTACCACATTCTAGGGAGGCTCCTGTGTTTACTTTCCAAGCTCTGGGACTACAAGCATGCACCCCCGTGCTCAGCGCCTTTAATGAGCTCTAGGGATTAAACTCAGTTCCTCACACGTTTCAGCTGAGATACCTCCCTCACTCCTATAATTCTCCCCCCCCCACCTCTTTTTAGTATTTTCCCTACAATATAAAAACCTCACAGCTCCCAGTTTCACTTCTCTTAATACAATTCAAAGTAGGGTCTTGCTGGGGCTGGGACCGCAGCTCAGTGATAGAGCGCTTGTTAGCACACACACAGCCCTGGCTTTGATCGCCAGCACCACCCACAAAGGAGTTCCAGTGACTATCAATACAGCCTTGTGGCTCTCCTTAAGAGTTTAAAATAATCCAGCTGTTCCAGCAGTTTGAATATTGGGAAATCAGAGGGAGATGAAAAGCTCTTCAAGGTAATAGTCTAGAGGGAGATGATCAAAACTAAGGTAATAAAACATAGGATAAGACATAATCAAATTTGTTTTCACTAAAAAAAATGCACAATTTTTTTTTACAAAGGAAATCAGACCAGAAAGGGTCTGATAAACTTAAAGACAAAGACTCAAATGCTCTTTGTCTAATAATACACATATCCACACACATACAAAAAGATACCCTCAAAAGTCTGAGTTTCAGTTCACAATTGCTGGAGCCTGCAGCTATAAAACGACCTTGTGTTTATTTCCCACCAGGACAGCATTGTATCTAGGGAAAGCATGATACTAAAAGGATCTCCCCAGCATGCTGTGTGAACTTTAGGATTCATCTATTTTTGGCATTGTGGGAAATAATTTCATTTTGGAAAACAAAAATAAAAACCAAACAAAATAAAAAATTTTGGATCAAAATGTGTTTTTGTTGTTGTTTTTTTTGTTTCCTTTTTTTTTCCTTGCAGGGAAGAAAGACCTTAACTAAATAAAACTTTCTCCAAATTGCTACCAAGGAGAAAACAACAAAAACTCAGGGATTCACGGGACATCTAGACCCTGGGGCTGTTCCTTCAGAAACTCAAGAACTACTCACTTGCTTTTCTTTCCATTTTTTTGCAAGACTGATCGTGTGTATTTGCTTTGAGAACAAAGAGAACACTAACTCCAAAAGTTAACTGTAGCTCTCCATAAAGAGCATCTCTCGCTTACTAAGAAGAAATGTGGTGTTTTTTAGGAACATGAGCTTCTTGGGTGGGGGTGGGGGAGCGCCTGTGTTACAGCTGAAAGCAAGGAAGGTCCTGCTATGAGCTGAAGGAAAGTGTGTATAAGCTCAAGATTCAATCTCGCGCTGAGCAACTGAGATCAGTCAGGCATGTGGGAGTCTGTGACCCCGCTCCTGAGTTGATGTTAAATCTGTTTGGGCCAAGAACAACCTAACACATTTGGGATGATTAAAAGTGCAAACAAGACAAAACACAAATGTCTAAAAGATGCTGTGGTAAAAGCGGCCGAGCCCACTGACTTGTAACTCTCTTGCCTGGCTTCTGATTGGCTTGGAACCTAAGAAAATACATTTTTCAACAAAACTGGTCGCTTCTGAGGGAGCTTTCTCCATCCTTCTTAGCTGGTTTTATTGGAAACCTGTGGGGGCACAGAATAAAATTAAGATCTCAAAGGGACCTGTTCCAAATAGAACTTGTCATAGACATTTGCTACAGGTTCTCTCTGGGAGATGGAGGAGGAGGCGGTAGATCTAAAAATGAACTCGACCTTATCTGTGCCAGAACAAAGCATTAGAGGGGTGTGATAAGAGACGGCAGGAAGAGATGCTTTAAAGACAAAAAACTGCCAGAGCAACAGATAACTCGAGACAACTTCTTTGTGGGGCACTTTTCACAACAACTGAGGAATTAATGGTCAAATTAGGTCAGGTTATGTTCAGGTTAGATAATTTTTGAGGCCTGTCGTCTTGTGATTTTAGCAGCAATAAAACCAAACACTTGGTAAAATGTAAAATGTTCTCAAAAGGCAGTTAGTAGTTTTAAATTTCAAACACACACACTTATTCAGAAATCCCCTCTCAGAGAAATGCCACAGAAGAAAACACAGCATGACAAGGGAACTTTGTGAGTTTCAGAAGCCACAGCACACCTCGTGGAACAAATGACAAATATATGATTGGCACAGTGGGTTCAGGGACTATCCGGAGTGAGGAGACGTTACCCTGAGAAGAGGTGATCACTGGACATGTCTTGTCCTTCCTAGTCTCCAAAGACAAAAGGACTCAGGTCTCAGATATGGGCTAAGACAGAGAAGAGTCTGACCTCAGGGATTATATGTTACATGAGACAAATGTATGAAAAGCACTTGGCATTGTGCCATCATTCAGTATACAATTAATAAAGGTCATCTATAATTTTTAATACTTGTATTAAAGTACCTTATATTGGCAGATATTCAAAATATAGTTATTGACAAAAGTAAAATGAGATTACATAATCATTATAGGCTACATATTAATGAGAATATATATATATATATGCATATATATATATGGCAAGATCTCATGTAATCCAGACTGGCCTTAAAAAATAGAATGACCTCAACCTCCTGATCTTCCTGTCTCAGATTCCCAAGTGTGGGGATTAAAGATATGCTACCATGGCTGGCTAGAGATGTACTTTTTAAAGTTTACTAAAACCTTCAAATTGGATTTAATACATGGAGCTTTTTTTCAGGTCTCGGTTAAGTGCTATGGCGCTGGACGCGGAGGCACACACCTGCAACGCCCACATTCAGGAGGCCGAGGCGAGAGGACTGCTGAAAAGCTGACTTCCTAGAGACCTTGCCTGTCTGAGAGCAGATCCCCTGCAGCAGAGCACAGTGTTGATCTCCTACAGCTTTCCTAATAGCTTGTGCCTATGGCGTTGCTCCTCACTCATCTTTACTCTCTCCCCATCAGTTCCTCACACTGTAAGTTTCCTGCGAGCAGAAACCACGTTGATTGTTTCCTTCACAGGGAAATAGCTCCCTGATGGAAGAATTTATACTCGTGTCTTTTGGTTCTGCCTACTTCTGTAAAGGAGTTTTCCTGATGTACAAACTACATTAGACTCACTTTCTTCCACAAAGACTAATTCCAATTTCCTTAATTTTTCTAACAGAGTTTCTTTAATCTCCAAATTGGTTTTACATTTCATATCCGCTCCAATGTGGAGCTCAAGACCAGATAAAATACATAAACTGAGGTAAAAATTTAGCCACTACTGAATGCAATGAAAAGGACCTTAGGACTCCTATATATTACACTTTCTGAGAAGAAAACCGCCCTTTAAAACCATAAAACTCCTAAATCAAGTTCCAGCTTTATTAGTTTACCAGCTGTGTGGCCAGGGAAGAATTCCTTAGATTCTTTAGCTTCAGCATTTTCATCTTTAAAATATAAATCCTACTCACAAGCTCGCTTTTACGGTAAGTCTACAGTAACAACCCCTCAAATGCTAGGCTCCTTCCTTTCTTGTTTCTTCCTTCTCCCAACCTTCCCTCAGTAACTTTTGCTGTCTCCAAGACATAAGCCCATGTGACTTGTGATCACCTTCCCTCCTTTTTGATACTCTTCTCAGTTCAGGGAGAAAAGGGTGCAAATTTGTTTTTTGGGACATTTAGAGTTCATACTCTTAGAAAATTCAAGAAATGTTTAGCAATGATGTTTGAATGTTCCGAAAGGGGGTAAACAGCAGAACCATGAGCGGGAGAGACAGCTCCAATCATATATTGTCTAGATAGCATGAGAGATGGAAACTAAAGGTTCGGAGAGATGATTGCTTATCTCCATGTTTACCAACATGCAAAAAGCACTTTAAACCTAAAAGTCTCTCATGCAGTGGCATGCAAAACCAAACGCAGCACAGAACGGGGAAAAAGGGATCAGCAGAGAATGCAGAAGGTTCCAGGCAACCAACTGATATAAGCTTCAAGTTCATACAAACCTCCAACATTAAATTGCTATGTCTGATATAAATGTTTTCACCATCTAGTCTCTCTCTCTTTTTCTGTGAAAATGAAAGAGGGGAAAACAGAAGCATAAAAAATTAAAATGTTGTTCTTGCAGGGGAACAAACGGCAAATCGGCAAACAAACAAACGAAAAAACAATTAAAAGTAAATGTCTGCAATGCAGCATATGCCAACATGAAATGATCACAGAACCACAAGGACACAGAGAGCATGGCTACCGGAAGGGAAGGATGATCTTGTTTGCAAATGATGGGAAGCGGTGATGGTGTTATTCAAATAGACAGTGCTCCTGGCTTCATAGCTTCTAACACAATAAGCTACTTTATATTTGTTTTAGAAATTGAACTATCTGGATATTAATCTAAGATAATATTTAACTCTAAACACCATGTAGCATAGAGTGGAGAAATGCTGTCAAAACACTTGGCTTTTTGGAGAGTTTTATGCTTACAAATACTGCAATATCTGAATCTCTACAGTATTCTGTATTCAATCAGCTAACAACATTACCCAGTAAGAATCGGTTCATCCCATGCTGAGGCTGGGAAATACGCACACAGCACTTAAATTCACACGGTTAATGCTGGAAGCAGCTGCCATGATGGCTTTTGTGATAAATGTGTACAAAATGCTAACAGGTCTAATAATATGATGCCACTGGGAAAGTTCTTGTAAAGTCTGAACATAAAAGATAGGTCTGGCCCTCACAATTACATTTTATTAAGATACTTCTCTACTGAAAGCTTACTTGGCTAAAAACCTATCAATAAATAGTCTAGTTTCTTTGTGTGTATGTGTGTGTGTGTGTATATAACATCACAACTATACTGCTCGAAGGTTTCCCACATATTGGCTCGCTCAGAGTAAATTCTGATGAAGAAAATCAAAGTCTGGACCACTGTCTTTAGCACATTGTAACCAGTACGGGTGAAATGGCGGCGTAGTTGTGTGACAGTGAGAGATGGCTGACCTTCCTCATTCTTATCAGATCTTCAGTTTTTTCTGCAAGCTTCTGTTTTGCCACAGTTCAATAAAAAAAAAAGACAAAATGTTGGCTCACTGAAGTTTCTGAACCTTTATTTACTTTTAAGGAAAGAGGAATGGGGGAAAGTTTAAAACTGAGGGGTGGGAGGGGGAAGGAACAAGTGGCCTGCTGGCACGAACCTGTGTTTGGTCACCATTTGAAGTAGGTACTGTGACCTCGGTGTGGGTTTGATCCACCTACATTTAAGAAATAAAATAGCGAAACAACTTAGTTAGGTTAGCAGGCTTCCATGAATTGTTACGCTGCTTTATAAAGCTGGGGGTAAATATACTGAAAAATGACACCACAGCAGGGACGGTGTCACTCCCAGAGCCATCTATCAGTTCCTCACAGTGTCAAGGCTGAAGAGGCAACATGGATAGCCAAATCATCAAAAAAGGAAACTGAGTTAATCATTCGATTAATGAAAAAAAAACATTTTAATTCTTATTTATAAAAAGGTACTCACAAAAGCAATAATCTCGGCTTCATACTAAGCTAAATGTTCTTGTCTAGGACCTGGAAGCATTTTAATGTGTGCGCATACATGATGGCTCTCACGTGGAGGTCACAGACCATGTCAAGCGTCAGCCTAACCACCCTGTGTAAGACAGGGTCCCCCACCCTGAGTTGTCTGTCACATGTCCCTTCTCGCAGTAGGAATGTGCTGAGATCACAGACAGAAGTGCTCCTGAGGGCTCTGAGGGTCTGAATTCAGGCAAACACTTTATTCACTGAGTCATCTTTCTCCTGGCCCTAGATGTACCTTAAATTATAGTTAAGAACAGACTTACAAATAAAGATATAAATGATGGAAATAAATATTTTTATAGTTAAAAACACATGTAATAAGGCACAGAAGACATCAAACAGGTAAATACAAGATTCTGTTAGTTGATCAATACATTTAAGGAGACAGTTTTACTCTTCAGTTTATCACGAAAGAGAACATCAAAACAAATGATATGCGAATTGTAACTAACACATGCAGCTACTTCCACCTCAGCTGCAACAAACAACATTGCAGTCTCCTCTCTAGGAACCCACATGCTTGGCAGACAGGCAAAATTTACCCTTAGCAGTAGCAGAAGAGTACTATCCTAAGGACATCTGTGTATCTTTAGAATATAGCTAGAAATAACCATCTCATATTCAGAAACTGGAGTAATTATTTAAAAACTGGATTATGATGAGGAAACACAGCAGAGTGAGAACTGCATGAAACACTGTGTGTTTCAAATTTAGGAACTGGATTGTCTTCTCTAAGGGTTCAATCAGTTTTGTTTTATTACTCATTTTTTACAGAACCTCATCAAATTGTGGTTTTGACATATTCTTTTAACTCGCCCAAAGCAGCATTGCTCTGGAGAACAATGTCACTGTGCTATTTTCTCTAGGTTGAATATACAATTCACTAGCTAATACCAGACTCTGCAATACTGCCAAACATGAGTGCACATCCAACCGTGACACTTTCAACTGCCTGAAGTAATTAACAATTGGGACGTCTCTGCTCTAGATCCCCATTAACAAGTTTGTTCAATTTTCTGAGCTTAACTATTCTTAAGTATTAAAATAGAGATAATGTCTCAGTGTCCGGATTGTTATTTATTTGTTTTTGAGACAATTTCATTACGTAGCCTGGGCTAGCCTACAAAATCCATTTCCCGTGATCTGGAATTACAGACATGTGCCACCATGCCCAACTTAAAAACAGACAAAATATATTCATGTTATGTATATTCTCCAAATACTAGTTTTAAGTTATTTCATAAAACTTAAGTTCCACAACATCTTTGGGGTCCTTCGCAATCGGGCAGCATTAAATGGAAAGCCACTACTTCAATCTAAGAATAGAGGCCAATCATCCAGCCGCAACAGGAGAGCATGTGCCTGGTCTTACTGTAGCTTGTTATACCATGGTTGGTTGATGCCCCTGGGAGGCCTGCTTTTTTAGAGGGGAGGTGGAGGGAGTGGATCTGGAGGAAAGGGGTGGGGTAGAGGAGGGAGGGGAAACTGCAGTTGGAATGTAATATATGAGAGAAAAATAAATAAAAAGGAAAGAGAGAGAGAGTGAAAAAGAGCCATGAGGCTAGAGACATGGCTCAGCAGCTGGGAAAACTGTCTGCTCTTCTAGAGGACCAGCGTTTAATTCGCAGCACCCAGACGGCCTCACAACTGTAACTCAAGTTTCCAGGGATCCAACTCCCTCACACAGACATCCATACAGACCAAACACATATGCACATTAAAAAAAAAGTCAAATAAAATAAAAAAGAAAGAATTGAGGCCAGGAAGAAGGGAGCAGAGGTACACACCTCTACCATCCGAGCTATTAGAGAGAACAGGGCAGAGGATTTCCAAGTGCAGGCCTTCAAACATAGCCCAGGAAATGTGCAAACCCCATTTCATTCTACCGAAGCTTCAAGGGTAAGAGGAACCTATTTTTGAAATACTTGCATATTTTATGGGTAAAACGAAAATGAGTGAGATAGCAGAAGACCAAAGGTGTCTTAGCCATTCAGGAAGACCCCTTGACAACTCCAATAGCCTGACACTTTCTAATCAGTATTAAAAAAGGACAGTCAAAAGTGCTAGCTGATACATTCCAACATTAAAAACCAAGCAGGTATTCAAAGGCCACAAGAACCTGAAGACCAATGTCTTGGTCACCGGGCTGGTTACAGAAATACAAACACCCCCATAATACACTCAAAGACAGAGAACATGTATGTCATATTCAAGAGTTAAAAACAATCATAGGTGCCCACTGTTCTACATTAACTCACATATTGGCCCGGTCCATAAAAATGGGCCTGATCTGCACACTATCACTATGCAAAAGAGAAGGCACTTCCTGAGGTCTTAAAGTGTTGTTCTTATGAAGGCCATTCCTTGAAGCCCCTTCACAACAGTGAGACCTGCATCTACTTTAACAAGCCTGAACTAGCACTGTGTAAGTGTTATTTAAAAGCTTAAACATAAATAAAAGATTAGCCCAGTTATGATTTCTTGGAGATCTGCTAATTAACTAGTGGTTTTTCAACACAGTACAGTGACTATGGGTTCACTCAACCCAGGATGATCAACTCAGAAGCATAATAAATCTTCTCCATATCTAGCTGTTTACTGTTTAACTATCTGGGCCAGAAAGATGGCTCAGCAGTTAAGAAGAGTACCTGGGTTTGATTCTCAGCACCTACATGGTGGCTCACAGTCTGTAACTCCAGTTCCAGAGGATCTGATGTCCTCTTTTGACCTCTCTGCAGGCACCAGGGATGCACACGGTGCACATACATAAATCCAGGCAAAATATTCATATGCATAAAATTAAAAATAATCCTAAAATAATCAGAAAAGATTTAAACAGCCATATAAATGTGCCTTATAAAATGTCTGTTTTTTTTGAAAATCAAATTCTATAAAAATATACAAGAGGTTGATGAGAGATGATTCCTTTTAAGAAACAATGAAAAACAGCAACTTTGTTGAGAGCCTGTAGGATTCAGCTGCTCTGAAACGTCTGTAAGTCAGACCATGCATTCTGATCTAAAGTATCTAAGACATACCTTCCATGCTTCTGTGGGTTCGGGCTCCACTTGCTCAGACGGCTTTTCTTCCCCCTTCACCTCAACCTTCACAGCTTCCTTTGGCGTTTTTGGGGCAGGTGCCCCTGGTCCTTCTGTGACCTGACTCTGAGCAATGGCTGGTGCAGAGGTGGGCCGAGGACTTCGGTCTGTAGATTCAGCAGCTGCTGCTATGTTAGGAAAAGAAGGAAGAGATGAAGGCAAGTGTCACTCTCCAGACCTTAAAGTCACAGGGCGAAACTGCGAATCCAGAACACTCATGAATGTTGCAGTACCCTGTATCTATCATATAGAAGGCAAAACACAAGCCATTGGGGCTCTTCAAGGTAGATGATGACAAGATAAAGGCACCCTCAACAGAGAAACTAGGACATCTTAATGACTGTTTCATAAATGCTGGAAAAAGAAATCAAAACCCATTTAACTTATATAGTCTGTTAAAAAAAAAAACAAAACATGCAGTAAAGGGTAGATTCAGGATGGCTTTCCCAATAAGCCTTTATTTATTTCAAAAAATAAATATCTGTTTACTTTTCGATGGCTTCAGGAATCTACTTTAGTGGGGGAAATGACATCTGCTTTCTTTTTGGTTTGTTGTTTTCTATGAAGCCTATATAGAATGATTACAAAGCAGCTTGATAAGACAGGGGCTACTGGTGGATATGTGTGAAGGCAAATCTTTGAGCCAGTCATTCTTCTTTAATAAATCATTTGATTAACATTAATTCAAAAAATTCTGGACTTTTACCCAAAAACAAAGCATAAACTAATCGAGCCCCTCACCACCTTTCCAGCCCTGTTCTCTAAGGTAACTTAGAGTACTGGCTCTCAACCAGGGTTGATTTTTCCCCACAGGGCACATTTGACGATGTCTGCAGATCTTTTTGGAGTCACATCTGGGGCGGAGAGAGAAAGGAGGGTGCTGACACCTAGTGCGTACAGACAGAGATAGCTGAGTCTGAGAGCCCTGGGGAGAGGCCTGCGTGGGCCTCTTTGAGAGAAGAGACAACACTGGCTGACAGTAAAAACCTCTGCACAGAATCAACTGCTGCTCGGGCCTGAACTATTTGGCATCTGCTCTCGGTAACTTAAGTCACAATAGGGCTTGGGACTATAGCTCAGCAATAGGCTGCTCGCCTAGCATGCAGGAGGGCCCCAACATCACAAAGTAAAACAAGAAATAACCATTATCTTTAGTTTTTAATCTTTATTCTTTTCTTTTAGCATTAAAAAAAATGTCCATGCATTTTTTTTTAGTAAACCTTTGTCATAAGTTTGTGGGGGTTTTTTTGGTCTGTTTTGTTTTTGTTTTTTGTTTTGGCTATTTATTTATTTTCAAGACAGGGTTTCTCTGTGTAGCCTTTGGCTGTCTTGAACTCACTTTGTAGACCAGGCTGGCCTCGAACTGACAGCAATCACCTATCTCTGCCTCCCTGAGTGCTGGGATCACAGGCCACCACCCCAGGCTTGTTGTTTTGTTTGAATGTGATTTAATTTTGTTTGTTTGTTTGTGTTTGTTTGTTTGAGAGAGGAACTTCTCTCTATAGCCCTGGCTGTTCTGGAACTTAGTATATAGACCAGGTTGGCCTCGAACTCTCAGAGATCTGCCTGCTTCTGCCTCCTAAATGCTGAGATTAAAGGAATGTGCCATCACGCCTACCTTTAATATTTCATTTTAAATTTTTATTTAATTAAAAATTTTTATTTAATTTTATTATCGGTGTGTCTGTGTGCATGATGTGTGTGCGGAGGGGAGGGTGTACAGCATGTGTGTGGAAGTCAGAGGATAACCCTGGGCAATTGATTCTTTTCTTCCACTTTGGATTCAGGGATTAAACTCAAGCTGTTAGGCCTGCAAGCCAAGTGGTTTTACCCACTGAGTCATCATCTCAAGGGCTCTGATTTAATATTTCAGATAACAGACCATATCATCCTTACTTGAACTGAGACTTTTAGATTTTAATACTCTTTCATGGAAAACTCACAATTTTATTGTGTACTTTCCTTCCTCCTCAGACTACCAAAGATAATTTATTCTGATACATTTAGATTTATAAACTGTAAAAGTGAAGCAAAACAAAGGAATTTTTAAAGCCAGAACAGATTGAAAACTGGAAAGTAACACCTATCTTATACATATTATACCAAGAAAGAAATGCTTATTATCCTGTAATGATCTCAGAGAAAGATTTCTCAGAGCACGCCTAGCAAAAGCATAGCAGAAGTGCAGAGCCTGTCTCATCTTGCAATGACAGATTTGTGGCCGCTTCTAAGTCCCTGCTGCTAATGGTGCTTGCTCTCAGCTAGTCTACGCAAGAGTGGCAGACGGCAAAGCAGACCTAACAAAGCAAGCAAAATGACAAAATATTTTTCTCACAGTTGTGTTAAAGCCTCACATTACATGTGTATTCACACCTCCTCTCAAAGAATTAATTCAACGCTGCCTGAAAGCAGAGAAGCATAGCCCTTGCTTTCACCATGTGTTGCTTTGCCACATGAATTTGGTTCTAATTTAATACTAATACTGCAGAGCCAAACGATTTATGTCTTCAGCACTCCTACTGTGTATGGGAAAGTAGATACAGATATGAAAATTAATGGTTAGATACAGAGCTGGTAATGGTTCAGAAGCTGGAAAATACCAGTTATAGTGAACAACCCTCACTAAGAAAAGTAACAAGAAACTGCAAGACCCAAACCATGAACCTCATGTGCGAGCCTCAGCTACACGCAGTGGTGCTGGGAAAAGACTTGGGTTTCCTGTGGAATGTGGAGGGTACTAACTGTAGGAGAGTTGGGAGAGAATACTCAACAGAGAGAGAAATAGCAATAACTTCTAACATCATACTTCAGTCCTTATATTTATTTTGTTATGAGCTAATATTATTTCAAGAACATGTTGGGCAAAAATTAATCATGCACACAGTGGCATACAATTCAACTGAAGGATACCATTTAGGAGCCCTGGAGAAAGGCAACTTTTTCATTTTCATAGTAAGGAGACCGAAAACTATAGATCACAATAAATATGGTAGGGGTTATTTTTCTTAAGCTTTATTGCGATGTAATTTACATATTGTACCATTTGCTCAATTAAGGTATGATTCAATGTTTATTAGTACATTAGTGATTTGTTTTTAAGATGTTTGGGTGTGGGCTGGGGAGGGGACTCAGCTGGTAACGTACTTGTGGGCAGGTTCTCAGCACTAGCTAAGGATACATCTGTAAGCTTTGCCCTGGGTGGGAGAGCAGATCCCCAGAGCTCACTGGCAAGCCAACCCAGCAAACTGGTGAGCTCCAGGTTCAGTGAGTGATTCTGTCTCAAAGAATAGGTGGAACGCAATCAAGGAAGACACTTGATGTCAACCTCTGGCCTCCATGTGCACACACCTACATGAACACATATGTACAACACACCTGCTCAGCACACGTGTGTGCACACACACACACACACTGCTTTAAATCAGGGCTAGAGTATAATATAACTCAATGGCAGAGCACTTGTCTAGCATGCCTAAGTTCCGAGGCTTGATCCTTTGTAACAAGAAAAAGATAAATGATACCTGGCGTTGAGCATTATCATTTCATTTGTTAGCTGCTGCAGGATTCTAGAGTCTATATAGAGAACACTTAACTTCAAAACATCAATGGCCTCCATTTCTGAAGGTTCTGCTCAAAGCACCGGTGCTGATGCTCACGGTTTTCACTGATCATGCCACTATGGCTGACAAGACCAGAAACAGACTGGGATGAGGCACCACTGCCTTGTAATTATGAATATTGGTGTGTGTGTGTGTGTGTGGTGGGGTGTGTGCACATAAGTGCAGGTAACTGCAGAGTCCAGAAGAAGGTATGGGATCCCCTGGAGCTGGAGTTACAGAGAGTTGTGGGCTGCCTGATGTGGGTGCTGGAGAGTGAACTCTGATTCTCTGCAATAGCAGCTCCTGCTCTCAACCACCAAGACATCTCTCCAGCCCTCATTATACCTTCTACGGAAAGTGATGGGCTGGAAAGATAGTTTGGTGCATAAATGTGAAGACTTCAGTTCAAATCCCTAGAATCCATATAATGCTGGAACAGGAACGTGCATCTCTCATCTTTGTGCTCCCTGAAAACAGATAGAATCCCTAGAAGCTCGTGTGGCTAGCTGCCCACATGCATGTTGTTGTTGAATACATTCATACCTGCCCCCCTCTCATACATCAATAATAATACAAGTCAAGACAAAATAAAAGGAGAGTGAACCCACCAGGGAAGTCTTCAACTGCTTAGACCAGTATCTCTCAGCCTGTGCGTTGCAACCCCCTTGGCAAACCTCTATTTCTGAAAATATTTACAATTCACAACAGTAGCAAAAATACAGTTATGAAGTAGCAACAAAAATAATTTTATGGGGGGGGGGGTCACCACAGCATGAGGAACTGTATTAAAGGGCCACAGTATTAGGAAGGTTGAGAACCATTGGCTTGGAGTAATATCTAAAATACATACTAAGTGCTTAATAAATATTAACTATTTGCAACTTTTTAAAAAGTTTTGAAAAAGAATTTATTTACTTATTATTTATACAGTGTTCTGCCTGAAGGCCAGAAGAGGGCACCAGATCTCACTACAGATGGTTGTGAGCCACCATGTTGTTGCCGGGAAATGAACTCAGGACCTCTGGAAAAGCAGACAGTGCTCTTAACCTCTGAGCCATCTCTCCAGCCCCAAACTATCAGCAACTTTCATTCTCTCCCTTTTAAAATGAGTGGAAGGAGCAAAAAGCATACCTGGGTCTCAGGGGAAGCTCAGCAGTTAAGACACTGGCTCCTGCTGAGGCCCTAGTTTCGTTCCCAGCACCCACACCGGTCAGCTCACCACTACCTTTAACTCCAGATCCAGAGGACCTAACATCCTCTTATGACTCCAAGAGCATCCACACCCATGTGCACACATCCACATACAAACACACATACATGTGATTAAAAATAAAATAAAGCACATATCTCAGAGGACAGTCCTGGTTTCTACTTCTAACTAGCTTTCTGACTTTGGCAAATTGCTTACATTCTAAAATTAAGTATGATTAGGGGGGTGGAGAGATGGCTCAGCAATTAAGAGCCCTGGTTGTTCTTCCAGAGGACCAAGTTCAATTCCCAACACCCACATGGTGGCTCACCACTGTCTATAGCTCTTACTCCAGGGGATCCGACTCCCTCATACAGACATACATGCAGGCAAAGCACCAAAGCACATAAACATTTTAAAAAATGATAAGAATGATAGCTATCAGTAGACAACTATCTGAAGAGATCAGGAAAAAAAGAAAAAAAAAGGTTCAATAAAAGTGTAAAGAGAAGCTGCCAGGCATGGTGGTGCATACCCCAGCACTCAGGAGGCAGAGGCAGACAGATCTCTGAGTTCAAGGCCAGCTTGGTCTACAAAGCAAGTTCAAGGACATCCAGGACTACATAAAGAAACTTTATCTCAAAAAACAAGAAAAAAGAAAAGAAAAAAGCAAAGATATGAGTTGGGATGGCTTAAAATAAAATGTATAACAGGAAAAAATTTAAAGTTGGGTCTAGTTAAATGGTTGATCATTTGCCTGCATAAAAATCTAGGCAATTAATACATGCGAATTCTGTCAATAAAGCTTTCTAATTTGTTCACCTTACCAAAGACCATAAACATTCGGGTTTTAAATTATGACTCCGGGAAAGCAATGGCACATCAGGCACAGTGTCCACAAAGCTCTGAAACCCCACATGGTGGCAAGGCCATGATAAGTAGTGTCAGACTTGGGGTTTTGTCCACACTCTTTGCGTGTTACTATTTGTGAGGTGTCTGAGCAAGTCACAGACATCCTGAAAACAACATCCATTTTCAGGTACGAAAAATAGCTTTAAAAAGGAGCTATTCACACTGAAGTTCAGCTGGAGGTTAGGTGACTCATGGGATAAGGAATGAGCAACCTAGGTATCATATGAACACAGCAAAGGCACACAGGCTAAATGACAAAAAAACCCAGAAACCTTGTTTCTCTCCATCCCAGACCCTGCTCTCTCTGGAGTCTTCTCCTTCCACTAAATGATCAAACCCAGGAGTTAAGTTTTACTTTTCAGTGCAATTCCCAATAATTTATTAGCACTGCTTTCAGCCCTACTTTCAAAATGAATCTCTAACTGCTTTCCACTGCACACTACAAGCTGTCGTCTCTCACCCACACCCTGTGTCAGCCTCCATCCTGCTTCTGGTTTAACTCAGGGCAGGTGCAGCCTTTACTGCCCAGTGGGCATAGGTAGCAACAGTCAGGCCACCTCAGTCTTCCAGTAGTTTCCCACTGTAATGAGGAGACATCTAAAGTCCTTACTGTGGGCCTCCAAGGTCCCTTCACAGTCTGGCCCCTTCGGCTGCTCTGACCACACTTTGTATTCCTCTCCCCCATGTTCACTAGAATCTACATCTGTGCTGTTCAGCCAATTATCACATGCAGCTTCCTTAATTCTGAGTCAACATCACGACATATATTTCCATTGGCACAAAATGTTCTCAGCTCACTCCTCCCTTCAGGAATATGTATGGACTACTCTTTCATCCAGAGTGTTTCATCTAGGCTTTAGGATGGCTAGTTACTTCTCATAGGTCAGGTTTCAACCTTCTGAATTTAACTGGATCCTAATCTGAAACTGTTCCTCCATCTCCGCAACCCGGGACACTTTGCACCTCTTTCTCTCATCTTATTTTTTTCATAGCACTCACAGAAACCTGAAGTTATTTTGTCTGTTTCTGTTTCTACCTATGGAATGAAACTCCATGAAGACGGAGGCCATGTTTGATGCCCACAGCAGTATCTCCAGGGAACAACACTAGGCACATATTAAATGCAAAACAAGTAACTGAACAAAGCAAAAAGTGAGTTAAATATGAGTTAATATAAATTTACTGGTATCAATACACTACTGCCCCTGAATGAAACTTTACTTCTTTTTTTCTAAAGATAGTTTTCTTAACTATATTTTTGGGTCTTTTTGTTTGTGTTTTTGAGACAGGGTGTCACTGTGTGGCCCTGGCGGCCTGGAGCTCCTATATAGGCTGCCACAGAGCCTAACCTGCCTCTGCCTCCCGAGTGCATGCACCCCTCTCCCAGCCTGGCTTTCCTAGGTCTGAATTAGACAGTAGCATCCCTTTCACTTTATCACTGAGGTTCTTCGTAAATTGGAGATAGTTGGATTCTTATAAATAATCATACTTGAGTATGATGGCACATCTGTAATCTCAGCATTCAGGAGGTCAGAACAGGACACTGAAGAACTTGAGGCCAGTCTGAGGTATAGTAAGCCCTTACCTCAAAATGATGGAAAACAAAACAAACAAAAACCCTTACTCTTCCTTTATATTCCTCTAAAGATGACAATAATATTAGTAATATCTAACACAAACCTCCATCGAGGCTCCTGGATGCCCGTTTGCTTGCTGTCCGCTCAAAGTGCGGGGCAGGCCTGTCAATCAGAGCACTGGCTTGCCTGGTCTGTGCTTGAGTCCGGCCACTGTACCGAAATTTGGATCCCAGGGCAAGAAATTTGCTTTTGGGGATGGTGTCTGTAGAAGTCAGTCTGGGAGAGAAAGACCATAATAGTTGTGTTACTATTTTATTGCAATACTCTATTATTGACTATAAAACTAAAAATCAAACCAAAAATAAAATCATTTCTAAATTTTTATGGTTTATTTTAGTAGTTAAGAGATTTCTAGTCAAGCATTCCTTATTGTAAGTCTATGTCATATCTCAAGCAACCAGAATTAATTTAGTTGGGACCTATATTAAAAACATTAAGTCTCTATAGATAAGGTTTTATGGTTTTCTAAAAGCCTGATAGCATTGCAGAATTTATTACATTCTTGAAATGTTTTCATTGTTTTACAGATTCAGGAAATAGAGACATCCCAAGAAGAAGTCACTTGCTTAAGGCTACACAGCTATTAGGAGGTGGGGCAGTAGCATAGCAAGGCCAGGACTGAGTTCAGCTGCTGTGAAAGCAACCAGAGCCTCTAGCAAACACCTGGTCTCACTCCTTCCTTCTGCTGTCCCTTTACAGAGCAGGGAAAGGCAGTCTGGGAATGCTGAGGCATGCTTTCCAACCAAAAGTGGGGGAAACTAAATTCACTTTGTCTTGATTAAGTTGCTCTCACCTGAGCTAAATAAAATGCCAGCCCTACAGAGAAGAGGATTTCAATAGCAGGTTCAAAATAGAAACGTGCACAAATAATGTACCTTTGAGAAATACTTGAGTGAGAATAATACCTGAAAAATGTGTGATGCTCCACACAGACTTTCCATAATTTCTTAGCTGCTCGGTAACTGGGAAGCTTGAAGCCAATGGTACTTTCATATTGTTCTTGCTATAATACAAATAAACATAAAACATAAGTATTATTAAATTATAGTGATGCAGAACCATAGAAATATGATACCATTAAAGAGATGTTTTTAAATACAAAGAATGCCTAGGGGTTGGAGAGATGGCTCAGTGGTTCCAGAGGACTGGGGTTCAATTCCTAGAATCCACACGGTGGCCCACAACCGTCTGTTACTCCATTCCTTGGGGATCCAACACCCTCTTCTGATCTCCATGGGTACTAGGCATGCATGTGGTGCACCGACATACACACAGGCAAAACAACCATACATACAATATTTTTTAATTAACTAAAAGTTACATTATTTTTTTTTCTTACTAAAAGAAATATGCTCACTGAGGGAGGCTTTTTCTAAAGCAGTAAGGCCAGGAAAATAATCCTGTATTACTTATGTATCTTCTTTGTTTTCTAGAACACACATAATATACAGTTATTCTTCTGAGGCATACTTCAGTCAACTTTTGACTGTCTAGAAGTGCTTTTCCTTAGTCACATAGCTGCATTTGTAACTTTAGATTACTCAATAATCAGAGAACGAGACATCCAGTAATATCTCCAGTCAGTCAATATTATTATGCCTATTGCATAATTATGCATGAGAGCTAAACATTTGCCTCAAACCAGATTTTCTTCTTTCCTTCTTTCCTCTCTGTCTCTGTCTCTCTCCTTTCTTTCTTTTCTTTCTCTCTTTCTTTCTTTCAGGGTCTCACTACATTACCCTGGTTAATCTGGCTATATAAATCACAGAGCTCTGGCATTAAAGGTGTCTACCTCCTTGTCCAACCAGATTCTTTCATTTCTTAAAACTGGCAAGTGAAAATTACAAGTATTGACAGTGTTCACATGTTTGGTGCATGCATATATTGTAGAATAACCAAATGAAGCTAACTGGCTTTAGACTAACTCATGAGTCTCTCTCTCTCTCTCTGTGTGTGTGTGTGTGTGTGTGTAAAAACTTAAAACTCATCCTCTTAGAGATTTATGTGGGGAAAGTCGGTGCTGAAGATTAAACCCAGGCCCGACACACACTAGTGCACCTCTCAGCAATTTTTAAGAACCCATTCTTTTGTAACCTATAGTCATCACATTGTACAATAAGTCTCTGGTACTTATTTCCTTATTTCCTTGTTCTTGAATGATTACAAGTGTTCTTTTCCTGGTACCGCCAGGATTACTGAAACACATACTTTTGGTCTAGCCTCTGTTTCCACCTGAAGCAAACCTTGTAAGATGGAAAATGAAACAGATTTGCTCTGAGTGCTGTTGTGGCCAGCAACAGTATGACTAAACACTACAATTATAATTTTACACATGAAGAAACTGAGGTCAGAGAAGTTATCTGCTCACTCAGCTACAAAATGGCACAGCACTGTACTGTAGTCATAGCATCCACTCTTCAGAATCCTGCTGTTCTCAACCAATCTGGGAAAGAATTATGTATTGGAAGTTGAGACTTCAAAGTAAAGGACTTCCCATATCATTTATTAACATTTCTGTGCATGTGCTTTTTTATGCCTTCCTGTATTAAAATGGAGGCTGGTTAAAGAATGGCACCCTTTTACTTACTGTTATATATATAGTCCCTAGAATAGTCATTGACACAAAGAAACTGTTTAATAAACATTTCGTGGTTAGCTGGGCATGGTAACGCATGCATTTTAATGTCAGCACTAGCAGACAGGGTAAGAGGATCTTTGCGAGTTCCAGGCCAGGCCAGCTGCGACTACACAGTGAAATCCTGTCTCAAAAGTTCTCTGTTGTTACGAGTCCTGGGTTTGAAACTTTGAGAGAAGATACTGATAGGCACTTGCACAGGTAAATGATTTTGGCATGAAACAGTGCTTCAAGGCACACCCAGAATTTCCAGGCTGAGACAGCACCACTTTTCACCAGCAGATGGTGACAGACACACACAGAGCCACCTTCCATTAGCATGGGGCTTCACTCATTCCATCTCCAAATTGACTGGGACAGAAAAGTTATTATTCTTCTTGAATATAAGGACGCCTAGCTTCCGATCTTTAAAGAGTCTCGTGTCTAGGAAGTGGCAAAGAAGAATTTAGAGCTTATAAAAAAATGTCCTGGGCTGGAGAGAACTCAGTGGCTATTAGCACATTCTGCTCTTACACA